>OZ024824.1:37587089-38187089 GCA_964016985.1 Anodontia alba | reverse complement strand
TGCTTGACACAAAAGCATTGTTGTCTAGTGCAACAAATGCATCTATGAAAATTATACTCAACAAGTTAATATAATCTAAAAACCACAAGCGTAAAATCGTATGTCTGTTTTAACGCTTATTATGCTGGGTAAACAATTCATCTGACGACATTTTGAAATATTTTTCCCATAAAACAGACTTCGACATTTCATGTAAATTGTCTCCAAAGGGAGACAATTTGCATGAAATGTCGAAGTCTATTTTCCGGGAAAAATAAAAAAAATATCATCAATATGTCGTCTGCTGAATTTACCCAAAAAGGTGGTAATGGTTAAAATATAAAGCAATCTACCAGTCGGTCTAGGTGCGTTAGGACTGAATCTGACCTAGTTCCATTGACTAAATTAAGAAACGCTATTACCCGTCATATTCCGTAAGCGGATAGCGAAAACGCGAACCAGGTGCGCAGTCTGTTCTTCGATTTAATTCGAACAAGGTTAGCTTTTTGAAAACCTTAATCAGTCTTTTTTTTTTTTTTTTTTATTGGCGTTATTAATTGATACAGTGGTATGTTAATAGGTTTCTAACAGCTAAATTAAAAGTACATCTCTTGCCATCCATCAATATTTGTGGTGAATAATCGGAATGAAGTCGATGCGGTTTGTTTGTTTTAATTTCTAGCAACTTTTGTCTGAAAAGCGAAGAATTAACATTGAAGTGTTTACGTAATTTTTAGATCTGTGTAGCTGGATGTTCGATTATTATTATTATTATCATATCTCTCCTAAATATTCGTATTTACCGTCTGATCCTGACACATTAATGTTGTGAAACTAATTTTCATGTTTACAATTGAAACAATAAAATATTGTTTAAACCAAATATTCGTACAACAACATTATAGTTATTATTATTATTGTTATTATTATTATTATTATTATTATTATTATTATTATTATTATTATTAAAATTGTAAGTAGTAGTAGTATCATTATTATTATTATTATTACTTTTTTAACAGAATCACCAAATCAGCTAAGGTTCATTGACCTACGGATTCTAATTTTGGCTGAGAGCACAAATTAGTACCTATCCTCCCATATTTCTGTTTTTAGAGGTACACTTGCCTAACAAAGCAAACTTGTTAATACTTTGTAAAAAAAATGCTAAATACAGGCCAAACCTGGCAGAGCAGAGTTTTTTACAGTCTTGGTAATTTGTTTTCAAGAAGCACAATATTCCTTGATTGGCAGGAACAACTTAACAACAAGACTATGTGGGTGGCAGCTGAACGATAGACTGCTAGCGTCTTGGGCGTACATTTACAGAGAATAGCATAGGCGTAGCGTTTATTACGCATACTACGCATGTGCGTAACATGCGTAAGTAAACTATTTACAATAAAGTGACGTTAACATAAAATATTTTGCTTCTTTACCATAGGGCTGCTCTTTAAAGAAGGAATTTGCTCCCTCTGGGAGCAAATTCTTTCTTTTAAGAGTAGCCCCTATTTGGAAGCATTTCTGGGCTTATTTTTTTATTTTTTTTTTTTCAAGATTTTTCCTTAGAGTGAGTAATAATAATTCCGTTCTGACTACGCCAGTGAATAGATTCTCTTTCAGGGGAGGGAGGGGTGGGGGGACTAAGTTAAAAACGTTTTGTCTCCCTTCTGATAAAGGGTTTACTTTAATGGTAAACTTTTTGCTTTCTTTTGAAGCAAAGTCTTTTCCTGTCAGAGCAGATCCCTTTTCAGAAGTGACTTGGCGTGCATAAAAGCAAACAAAAAGCCACAAAACGTTATCCATCACCCACCCCACCACCCCACCACACGCCCCCATCTCTCCTTGTAAAAGTGTCAGAAAATTTACTTAGTATGTTCAGTCGCCTTAAGTCGTTTTTACAGTGCAAATTGGCTGCGTCAAAACATGTCTTTGAGCATGCGCAAAATGTGGGGATGCACACCATCCTGCACATGCGCAAAGTCTCATCCGGGCATTTTGCTCTCCATTGAAACATTCTATAGTACTCACTTATTCTTTTTGCGGACAGCGAAGGCCCTGATCAAACTGCGCGGATGCGCAGGCTGATCTGGGCCTTCGCTGTCCACATATGCCTGAAGACATGTTTTCGCAAGGTGAGGCCCAGATACCGTAAGCAGGTATTTATTACCGGAACCGTCAGGGGACTGGATGCATTTGGTAGATTTTCCGCCATTTCTCCGCCAAGGGAGACAACTTTTGTGACTTCCTGTTCGTTTTTATGCACACCGAACCTCTTCTGGAAATGAGTTTACTCTAAAAAAATGCTGCAAAGACTAATAAATTCTTTCCTTTTAGAATAGACACAAATTTCTCAGAGAGAAGCAAAATAATCTTTATCTATTTTTGGCTCCCTTAAAAGTGTAATAATTCCCTTTAAGATAGAATGTATGTGTCTAAAGGGAAACTTGTCTAAGCTGTATTCCAGTCAGATAACTACATATCAGGATGAAAGTCGGGGTGTACAGACAATGCAAGGCATGGCAACAAAAGAAAGGCACGTGATTGATTTTAATCTATTTCCCAGCTAATAGCATACAATTTACACACCTTTCAAATGTATATATTTATAACTGATATATTTTAATATCTCTTGCAATAATAATGGGAGAAACTGCATATTTCAAACGCCGACACACCTATGTAAAGTGTACATTTCTAAGCCATATCGATATTTCTCATTTCTTCACAAAGACATATTTTGTGGGTCCTCGTTAGAAGCGCCTCTGAGAGGCGCTTCTAATGAGAATCCACAACATATATTTTCGCGAAGAAATAAGGAAACTATTTTGTCTTGATAACCCGCTTATGTAGACCTGTGTAAGTTATGGAATTGTCACTAAATAATATCTAAAATGAGGAAGAATTCGGGTATTAAAATTTATGCAGTACAGAAGGTTGCTAGAAGGAATAAACAAATTGTGAGCTGGTTCATAAAGTACAATTTTTTGGGGAGAGAAAAAAATCTCCAATTTGGTACACCATTACATACCCCCTGTTTTCACTGTATATCATGTATACATGTTATATAATTTCTTTTATAAAATTTGTTAACATAACGATGTGAGGACATTCTTACGTACGCATATACATGTAAGCTGACTTCTATAATATTAAGACGGAATTTGAAAATATTTTGTTTTTGTTGTTGTTGTTGTTTGTTTTTTTTTTGTTGTTGTTGTTTTGTTTTTGTTTTGTTTTTGTTTTTTTGTTGTTGTTTTTTTGTTTTTTTTTTTTTTTGTTTTTTTTTTGTTTTTTTTTTTTTTTTGTTTTTTTGTTGTTTTTTTTTGCAAAATATTACTGAAAAGATAGTGAAGAACAACTGCAAGCTTCTCTCTTCTTCTTTTTTTTTTTCCTATAGAGCAGTCTTTTTTTTTTTTCTTCTTCTTTTTTTTTTTATTTCCTATAGAGCAGTTTTCCCTACAGACAAACAGAACAGTACTTGTAAGCTTTAATGTAGTAAAAACTTCAATGACTCGAACACCGATGGTTTATTTATCGTGGCTGATTCTAACACGTTTATGCATGTATGAGTCTCTAGGAAATTCTTCCAATAGCTTAAGAAAAAAAATATTTAGGAATATTTTAGGGAAATTTTCATATTTTATCATGAAAATGTATGTTATGTGTGTGTTCACACTAAAATATCCGCACCTGCTTCCTGACCTGGCACTATGATTAAACCTCAGTGGCTTGAACTATTCATGTCTAGTACAAAGTTCAATGGTCCCAAAGATGTTCGAGCCATTGAAGTTCGACAGAGGCAAACAGACTTTTAGCTCGACCATCCGGTAGCATATTCGCGGTCATTGATCTCAAGTTTCAAATGTCGCCTACGTTCAGGTTAAAGAAATTTAATTTGAAAACAAAGTCAGTGAATTGATGTTCATTAATAAGTTCTACATTTTATGAGTATCCGGCGGCGTTTCCAATCCCCTTTAGTTTAATGCAGAATAGAGTTAATATGTAATAAATAGACAGACAGAATTTAATCTCAGTACGTATTTTATCAGTTTCTTTTCTTTCAAACAGTAGGCTTCGTTGATGTGAAAGTTGACAATAAAGTGATATAAGAAGTTTGAAGGCAAACTTTTTTAAGGACATAGTTAAATTGAGACCCAAATGGGAACCACTCAGTTATTGACCGGCGCGAGAATTGCGCCGGTCTCTTAATATAGTATAGGATTTTTACATATGGAAGACTATTCGATTAGCTCATTAAGGACGTTTTATATTTCCCGGGACGTCGGTTTGTGACGATCCCGGCAAATATATAAAAAAAAAATAAAACAAACTGTATTATAAACAGATTAATGTATATTTTATTTTCATTTCAATCAAGAAATTTCATAAAGCTTAATAAAAGCAAACATTAACTCTTTCGGTACCAAATTCAGACGACATTTGTCGTCTGCTTTTCTTTTTTTTAACAAATTATCGCTTGAAAAGAAGTTTATACGTAAAGTTGAAAGAGTGAATGCCAAACAGCGTAGATCCAGATGAGACGGTTCATATGAGCCGTCTCATTTGGATCTATGCTGTTTGCAAAAGCCTATTATTATCGCCTGTGGCAGCGAAAGTTAACGAATCACATTGTTGTTCGATTTTACCGGTTATACTGAAAATTTATTAAACTTTAGTATACACAATGTCACATATCTCTATGCAAACATGAACAAAATTTGCGCCGGTACTTAGATGTTTATTTTGAATATTTTGTCTTGTTATGTTATTGTTTCTACCTAGACGCTATGCAGGAGAGATCAAAGGGGACGTGTCATAAAGAAGTCATTATGAAATATCAGCCGGGGGTGGTAAAGAGGACTTCGGAGGGGTAATAAATATTTTTTATCGGGGATATTAACCAGCAGGCACATGATGGTAATACACGTCGCCTCAACGTCGATGCAACGTCATCGACGTTCAGCCGACGTTGCATAAACGTCATGGGACCAATGGGTCAGATAAATGAGTCAGTACTAAATCCCCCTACTGGGCCTCTACCTGCCTATTGTTTGACAGTACACTAGCGTTTGTTGTGCCAGTTTCTTACCAGTGATAAGACTAATGGTTGAGGCACATTTTATTTACAAGTCTTTAACTGCCAATCTGTATGCGGTATTCATGTTTGATTTAGACTCTTTAAAACAGTTATTCTTTTGAGTTAATTGTACTAACTACAGAGTACTACTACTAGCACACAATTTCGCGGTAACGTTGCAGCGATGACGTTACAACACTTTTTTTTATGTAAAAAAAATGTTGTAGCGTCATAACTGCGACAAATGGGAGTTTCTTAACGCTTAGCCTTCTGGGTAAAAATTGCAGCAGACGACAATTTTAAATCTTTTTACATATTTTTCTCTGAAAATATGATTAGACATTTCATGCACATAGTCTCCTGAGGAGACAATTTGCATGAAATTTCAAATCCTATTTTCTGAAGAAAAAAAAAATATATATATATATATCACCAGTTTGTCGTCTGCTGAATCAGCCCAGCGGAGAGATATTCTTGGGAAAGTCTGCGCTTATTATCTTTTATAGTGTATTAAACAGAATCATTGTTTAACATGTAAGTTTATTTGTTGGATTTGGGCTTAACGTAGCTTTCAACAATCTTTCAGTCATACCGGGACAGTGTCTAGATGCGGAAGGGAGCTCAGTGCTCACTTTTAGAGTGCTGCCTCACTGGAATATCACGCCCCAGACACTTTGACATATTCCCCCCAGTCACATTATATTGACACTGAGCTGACCAGTTCTAGCTCTACTTTCTTAATGCTGAGCGCCAAGCGAAAGAGCAGCTATTACCATTTTTAAAGTCTTTGACCCGGCCGGGGATCGAACCCGCAACCTCCCGGTCACAAAGCGGACGCTCTACCACTGAGCCAACGTACCGGTTAACATGTAAGATGCACAACCTAAGAAAATAACACATCCCATATACGAAAAACACAAGTTCCAGCTCGAGCTATGCATCCGTGCTGTCCGAAACGTAGCTTCCTTATTCGCCGATTTATTTTGCAGTAGTCAATACAGTCGAACCTCAATGGCTCGAACATCTTTGGGACCATGGAAATTCGTTCGAGACATGGATAGTTCGAGCCACAGATGGTTAATCATGGCACTAGTTCAGGAAGCAAATAGCGACTAATGAGTACATGTACACACAACATGCAATTTCACGATAAAATAAGAAAATTTCCTTAAATATTTGTTTTCTTGAGCTATCGGAAGAATTTCGTAAGGACTCAAAAACAAGTTGGAATTAGCCATGGTAAACGAGCCATCGGTGTTCGAGCCATCGAGGTTCGACTGTATTTAATAGATGAGCTATTAACATTCTGTTAACAAGTCCATGTGCCTCTGTAGCGTATTGTGAAAACAGGTGTGTGCAGCTATGTACTTTATTAGGTGGTTCTGGGACACTTTCTTTCAAACTCTGCAGATTTTGAATATACTTTAAAGGGAATGACCCTCGAGAACAATAAGTCCCTCTCAGAGGGGAACAGGGATATTAAATCATTTATTTCAGGGGAACAGGGGAACACACGTCTAAAAATGGAGGGAACAGGGGAACAAAGGTAATTTGGGGGAGCAGAGAACATAGAAAATTAAGATTTTGATTTTGGGGAACAAGGGAAAATGTTGAAATATTTCAAGGGAACAGGTACCCCGCTGGGAGGGCCTCAACAATGAACACACCCACAAAAATGAAAACAGCTAACGCTGAAAATAGCTCATCACGAAAACATGCCTATATAATTTTGACCCCCTTTAACCCAACTTTTATATAATAAAACTGGAGTTTACAGAGGTATACATTATTTTTCTTATTTCTGCTCAAAAACATAGATTGTGGGTACTCTTTAGAACCACCTCATCGAGGCGGTTCTAACGGGTACCCACATATCTATGTTTTGAGCAGTAATATGAAAAATATCAGTTTTTTATCTGAAAATTTTCAGTTTTTTGACGTGAAATTTTCTGTATATTTGAATAGGCGTGATTTCGTAATGTGAAGTGGCGAGCGCTATTTCGTTGTTTATTATTTCTACCAAATTTTTGCACTGAATGATTCTGTCTTAATGCGCTTCCTCATTTTCCTCATTTTCTCTGTATTATATGGTAAAAATATCAAACTTTAGATAGTTCTAGATACAAGATATATCCAGATTTTTATCTTATTTCTCCGCGAAATCTCCGCGAAAACATATATAATGGCACTCAAAGTTACCCACAATGTATATTTTTGCGGATAAATAAGCAAAAATATCAATAAATTATGGTTAAAAAGTGCCTTATCAAGAGTGACGGCTTAGACCTATATAGTTTACTCAGGTATGTTAACGTAGTGAAAATGCATTACGAAAACACGCCTATTCAAATACATAGAAAATTTTCACCTCCAAAAACTGAAAATTTTCAGATAAAAAAACTCTGACATTTTTCATATGTCTGCTCAAAACATAGATTGTGGGTACTCGTTAGAACCGCCTCGGCGAGGTACCCACAATCTATGTTTTTGAGCAAAAATAAGAAAAATAATGTCTACCCCTGTAAACCCCAGTTTTACTGTATAAAAGTGGGGTTTAAGGGGGTCAAAAATGGTATAGGCATGTTTTCGTGATGGTCTGGTCAAACTGAGTGGATGGATACACAGGTTGGCATTGTCCTGTGGTCCCGCATCTGCAATGAGAAATAATTATTTTTAGTTGCGCTTCATTAAAAGACGTATTAACTATTCTAGCATGAAATTGTTTATTTTTAAAGATATTAGATAAGAAATTATTATATACCGAGCAGTGAAGTTTAAGATTTATCAGTTAGTTCTTTTCTATAATTCACAGTGGCGGATCCAGGATGATTTCTGAGGGGGGACGGGGTGGGGTGGGTTCAATTGATCAAATTACCGTACAAACTCTCATATTCGGACAGTCAGGCCTGAGCTAACAGTGTAGACCCAGATCAGACGCCGCAGAACGCGGCGTCTGATCAAGCTCTACACTGTTTGCCACTCATTCAACAATTTTACTCACATTAGGAGGCAGAAAAAATGGACTTCTTGTAGAGAAGTATACGAAAAAAGGTAAGGGATATATATTTTTGGGTAAATACGGTATCCAAATTTATCAAATTCATCGAAAATTTCCCATGGAAATGAAATTTTTAGTCAGAGGGGCTTCGACTAAACCCTACGTCCCCCCTCTTAATCCGCCCCTGGTGTGATGATATGATCGCAGCAACTAGTGAATTATTTTAGTGTCAGAACTGTTTTTACAGACTGCTTCCCGCGTTATTGCATAGCATTTTGACGTCCTCGGTGCCAAAAAGGACATAAAGCCGACCAAAATGAAACACGTAACTATAACGTCATCAAATTGTTGACGTTATGTAATAAAGTGACGTCAACGTTCCTTATAAGCGGACTGAATAACGCCATTTTCTTACGTTGTTTATTGTTCTTGAACCGCTCAAACTGAAACACTTTTGTGGCGCTTTCAAGAAGACAGTACTAGCAAAAAGGTATGTAATAAATAGAATAATGAAAAGTGTTTGCTTGATATGAAAAATCTTTACTCAGGAGCGTGGATAATTCGGTAAAAAGAACTCATTCCTCTGGAACTCGTTTTTACCGAATAACCACGCTCCATCGTGAAAGATTTTTCATATCACTGAAACAATGTTGATTTTTCTCCAGTTAAGTGGTATTCTACTGAATGGCAGTGGTCAAACCTTTGAAGTCAAAGATATTCCTCACTTTTAACGCTTTATAAGCAAAATTTAAATACTAGCAAATTCTATCGCAAATATGTTTTTTTTTTTTTTTTTTTGTTGTTGTTGTTGTTGTTTTTTTTTTTGTTTCTTTTTTTCTTTTTTTTTTTTTTTTTTTTTTTTGTTTTTTTTTTATTTGTTATTTGTCCAAGAAATACTTCATGCGAATCATCCCCTTAGGAAATGCCAAATTTTATTCTTTGAGACAAACGACAAAATATAGCCCAACTTCAAATGGCTCGAACATCTTTTGGATCATGGATATTTGTTCTAGACATGGGTAGTTCGAGCCACTGAGGGTTAATTATAGCGCCAGGTCAGAAGACAAAAGGGAATAATTTAGGGATGTCTTTTCGATCTTCCATAAAATAATGATATGTTGAGTGTACTCATTAGAATCGCCTCGATGACGCGGTTCGAGGCGGTTTTAATGAGTACACACGGCATACCATTTTACGATAAATCAAGAAATTTTCCTTAACCATTCTCTTGCTCAACACGACATGCCCTGTCTTAGCAAACAGTGTAGATCCAGATCAGTTGGCTTCTGAAGAAGCCAACTGATCTGGATCTGCACTGTTTGTCATTAAATATATGAATTTCTGTCAAAAATCAGATCAAGTAATCTGATTTGCTGGAAATTGTAAGTGGGCGTGGCATCTTACTTTATTCTTCATGACAAGGGTTAAAATAGTCTTAAATATTTGTTTTCTTGATGTACTCAAAAACGTGTTTGAATCGCCCAAGGTAAATGATCCATCGGTGTTCATTTCATTGAAGTTTTACTATTATTATTATCTGTTATCTGAAAATTTTGTCACAGCTTACTAGGAATTAAGAAGTTTATCTTATTTTTATGCTGTTAAAAGCCTAGTCACAAGGGAGTTCTGTGGGCTGTCGGAATGTGCAATATAGTATTTTATCAGATGCTGTTCTGTGAGCGCATCACGAAAACATGCATATATAATATTGACCCCCTTAAACCCCACTTTTATATAGTAAAACTGGGGTTTACAGGGGTATACATTATTTTTCTTATTTCTGCCCAAAAACATAGATTGTGGGTACTTGTTAGAACCGCCTCGCCGAGGTTGTTCTAACGAGTACCCACAATCTATGTTTTGACCAGAAGTATGAGAAATATTCAAATTTTTATCTGAAATATTCATTTTTTGGTGGTTAAAATGTTCAGTATATTTGAATAGGCTTGTTTTCGTAATGGTAGTCGTCGATTAGATCAGAAATGACTTTTACGTTTATGGAACCTTGTATTTGGTATAATTTGCAAAAAAGCGTGTTGCTTCCAATTAAGACTCTATTCAAATTGTACTAGAATTCTTCCAATAATTACATTGGTAGATACGATTGAAACAAACATAGTGATCAGCTTTAAAGTATATATCGCTTGTAAGTTTTGCTAAATAAATCCTATGATTTTCAGCACAAATGAGGTTGATAAAAATGCTTTGCTTTGTTCAAGTATCAAGGCAGACTTCATCATAGTAAACTATCAAAACATAAACGTAAGCCATTATAACGTCATGGTTATTAGGTGTACATATTTTACTGTAAGAAAACTAGTAAAAAGAATAAATATTTAAAAAATACAAGTACATTTTCCATGCAATAAAATTAGCAAAAAGAGTATTTTTTGTTGTTGTTGTTGTTGTTGTTGTTGTCGTTGTTTTTCGAAACATGGTCGTATAATTATGGAAGGAGCAACAAAATAAAGATGGACACAAGATAGTGAACAATAATATTGAAGGGAAGGGGAGGAAAGAAACACATTACGAAAACATGCCTATATAATTTTGACCCCTTAAACCCCACTTTTATATAGTAAAACTGGGGTTTACAGGGGTATACATTCTTTTTTATTATTTCTGCTCAAAAACATAGGTTGTAGGTACTCGTTAGAACCGCCTCGCCGAGGCGGTTCTAACGAGTACCCACAATCTATATTTTGAGCAGAAATAAGAATAATATCAGAATTTTTTATCTGAAATTCGTCATTTTGTGGCGGTAAAATTTTCAGTGTATTTGAATAGGCGTGTTTTCGTAATGATGTACTAGACTAGCTTACCTATTTTTGGAATGTCATATCCTTCCGACTCCTCTTCGTTGAATGAACCAAACGTGCCATCTTCTCTTTCATTCAGCGATCGAAGAGCTAAATCTAAAGTATTTGTAGTTGGATAAAACTGTTTTGCAAAGTCTCTAAGATATCTAAGTCTACCGTTTTGTTTAAGTTTACATCTCCAGCTTCGGCATCCTCGCGTTTTGTCCTTGCCAGCGAATATTATTTCTTTTTGAAGACACAAAATAAAAGTAGCAAGTAGCATGCATAGCCTCATTACTACTTCCGGTTAAGAATATAATTCCGCAAACTAACTTCAAGCCCGCTCTGCAGAACTTTCTGAGGTTTTTCCTTTGAATGTTGAGCCTTTATATTATTTAATCTAATTATACATGTGAAATATAGGACCACATTCATCACAAACACACGTGTTAGTCCTTAAGCATCGGAATCTGTAGCACAAAATGAATTTTAAATTTCCGCCAACTGTATTTAGTCGGGTACAGTGGTATCAGCGTCTTCATCGGAGTTTGGAGCAGAACATAATGTGACGAAGCGCAATTCTCTTGACTACACCCACGACTTTAACCAATATGAAGCTAGCAGATGCACTAGGGGTATTCTGCGGAGCGACAAAAGAAATAGTGCGATTCATTCAATCAAATTATTTAGATTTTCATTTAAAGCATCGATTATTTTAACCAATATGAAAAATGATGTGATTACACCACGACACTATTCGCATACACTGTATTTTACAGCCTAACAAAATTCACTTGACTCAAGGATCTGACAAATTTGTTCTGGATGATTCTTAAGCAAGCTTCTAATTGCATAAAAATAACAGAAACCGATTAACCCTTAGTACGCTGATAACACAATTTGCGGACAATAACCAATTATATATATATATATATATATATATATATATATATATATATATATATATATATATATATATATATATATATATATATATATATATATATATATCCAAGAAAATAGGACTTCATATTTCATGCGAATGAAATATGAAGTCCTATTTTCTTGGAAAAGTAAGACAATAATTTACAATCAGATTTTGCTAATATTTAGAAGTTAGCTAATAAAAAAACCAAAGCAGCAAACATATTAAACCATTACAATCCAGTGGAATATCGCTAGTTTAACTGTTATAATCTCTTATCAACGCTCCTCAACAAATGAACAATTTAATGCTACATATTTAACCGGAATGTGATTTCGGTGTCTGTACTAAGAAGTGCACAGGTAATAATCGATCACCTATAAGATGTTTGGTTGAGCTGAGGTTTTTTCGGCCCAGTCAATCCATTAGGGTCATGTCGAGCAAAGTCAGTAAGCCTATTCCCACTCTTCCTTTTCAGGCAAGGAGGAGAGTGGCCGAACTGGGGGTCGAACTCGTGACCTCTTGATTTGCAGTTAAATGCGCTACTGATTGATCTATGGAGCCGGGCACCTATAAGATGTAATTTTAAGCGGAACATCAAAAAAGGTTTACACGTCAATAAATATCAGAGCGGGAATCCGTTGAATTTATTTTCCTTCCGCCGTCTCAAACGATTGCCATTTTTGGCAACATTTGTCACATTTGGATGGCAAAGTTGTAATTTTGGATTTTATCGACGTGTTAATTCCGACGAATCATTCAAAAACTGAATAAAGCCCTTCGGGCCGGAATTTGCACATCGATAGAGATCCACAAAAGTAAAATTCATTTTTATTATTAAAAGCCTATAGGATATAATTGAAATTTCTCATAACGAAAACAAGCCTATTCAAATATACTGAAAATTTTACCACCAAAAAATGAAAATTTTCAGATAAAAAGATTCTGATATTTTTCATATTTCTACTCAAAACATAGATTGTGGGTACCCATTAGAACCGCCTCGGCGAGACAGTTATAACGAGTACACATAATCTATGTTTTTGAGCAGAAATAAGAAAAAAAATGTATACCCCTGTAAACCCCAGTTTCACCATATAAAAGTGGGGTTTAAGGGGGTCAACATTACATAGGCATGTTTTCGTAATAGATGAGCTGTTTGGTTGAATCGCTACAATTATTTTGTCAATGCGCGTAACACGCCCAGTGAAATGTCATTATTGGAACTTTTGTCACTTATTTCATAGTTCACGGAATCATTCCTGTGCTGCTAGTTGTAGTTGATTAACGAAGACCAGTGTTGAATGAGAATAATTCATATACTCTTATTGTTACAATGTATTAAAGGAATAAATGAATCAGCGGAGAGCAATCTCAGAACCTGATAATTCCTCGTTTGTTCCTGCAATAACTGTTAATTTATATCGTCATACAAATGTTTGCCGATAGCGAATTAACAATAAGTTCAGCAACTAGGGAGTGTCAGCAGAAAAAGCGACGTTGTCTTGTAAGCGCCTTTCCTAACAAACACGCAACGTCGAAACGACGTTGTTACGATGTCGTGCTTCCGTGGAGAAACAAATGGAAAACCTGCATCATTCGAATTTCCCAACAAACGCCAAATGTTGTAAGAATGTCGAAATCGACGTTGGTCGTAGCAATTTCGATTTCGACGTTGTTACTTTGTGTGTATATTGACTTTGAAGTGTCTGTGTACCGTTTTTGTCGCTAGTCTACTCAGTCCCAGGATATCTGGGCCGCGGCTAGTGAAGTGTACGCGAAATGTTATTACATGTATATGGTCCGTCTCAAATAATTTTAGGCTTCAGTACTCTGTAACTAAATCATCAGATGTAGATGAAAACTTGTGATATTTCTCTTGTTTTTCGCAGAAAATAAGACTTTGTATTTCATTCAGATCGTCTCCTTTGGACTGTAAGAACGAAATATCAAGTGTCAATTTCTGCGAAAAAGTAAGACAAATAATCTAACCGTTCTCTATTTTTATCAATAAAAGCAGGTTGAAGAAGTTTTCAAACTCTCTAATATGGTCGCCTAACAGTACGCTCAGCTCCTACTGTAGTTGGCGTTTAATAATGAACAGAAATGTTTTATAAATTATTTCTAAGGTATTAAAGAAATGCAATCAATTATGCAGAATGCAAACAAAAGCCCTATTCACAAATGTACATAATAAAGGAGAATAGTGGAAGGTGGAGGCGGTAGAAATTATGAGGAAGCTCACATGATGACATTTTCCGATTGTTCTGCGCATCTCATTAGGACCTTCGCTCTCTTCGATACATTCTGCAGCGTCCTATGTTTCTTTAAGGGGGCACTGCTCATCCGCCATTTTGTAGAAAGGGGACAGCTTTTGTGACATTGTTTACTTCCCTGCACACTTAACGCCTTCATAAAAGAGGTCTACTCTAAAAGGAAAGAATTTGCTTCCATGGGGAGCAAATTCTGTCCTTTTAGAGTAGACCTCTTTTCAGAAGGGGACAAAACAATTTTGACTGGGTTGATTCCCTTGTAGGAGTATCTGATTTGGCTGATTTGGGTTACTGCTGCACACAAAAGACAGCCATGGAAAAACAAACTTTGCTGGACGCGGTTCGCGGCGAAATGCTACTTGGGCAAGGAGAAGAGGTATAACCAGTACATGAATGTGACGATCATAGCTTTATCCGCTCTCATACCTGCATATAGAATGTTAAAGACTTTATTCCATCACAAAACTAACTTCCACCCGAACATGATGGAAAGTCGATAAGAAACAGATCAAAAAGCAGGCCAACCTTGGTAACTGACACCTATAGGTGGCTGTCATCAAAGCTGAAAATTTAGACTGAGGAGTTCAAAAATTATAAACTTAAAAAAATTGCGCTCTGTCAATGGAAAAATTGGAAAAGGCAGAGTGCATTAACCATACACCTCCTCAAGAGGTGGGAAGAATGTCAGTGACGATTTACAAAATCCTCACAAACCTAGGACCCACCCCAAGCACAATGACATACGCAAAACCACAGACTGAATCAATGTAAGGCCCTAGCTACCCCTACGGTGGCAGGGAAATCTCGTGTTCTCCGTAGAAAACCGAATTGCAAGGCCCTCCAGAAGCGAGCTGGATCCGCTGGATGTAGTGACGGAGATATGACGCCAAACAGAAAGACAACGACGTTACCCAGACCTTGTACTGTCGCATCTTCCCGATTCGACTACAGCAAGGAAGACGAACGATAAAACACAATTAACGGACGCAGATGCAGGTTTCGTACCCTGAGACCCCCTGCACTGAAGTATAAAACCGAACAACAACAATTCCATCGGTCGCCTGCACTGAAGTATAAAACCGAACAACAACAATTCCATCGGTCGTATTAAAAACGAAGCCACACCATGAGATGAGAATAAGACACGCGCCATATGTTGAAAGCAAAGACCTGGATGATCTACACGTGAACGTATTCATAATTACTGAACACCACCACACCCTTCTCGTCCGTACCCCACCATCCCCATCTCGTCCGTATTACAAACGAAGCCACACCATCAGAATGGGACATGCGCTATATGTTAAAAGCGAAGACCCGAATGATCTACACGTGAACGTATTCATAATTACTGAACCCCACCTCGTTCGTATTACAGATGAAGCCATATCATGAGAATGGGAAACGCGTCATATGTCGAGAGCGAAGACCCGGATGATCTACACGTGAAAGTGCTCATAATTATTGAGCCCTACATCCCAACCCCCATTTTCCCTGATTCTCCCGTTTCACTATATTAAGTGAAACGGCTAGGGCGTGCTGCTGCCGTCACCGTGTGATAGGTCTCGGTATGGCCGGGGTGGTTTTCGTTCGTTTATGTGTTCTTTGTTTCCCAGAGCGGACTTTGTGGATTTTATTTGGCGTTTCAATTCATTTTCGGAAAAAAAGACAATTATAGGATAATGTCAAGCCTTATTTTCTGAAAAAGTTAAGAACAACACTGTTTATTTTCTGACAATGGGGAGCAAAGTCATACTTTTTTTTACAGTACAGTCGACTCTCGTTATCTCGAAATCCAAGGGACTCTATGAAACACTTCGAGATATCCGTACTTCGACATATCAGATTTGCGGAACTGAGGAAAATAATTAATCGAACAACCACCTTTAACAGAATGAATCTTTAATTTGACTCCCAAGTTAGAGATATATTGAAAATATTGTGGGAAAGAGGAGAAATTGCTCTTAAGGAGCAATTTCTCCTCTTTTCCACAATATTTTGTTGCCTGTTGGTAGATCTCTGTGTTAGAATAGGGACCAGGTTTTCATTTCGAGATAAGCGGTTATTCAGGATAAGCGTGTTCGAGATAACGAGAGTCTACTGTAGATCTCTTTTCAGTAATGGATTAATTGTGTGTAGGAAAGCAAACGGGATTGTCTCCCTTGTTAAAATGGTAGAAAACCTGCCAAGTGTATCCAGCCATCTTAAATGACAGTCCCTTTTCTCATTCCGTGATTCATTTATCTTCGAGCTGCCGTAGGCAGAGACACCAGATTAACATAATTGCTCTCCTCTTCTTATTAACAACTACCATGGAAATTGTATAATGGTTGCTGTTGTACGCTCATACAGTAAGACAGAATGCCTGTATTCGTAAAGCTACATACATGACCTAAAATGCCATTATCAATCTATGAGGTATGAGCAAATAAACAAAGCATACTAGGAAGATTACTAGGAACCATTATAGACTGAATAAACTCCCCCACCCCTCCCTCACCCCACAATATATTGGAAAAGTCCAATTTCAATTTTAAGTATGTCAGGCTATGCCATTTAGATATTCCTAAAGAAAATGGCTAAACTACTTGCAAACAGTGGAGACTCTGATCAGGTGCCGCGTTCTGCGCTGTCTTATCCGGGTCTGCACTGTTTGCCAATTACCCATTTTGATGTCTCCAGACTACAATGGGTTAATCTTAAAAGTCTGAAATAGTATAAAAATTGTGTGCATTGGCAAAACCCGGATCTTTAGCTAAAAGAACACTATTTATGTCGCCGATTATTAAAACAAAATGCCTTTCTTCCACAAAAGAGGTACAATTTGTTGATGCAAAAATAATTGTCAATTTGTGTAGTCACATGAAAGCTGTTCACTATTACTCCAATTCGGATATTCATTCTAGTGGAGAAGTAAAAACCACGGACATACCAGATGATGTCAGAGATGCAGGTGGATTTTCAAGTTCCTTGACTGTTTTAAAAGGTACAAGAACAATGTTGATTCGAAATATTTATACATCTCATGAACTGGTTAATGGAGCGATGGGTTATGTACTCCTTTGATCTTTCTGTAGATGACCCTAAGTTGATGTAATATATAAATGTTAAATTCGATGATGCTGATATTAGACGTTTCTTCTAGGATTCAAGCAGTGCAATAATAATTGAAAGAATAGCTCAAGAATTCTGTTTTAATGGTCGAGATGTAGTAAGGAAATAGTTCGCTTTGCAGCAGTGTTAGGCTTGTACGATACACAAAGTTCAAAGAGCATCTTTAAAAAAGCTGTTATATCTTAAGGATTTGGTTTAAACATATTTTATTTGTATAATTTCAATATAATAATATAAACTAGTACAAACATTGATAATATATACAAATGGGATTCAGAAGAAAGTCAAAAGACTTGTATTAATCTGTATCCCGATGTGTAATCATCAAAGCTTACAAAAACAATAGCAATACATGATTTGAACAACTTACAGCTTAATTAATTGTACTATTGTACATGTTAAACCATGCATCAGAATAAGCAGAAGAAACGAGAATACTTGGGACATTTGTATTCCCTTTATTTCTGCATAACTAGGTATTTTATTTACCATTGATAACCTAATAATCTACTATCTAAAATATATGCATGTTCGTGATTATATGAGATGCTGCAGCTCCACGGGGAATGGAGTCTTGATATATTTTCATAAAAAACACTATAACACAACAACCGTAATAACTCTAAGGCAAAAACAAAATTTAGCCGTCAGGATAAGTATATAACGGACCTTCGGTCGACTAGCTTGAAATATCTTATTTTGCTATGTTAAAGCATGGGCTGTTTTATATAATTACAGAATTATTTTAGTTTATTTTAATTGCTTATCTAATTTCAAAACGTTTAGATTTTCAGATAAAATTCTGTACTGCTGTAAATATTTGTTGATTCTGCATTTCATTCAATTTTTGGCTTCCATAAAGGAGAACATTAAGGGTCGGTGTATGAATATGAGTCACTGTGTCCAACATTTCTTGTCTTTGATTGCTAAAACGATTACATTTCAAAAGGAAATGATTTGTGTCTTCAATGGCTCCACAGACACACAATGGGTTGTCTAAAATATTTTTAGAATATAGATGTTCACATAAAGAACTACATTTTGTTCTCAATCGTGCGTGGTGAATCTGTCCCAGGCGTTTACCAGCAAAGAAAAAATTGGGTGGGTTAGTAATGTTACTGTTAAGATGACGTTTAAATACCATTTTGCTAGGTGAGTTGCGCACATTATCTGGCAACTCATTCCAATCTCTGATAACAGAGGGTAGAAAGGAATTATAGTAAGGTTGTGAATTAGCACGGATAGTATGAAGACTGGCTGCATTACGTAACTGGTAGGTTGTGGTATTTCCAACAGTAGATGGTGCGAGAGAAGATAAGTAGTTAGGTGAAAGATTATTTACCATGTTATAGAATACCAATAGCTTATGTTTTTTCCGTCGAGATGCTTAAGGATTTGATCTTCTTGAAAAAAAAAATGTATGACCTATGTAGCTTTTGGTTGTGTTAGTAGTCTTCAAGATCTTTTTCTGAAATCATTTAGTCCTGAAAAAATTACTGCTCAACAAAAGGCTTTAGAATATGAAAGATTAAGGAACAAGATTGTTAAAAAGATTTAGGAAAGAAAAGCTGAAAGTCAAAGAAAAGTGATGTTTGAATATGTTGTATTATTAAAAAAGATAAAAACAAAACAAAAAAAAATAAAGTAATAATTTCTTGAGAATATAAACGTCGAAAAGATTACCACAACCTCTTTATACACGTTTAGGGGACCCAATGAAAAATCCGTGCCATCAAAACAACTGGCTATATTATAGAAAAATTACCGTTTGCAGAATTTTTCTATATAACCATAATGATCTAAACATTTTTTTATCTATCCTCCAAAGGTGTTATATCCATTATTATATCATAACGAACTGTGTTATTAGAAGGCCAAAGCACACTATGAAAATTAGGCCCGAAAATAAATTAAACAGAAAGGGTGTGCCATTTCAGGTTACCTAGTCATGTCTAGATTATTTATTTTCAACCTTGACCCTAAATAAGTTTATGGCTATCCAATGTTTTGATATGTGATGTGTATGACAATCCATTTTACTTTGAAGAAGAAAACAGATTCTATTAGTGACATACCATGATTAAGCAACAAAGTTTTATACAGATTATATCAAATTCAACTTCAAATTTACTCTGCTAACTCATCCACAATACAAGAAAATGATCAGAAAATCAGCATATTTATTTACAATTTTATACATCAATGGAAGATGCTGTGAATGTACTACACTATCATGCGATCTTATAATCTATATTTTTCATTTTGAAAAGCAGTAACTTTTTTTTGATCAGATGCTTTTCAGTGAGAAAAAAGTCCGCGAAATTGTGTTATATATTTAATCCCCTATTAAAATCTTTCTGATAGGAGGCGCACAGGTAAGTGTAAATAACGTCTTCTCTATGATTCAGATCGTCTAGTCTAATTTTCATATTTTGAAAAGCTGAAACTTGTATTTCTGCAAGCGTGTGATGACCTTCGAAATAAATCGCTGAGACCTGGTTGAACTCGTCCTTTTCTACAAGTGATATTCGTCTACAGTCTTTTAACAGCCCTGAACGCAAGGACCGAGTTGGAGACAGTCACGGTGGTGTCATAATATATGTAAAGGAGGGTTTACATTATAGACGCAGGCAAGATTTAGAACCTAGAGGTATCGAATGTATATGGATTGAACTTTCAAATAATCATAAACGCACGCTTTTTGGCTTATTTTACAGACCACCCAATTCCGATCTTGCTTGTTACTCCCTGATAGAAGACTCTTTACACCTAGCTGTTGACTCAGGCATAAATGACATAATTATAACGGGTGACTTCAACTTCAACATGCTACATCCGCAATCATCGCGGAAGATACATAGTTTCTGCGCTCAATTTGCATTATTCCAAGCTATAAACGAACCTACTCACTTTACTGAAACTTCCTCTTCCCTACTGGATATTCTCCTCGTAAGCAATAATTCCCACTTAATAGTCAGTGGTGTTGCGGATCCATTTCTGAATCAAGAGCATCGGTACCATTGTCCAATTTTTGGTATATACAATTTCTCTAAACCCACGTCAAAATCCTTTACCCGGCATATATGGAAGTACGATCAAGGAGATTATAACCTATTACGCAATAAAGCTGCATCTACTGACTGGGTATCCCTAGAAGATAATGACATAAACACACATGCAAAGAATGTCACTGATTACATACTATCCATATCAAAATTATGCATCCCAAATAAAAACATAAAAGTTAGACCTTCCGATCCACCCTGGTTAACTACATTTATCAAACGATATATTAGAAAACGCAAAAGGGCTTATAGAAAAGCTAAACAAACTGATTTGCAGTACCATTGGGATAAATTCAGGAAACTCAGAAACAAAGTAGTCTCGTTGATAAAAGAATCGAAAAGAACATGTGATGAAAATATCGCTAAGAAGTTGAAGTCTGATTCCCTTACTTCTACAGATTGGTGGTCCACTCTAAAAACTGTGATATCTCCCACTGCCACCTCGTCCATCCCACCTCTGGATAGCAATGGACGTATATATACTGATGAACAAGACAAGGCTAATCTACTTAATAATTATTTTAAGGAACAAACACTGTTAGATGATAGTAACGCTGAACTTCCAGCTTTGCCTCCATATAATATCGAATCTACCTTAAATTCTATCATCCTCGCCCCCTTAGAAGTTGAATCTGTCCTAAAATCACTACCGATTGGAAAAGCATCTGGTCCAAACGGATTAAGCAATCGCATTCTTAAAGAACTGTCAAAAGAACTAGCTTTTCCACTATGTGTCCTCTTTAACCGATCCCTCAGTCAAGGTGAAGTACCTAGACAATGGAAAGAAGCAAACATATGCCCTATTCATAAAAACGATGATCCCTCATTAGTAAGTAATTACAGACCCATTTCTTTGCTAAACTCTGAAGACAAAGTATTTGAAAGGCTTATATTCAAGCACTTATACAATCATCTTCGAGATAATAACGTTCTATCATCTTTACAGTCCGGGTTCATACAAGGAGACTCCACTGTAAACCAACTCACTTTCTTGTACAATACATTCTGTCAAGCCTTAGACATGGGCAAAGAAGTTAGAGTTGTCTTCTGCGACATCAGGAAAGCATTTGATCGTGTATGGCACGCAGGGCTTTTACACAAACTTAAGGCAGCAGGTGTTCAGGGAGAACTTCTCAAATGGTTTACAAATTATTTAGCTGAAAGAAAACAACGCGTTATACTTCCTGGTGTCGCATCAGACTGGACGTATATTCTTGCTGGAGTGCCGCAAGGCTCCATACTCGGGCCAATACTTTTCGTAATCTACATTAATGACATAGTCGCTGAAATTGGCTCCAACATTCGCCTGTTCGCTGACGATACTAGTCTCTACATTATTGTTGAAAATCCTATTACATCTGCTGTTTGCCTTAACTCAGACCTTTCAAAAATTTCTATCTGGGCAAACAACTGGTTAGTTGACTTCAATCCGATCAAAACCGAATCAATGCTGATATCTCGAAAACTAAACAAGCCTGTTCACCCACCCCTGTTTATGCAAGAAGTACAAATAGCTGAAGTGTCATCTCATAAACACCTAGGCTTGATTCTGTCCAACGACTGCACTTGGCACCAACATATTGATTACATAACTAAAAAAGCATGGAACAGGATTAATATTATGCGAAAACTCAAGTTTAAGTTGGACAGGAGTTCTCTAGAAATAATATTTACAACTTTTATAAGGCCCTTACTTGAATACGGGGATATAGTATGGGACAACTGCACACAATTTGAAAAACAAGAAATTGAGAAAATCCAAATCGAAGCCGCACGAATTGCCACTGGAACAACCAAACTTGTATCTCTTAATGCCCTGTACCAAGAAACTGGCTGGGTTACACTAGAAAAGAGACGGGAAAATCATAAACTCGTCATGTTCTACAAAATGTATAATGACTTAACTCCGTCTTATCTTTCTTCTTTAGTACCACAGTCAATAAACAATCTATCCCAATACAGCCTCCGAAATGCAGATAACCTACAATCTATTCACGCTAGAACTAATCTATATTTTCAGTCTTTTCTACCATCTGTGGTAAGAAAATGGAACGACTTGTCCGATGAAGCAAAACGTTCCAGTTCGGTTACTTCTTTCAAGAATTATTTAAACCGCAACAGAACGTCTATTCCAAAATATTTCTATACAGGCAATAGGAAAACACAGATCTTGCATACACGTCTCCGAACAAAATGTAGCAGCTTAAACAGCGATCTCTACTCCAAAAATATAACTGAATCTCCATTTTGCCACTGTGGACAGGTAGAAAATTCGCACCATTATCTACTTTGTTGTCCTTTGTACACCGCACAGAGAAACGAACTCTTTAACGCTGTATCAGAGTATCAAACAATATCGCTTAATCTTCTACTATATGGAGATGCTTCTTTACCATACACAACAAATGTTCTTATATTTGAAAAAGTCCAAAAGTATATAAGCGACACAAAACGCTTTTAACTGTTGAAGCCACTTAAATACAATGTTCTGTACATGCAACTCTCTATTGAAACGTTAGTAGATTCTGTGGGATACTTACCAGGGAAGCGCTGCCCTTATCCCCCCATTTGTTTTTATTAAAATCCCTTAAGGTCTTGTGATATATTAAAGCGACTTCTACGACTGATTTTATCAGCCTTAGAAGTGGCATTAGTATGAACCAGTTAACAGTTATGGCTCTTTAATTGATATTCTGACCTTACTGTCATTTCCAGTATATATATATATATATATATTTTTTTTTTATTGCTTTCGTTATCTTATCATTGCTCTTTATATATATATATATATATATATATATATATATATATATATATATATATATATATATATATATATATATATATATTTGTTTGTGTTTTTTTGTTTGTTTTTTTTTGGTTTTTTTTTTTTTTTTTGTTGTTTTTTTTGTTTTTGTTTTTGTGTTTTTTGGGTTTTTTTCTTCTTTCAAATCTGCATCCTTAATTCACATCCACAAATTGAGATCCATATTGTTTAACATTTTTCCGTCACTATTTGTACAACTGTAATTGTTATGGAGAAGAACTAAATAAGTAGTCATACTTTCGTTCTGATCCTATTTCTTATGTGCTACAATGTATAGTGTTATGTAATATTTGGATAATAAAATATGTTTAAACCAAATAAATCGCTATTGTTATTTCTTAAACGATGTTGTATAAACGTAATAGGCTTTTATATCGCTTTGGTGTGGTCATTCACCAAAAGCCTCTGCCAATGTCAAAACCAACAAGATTTTATATTTCTCCGGTATGGTTAGTCGGCAATTTAAGTATATGTTTTACCTATAGGAAAATCAATGTAAATAAATCAATCAAGCACTCAAAAAACTCTATTAATACTATAGCAACTTTTCAATCTCGCCGATGTCTTTGTGGCGTGGACCCAAATCGGGCCCACGTAATAACGTACCCCCTTTTTTTTTTTTTTTTTTTTTTTTTAGCGTGCTCGTGAACAGTAAAGTAAACATGTAACACAGATCACGTCTGCTCGCCACATGTTGAGCAACAGTCACCAGTTTCACAATAATACAAACGCCTCTTTGATCCCAAAGGACCAGAAAATAGAATCTACACTATCATGAATTTGGAGAGACGTTTCACGAATGACAAAAGGCAATTAACACCAGCTGTGTTTAATTAAATAATTTTTATCGTTAGCGCGAATTTGTTAATTCTGTATCAAATCTTTTTACAATTTAGTCACCTTTAAACAATTTAGTCTGGAGTCTCTCAAAAGGGTAAATGGCAGAAAATAAAGATCCAGATCAGACGCCGCAGAATCCATCGTCTGATTTAGGTCTCCACTGTTTGCATACAGTTTAGCCATTTTTCTCTAAGAATATCTAAATCGCACAGCTTGACGTACCTAAAATTGAAATTTCGATTCTTCGAATATTTAGTGTCGGGAGTTTATTCATTCGTAAATACAGTCGAACCTCAATGGCTCGAACATCTTTGGGACCATGGAAATTCGTTCTAGACATAGGTAGTTCGAGCCACTGAGGGTTTATCATGGCACCAGTTCAGGAAGCAAATAGCGATAATTTAGGGAATTTTTTTCGATTTTCTACACAGTGATTGTATGTTGAGTGTACTCATTAGAATCGCCTCGATGAGGCGATTCTAATGAGTACACACAACATACAATTTCACCATAAAATAAAAAAAAATACTTAAATATTTGTTTTCTTGAGCTATCGGAAGAATTTCGTAGGGACTCAAAAACCAGTTCGAATTAGCCATGGTAAACGAGCCATCCGTGTTCGAGCCACCGAGGTTCGACTGTAGGTTGAACATCTAGGTGCATGTTCATGGACAAACAACTGGCAGCGACTTATTTGAGTATTTTCCTTAAGCATTTGTAACGCGCAGGAAGTCAAGAAGGTGGGCACACTCTAAACAGTTGTTCATCAAATGCTAAATAGATTTTAAAAGGGATGGTCCTTGAGAGCAAAGAATATGCGAATGAAAATGAATATAGCTGAAATGTCGAAGTTGTCTAGGCCAGACTAATTAGTTTCGCCAAAATCACTCGTGGATAACCCTCATATAATTTTTCTAAGAACCCCGAAAGGACCAGAATATAAAAAAATGAAATCAAAAACAAAAAAATACACAGTATAGTAAAATACAGGTAGACGTTTCAGAACAACTTTGACGGCAATTATGATAACATCCCTACATGAAACGTTTTCTTCCGAGACATAATATCTGTAGTTACGATACTGATTTGAAACCAAAAATATTGATGTTATTAATTTCTCCATCTCATTGAAAACATATGCTGTGGTGAGGCGCTCCTAATGAGTAAGCTTCTCGTGGTTCTTCTAATGCGTACCCAAGCCAGTGTGTTCCGTGGGTATCCCTATGGTTATTTTTAGTGCCACGAGATGACAAAACAAAAACAACATTTCCTCGAAAATAGAGTGAACAAATAAAGAGTCTGCAACAGAAATATCGCATTGGAACGGTCAACCACGAAACAATTGTAGTTGAGTTTAGACCTGGTTTTATGGATACCTCTAGTCTTGCAGCTCTACAGAATAGTTCGGTTCGCACAGGTGCTTCTTCCCGTCACCCATGTCGATCAAACTAGAAAAAGCATAAAAAATTGACTACTGATCACTATGATAAAGCAAATATTATGGTGCTACTAAACACTTGATATCAAAGAAAAAGACAACCATCTGTGAAACCACGGTGATTCTGACCCCTGACGAGTTAAGGCAGACACAAGTCGTTATTGAGTCTGTGGCCTGATCCGCTATCATGTAATTAGAGGCTAATTTATTGATTTCTCAACAAACCAAAATAGATTATTCTATACAGGTAATAGGAAAACACAGACTTTACATACATATCTCCGAAAAATAAAGCAGTCTTAACCTTAAAAAATACAACTGATTCTCCACTTTGCCGCAGCGGACAAATGGAAGATTCGCAACACTATTTACTTTGCTTTCGTTTTACACCGAGCAGAGAAACGAACTCTTTACCGCTGTCTCACAGTATCAAACAATATCGCCTAACCTTCTACTTTTTGGAGATGCTTCATTACCACACACAACAAAAGTTCTAATATTTGAAAAACAAAACAATTCAAAAGTACATAAGCGACGCAAAACGATTTAAACGATGTTGAAGCTATTTGGAACAAAATGTTCTGCAGTGTACATGCAACTCTATTTAAAAGCCAATTGACTCGGTTGGATATTTGCCCGGAGTGCGCTGCATTTGTTATTATAAAGTCATTTTAAAGACTTCTGTTAGTATTATAACTTATTATTACTTATAATTTAATAAAAGAATGACTTACAGATTTAATTGAGAGTACTTTTCAAAGGAAGGCTCTCTATATAATGGTTTTTATGATAGGAATGCATTCTTTACTTTTGATGAACAAAACGCTTTGAACTTTTGTCTTGTCAAAACGTTTGTGACGCATTATCATACTTAAGACTTTTTTTTTTTTTTTTTTTTTGTATGTGGCAGTGAGTTACACAGACAAATTGTGGGATATCTGATGGGTACTAATTGTGCTCCTCTTGTAGCAGATTTATTTTTGTTTTGTTATGAAAGAGATTTTATAATGTCTTTTTCTGATGATACACAAGCTGACATTATTGAAGCTTTAAACTCAACTACCAGATATTTGGACGGACTTTTGAATATCAACAATCCTTACTTTGAAGGAATAGTCACTCAAATTTATCCTGCTGAATTGCAATTGAACAAAGCTAGCTTATTCGGTTTGCAAGTATGTCTAGTCATTTGGCTGACTTCAATGATTGTAAAATTTCGTATGTTATAAACGAAAGAGGTATAACATTGATGTCATAAAACAGTCAGCTTACCTAGCGGTTAATTCAGTCATGTCTGACCACTGTGCTAGTCTCTTTAACTGCACGCCGGTGGGCCGAGGTTCAGACTCTATGATCGCCCCGACTTAAAACTATTCATTAATTGGTCTGGTCCGAAACTTTTTATGTCTGTTTCTCGGCTCACCGGTGGTTTTCTTTTGCGTCAGTATTTCGGTGGTGTTGTTTGACAACCCAAGGCTCTTCAAGTGTCTCAACACGTTGTTTCTGTTTAGCCTTCACCTTTGCTTCATTATAGTCTTATTTATGATTCATTTGTTACCCGTTATAATCATGAGTTCTGATGTGTTTTTTAACAATTATGCAAGTTTAAGATATATTCAGTTAAGTTTGGATAACAGAGTTGCCACCCCTTGAAAAAGGGTTGCCAACTCTGCTTGCCATCCGTTCATTTTGTGGCTACTTAAATGTATTTGTCAGACTTTCATTTGGTGTTGGGGGCTTGACGTGGATGTTATTGTACCAGTTCCTGGATTTACTTATACAGTTTATACTTTCTACGACAAGTATTATCAGCCCTATAACTGGGCCTAGTAAAAAGCCTGTTATCAGCCGTGAGACTTACATCCATATTCGAACATAATAAATTTCCAGTACTTTTTCATTGGCCCTTCATATATCCTGATATGTTTGTTTGTCTTTTTTGTTAATTCTGTATCTTTACAAATTGAGATCTATATCGTTTAACATATTTTCGTCACTATTTGTACAACTGCGATCATTAAGGAGAACAACTAAATAAGTAGTCATTCTTTCGTTCTGATCCTATTTCTTATGTTTTACAATGTATACTCTCATGGAATATATTTGGAAATAAAATGCAGTATAACCTCAATGGTTCGAACCCAGATGGCTCGTTTACCCTGGTTGATTCGAACTCTTTTTTCAGTCCCTACAAAATCCTTCCAATAGCTCAAGAAAACAAATATTTAGGATTTTTTTTCTTATTTTATCATGGAAGTGTATGTTGTGTGTACTCATTAGAATCGCCACACTCAAAATACAATCACCGTGTAGAAAATCGAAAAGATTTCCTAAATTATCGCTATTTGCTTCCTGAACTGGAGTCATGATTAACCCTCAGTGACTTGAATTACCCATGTCTCGAACAAATTTCCATGGACCCAAAGATGTTTGAGCCATTGAGGTTCGACTGTAATAGACTTCTAATCTTCGGAAATCTGTGAGGGTAAATTAATGAACTCCATACCCTTGTTAATATATGGAATTTTATTGAAATGTCTTAATATGTGGTTATTTTTTAACCACATAAGACGAAGGATCATGCTGAGTATATCTTATGAGAAGAACCGCCTCACAAAAGCTAAACAAATAGCCATCGAAGCTGACAGTCTATCACATAGAATTTGTCTACTTCCGTGTCTGTATTACTTAAAAAAGAAATAGAAATAGATGATAATACAGAGAGCATAAGCTGTCGTCCGAATTGTTTAAGAATGGTGTAACGTTTAAAAAGGCAATATTTATACGATATTTGCGTTTACCATCACCGTTTACTAGAGAACCATGAGAGCTAGGTTTTCATTTTCTAATGTCAAAAAGAGCAACAGTATAAAAATTTGGTAATTACGAAATATTTCCTTGATGATATATATCAGCATTTATAACATGCCTATATAATTTTGACCCCCTTAAACCCCACTTTTATATAGTAAAACTGGGGTTTACAGGGGTATACATTATATTTCTTATTTTTGCTCAAAAACATAGATTGTGGGTACTCGTTAGAACCGCCTCGTCGAGGCGGTTCTAACGAGTACCCACAATCTATGTTTTGATCAGAAATATGAAAAAATATCAGAATTTTTTTCTGAGAATTTTCAGTTTTTGGTGGTAAAATTTTCAGTATATTTGAATAGGCATGTTTTCGTAATGAAACCGAGTAGAAATGCAGTTTGTAAAGTCTTTATCCATTTTAATTCAGTTCCATTTCTTTTAACGACTTAGGCTCTAAAAGTTATATTTTTATCATAAATAATTTTTGTCACTGGTTGAATAGAAAGGTCGTTCAGAGAGTGACCGGTATGTTTAAAATATCAGTAAAGAAAATTACTATATTTATTAAGATTTTTTATCCTATAAAAGTGTCCCGAAATCGTGTTTTGATCTGGCCTGTACCATTACTTAAGCGCCATAAACTACAGCATTTATACCATTACGCTGATTGAGAATGCTAAAATTTATTTACGTTTCACACTACTCTTATGGCACCAGTATGCAAATCATACAAACCTGCGGAATAAATTTACCCTTTTATATTAACACGTCTATGGAATGCTTACCCCCATATTACTCCATCAAACGAGTGCTGATTGAAAGATTGTGATCCTGACATGTAAAGATTTGATTTTGGGGGAGGGGGTGGGGGTGCATATTGTATTATTTTTCATCATTGTTTAGCAAGAAGGAATTTGCAATGGTTAGTAATTTGAGATTTACTAGAAAAACAAATTTCATGCTTAGCTGAGTTGAGTATGAAAAAAGTTTTGTAATCTTGGGGCCTGATTTGTGAGTGCGCCCATTGCTCCCAAGAGCCATTTCTTTTATAATCTATTTAGCTTCAACTATAGGTAAGAAGAATATAGTTTGCATAGGTGTGTTAACGTAACGTTGTGATTTTGTATCCAGGCCCCGAGGTTATAAAACGTTTTTCATGCTCAACTCAGCTGAGCATGAAACTTTTCATGCTAATAAATCTCAAATTACCAAGAATGCCAAATTCTTTCTTGCTACACATAGCTGAGCATGTAAATTTCTCTGCTAATAAATATGAAAATGCCAACTATTTTTGGCATTTTCATATTTATTAGCAGAGAAAATTTCATGCTCAGCTGAGTTGAGCATGAAGAAAGTTTTATAACCATTGGGCCTGGAATAATCCTGGTAATAAAGAAATATTAAAATCAACGTACTAAATTTGCTGTAATATATATTTCGGAATGTGTTCCATTCTCAAACAGTAAACTTAAAAAGGAAATTAACTAATTTCGCCAAAATTAACGTAAACGTCAACAGGTTGTGATGTCGAAGCGCCAACGTGATTTAAACATTACTTTAAATAATACGCGCAGTAAATCCTGATAATAACACATTCAAACAGTGAAGACACATACCAAACTGCATACCTGCGCAGTAGATCAATGTCTTCGCAGTACAATCAATGTCTTCGCCTTTCGCAAAAACAAGCTTCTATCCTTACTGTTCGTATGAACACTCTTTGATATTTAGGACACTACACAGTATTACACAGCTGTTTGTGAATGGCATTCTGTTGAATTGTTCGTGCCAAAATCAACTATTTGGTGACTGTTAACATTCTAACTGTCGTATTCGCCATGAAACACGTACGCTATATGATACAAATACAAGACAAAATATTTAGACGTAAACGTCTAAGTACCGGCGCAAATTTTGTTCATGTTTACATAGAGATGTGGGACAAGGGTATACAAAAGTTTAATAAATTTTCAATGTAACAGGTAAAAAAAACGAATAACAATGTGATTTTATTAAGCTTTATGAAATTTCGTGATTGAAATGAAAATAAAATAGACATTAATCTGCTTATAACACAGTTTGTTTTAAGATTTTTTATATTTGCCGGGATCGTCACAAACCGACGTCCCGGCAAATAAAAAACGTCCTTAGTGAGCTAATCGAATAGTCTACCATATGTAAAAATCCGAAGCTATATTAAGAGACCGCCGCGATTCGCGCGCCGGTCAACAACACTTCGACCCATTTATGCCTAGCGACCCATAAAAGCGACATTAGCAAACAGTAAATACCCAATCGCCACAAAATGCTATGTCTGATCAGGGTTTGCGCTGATTGCTGTAGAAACAGGAATTTTCATAATAAATGGTAATACTAAAAAACACAACCGAGCACACCTTAGATTGGAAATGAAACTGTCTGAAGAGAGTGGTAGAAGAGTCCATTCGGCATAAATGGGTTAATGTTACCACTAGTATATCTAAAACATCAGACAAGGGTTAGTGTTTCATATCACAACAACAAGACCGGAACCAATCTATTAATTTACACAGCTTAGTCGGGATCCACGCTGCTCGTCGATATAGTCCAGATTATCTTTTTTTTTCTTAGGCCAAATAAAAAAATATGTGTGTTTAGGGCAACCCTACCCTACCTAATTTTCCTGGTGAAACCTGGCATTTTTTTTTCATGTTTTCTGAAAAGTTAATAGGTTGTACTGGAATAAAACATTAAGCTTTATACTTGGACAAATAAGGCTGAGCAAACAGTGTAGATCCAGATCAAACTGCTCCGAAAGGAGCAGTTTGATCAGGGTCTGCACTGTTTGCCATTCTATCAGTACTTTTAGACACATCTAAGAATAGTCAAACTGACTTAATAAAAATTTATGTGAATTATGTGCAAAGTCCAAATGTATTTGGTAATTATGGTATTAATCTTTATAAAAAATATTAAAAAAAAGATCCCTACCTACCCTGCCTATTTCTTCCTAACATGTTACCATAAACACACACACTTTTTTTTATTTGGCCTTATGGAAATTGGCAACATGGACTCAATCAGACCGCACGGAGACACAAGTCAAATGGACCCTCGCCATTTGTACAAAATGTTACAGGGTGAGTAAAATGTACAGTCATGCCGGTTTCGAACCATGACGTTCGGATTTCCTTTCCGATACTCTACCGACTGAGCTATCTGGCTGCCACTGCCACATTTTCTCCAACTTAACTGGATTTAATTAGACTTAATTTTCTTAATCTTACACTCTTTCATACTTCCAGACGCAGTCCTGGAGCCACACTGGCCATCAAATATCACAAAGAGAGGAAAATGTACAGCCGCACAGGGACTTGAACCTTGGACCAGTTGCAATGCTGTACCGACTAAGCTGTCTGGCCGCCACTGCAACATAGTGTGCAAACACTGACTACATGTCTGAATTCTGCACTAAAACATTATGTTGTGCGAACTCATTTTAACAGCCTTGCATAAGTATTTGTGCAGACATCAGAAAACAATATTTATCTTTACACGGTTTTTATATGGAGATATGTAAGCCATGCATTTTCACCATATGATATGGGAAATGAGAATACATGTAGTTTGGTTATGAAGCGAATTAAGCCAGGGCCCAGTTGTTCAAAGCATCTTTAGCGTAACGAGCTCGTTAGTGCTCAAAATGTTAGCGTTCTAGTAAGTACAATATCTAATTCGCAGTGATTTTTGCTGAAAAACATGTGAGTAGCTCTTGCAAATGCAAACACTACTCACATTTTTCAGCAAACATATTAGTGTATATGTCATATTTAAAGATCAAAGTTTTAACAATGCGCTAACTAATCCGAAAATACGCCTTGGAACGATCAACAACACAGATGCTAAGAAAATAGAACCCGTTTTGTAAGTGTGGTAGGCGGTTGTATAGGGGTGTACGTGGGTTAAACACGATGATAAGTGGGTCCAAACTGATGTATCACGGTACCCAAAAATGATCAGCTAATAACAGACAGACGGAAATACAGACGTGATTGACAAACGGATGTAATAATGAAACCACCTAGAGAGTCCTGTACAATCAGGGCACTCCTGTAGATCGTATAGGAAAGTTCGACCACTGGAGTTTGACTGCTGCTACACATTGAACCAAGCCAGTTTAAATTAGATAAACATATTTCTTTTTACAATAAATTTCAGAATCGATGACGTGTTCTTATGGGATGAAATATTTATGAAGAAGGAAAAAAAAAAAACAGTAGACCCTAAGTTTAAATCAGAAAGTTGTCAGCTGGATGAAAAATGAATGAAATCCAAAAATGATTCCAAAGTGGTCCTTTTACAAAATCCCTAATAAAAACTTAGATGCTAATGCGAGTTATAAAAACTCGAAGAAATTACTGTACGAGCACATAAGTACTCAGTGAGTAATGAGAAAAACAAGAAAAATATACGAGCGTAATAAACGCTCGGTAAATAAACCAAGGTGCCTTACCTCAAGTAAGCCTGGAGTTTCGCTGATGCGATATTGGACAAAATCTTAAACCTGAGGGCAGGTTATAAATGAAAATACTATTGGTTTATTATGGTTCCAATCTGGATCTGATTTCACTTGAAAAATGCTTGAACTATAAGAAGATACATAATGCAGCGCTTCGAGCCTGACTGTCAAACGCAGTTCATTTAGAACCAGTCCAGAATTTATCTATCTCAAAGTAACCTGCTGAATATCCTTTCGGGATAGATTATTTAAAACAAAAAACGCTGATGCAGCCCTATTAGGAAGACAAGAAAGTTAATTAAGAAACAATAAGGTTAGGTAATTCGATTCAATTCAGATTCATATTCCTGACCATTCGTGATGATCCGTAACCGATCGGACATCCGTCTTATAAAGTGTGCATCGATTGGCCGAAATGTTTATAACTGACCAATGAAATAACTGGTAAGCAAAATCTTCGGTCAGTTCAGAAGCATGTCCGCTTTCATGAACACAGAATTGCAAAAGATATTTCTGAAAGTAAAAATTAAAAATATCAATTTAATAAATGAAATACTATATCTGTCCACTAAACAAGCGGTCAAAACAGCACTGACATCAGAATTCTTGACAAACATGAAACTACAAAGGGCTAGCACAGATAATCACGAAAACGGATATCAAAACGGTAAGAACATTATGCTGATAAAGTAAGCACCATATCAATACGGACCTATTACATTAATATCTGAAACTTACTTCAAAATGGCATGCGCATATGCAGAACGAAGCAACATTGTAAAACGGACACAATTATACCGTACCTCAGATGGCTTCAGAGCCTCAAGCAAGCATATAACAGTAAACTATTCTGTGAATGAATAATGGATAATTTGTGGTCTGAAAATTAAATTATTACAAAACTCCATGTGCCTGTCCAGAGCATTAACCATTCTAAGCAACATAATTACTGCATAAGTATTAAGTTGAAAATTATGCTCTCTGTTATGAAATAAAAGCAAAACCAAATGATGGCACGTATGCTTCAAACGGGATAACAGTGAAAGGGAATTAACTGGTGAAGTCATTTACTAAATTAAATCGATATTTTCTCTCTGCTATCCTTTGTTGTAAATATGCTTCGGTATCTGCAGGCACGATCGCATACGTATGACATTAACACAAGAACTTGAAAAAAGAAACACTTACATTTAACTTTTTTAGATTTTTTTTTTCAGACTAATCACATAAAAAAAAATGCAGCTGAAAGTTTTTAAGGTGTTACAGATAATGGCATAATGCTGACTGCTTATAGACTATAGCAAGCAAAGGTGTGCTGTTTGATCACATGACATTACTTAACATTATGTGATATATCTTTAATATATAATTTCTGGTGTAACATGCTCTCTTATAGGCAGTCACTTAGTTGGACACGGGCAATTTCATTGTTTTACTGACTGTTAGTAACTTTACATGTCTCGCTCGACAGCGCACGGTACTGAATATTTGAAATTTATAAGGCTTTGGTGGGGCATGATGCATAATCAAACATAAGTTTTTTTGTATTGTTGTTTATTTTTAGTTTAAACATATTTTATTGCCTCAAAAAGCAATGGGGTTGGGCTACAAGTTCTAACAACATTAGTTACAGCCTGCCCCCTACAACATATAAACAATTACAACATGGCAAATATATAGATATAGCTATTAGAATACATAATTATTTTCTAACGTGATAGATAGATAGATAGATAGATAGATAGATAGATAGATAGATAGATAGATAGATAGATAGATCCAGCGTCGGCCGTCCTCCAGAATTTAAACAGTGCATGAGTTTGAACTATCTTCTGCGGAATTATTCGAATCGCATGGAATCTTTAATATATTGTTGAATTGCCTGAAACAGAACAAAGTTATCCTCGTCCGAGAGAGAAGTTTTCCCAAACAAGACTGCATTTAAACTGAGTGGATGAAAGTGTCTGGTTTGCTGAAACATTATTATTCTTTGATGAGTGTAATTATTACATTCAAAAAAGTAATGAAGGGCATTTTCATTGTCATAGCCACAAGTGCACTTCTTGTCATCTGTTAGATGATTTTGAAACAAGTCAGACTTTAAATCACTACAACTGTTGCGGATTCTTGCGTGTAGCACTGACAGCCTTCTTTGACCTTTCAAAAAGTATGAAGGGACATTCGCAAATTTTAGACTTCGTCTTTGAGTATTTTACGAAATGATAAGTAAGTGTCTGCTTCTCTAATATTAGCGCGAAGGCTATTCCAGTGAGTTACAGAAGACGGAATGCAAGATCTGCGGGCAGTTTCTGTGCGGTTGTATATATTTGAAAAATTGTCTCGATTGCGTAATGGGTAATTTGAAACGTCAGCAACACGTGGTGGAATAATATCAGATATATAGTCTGGTACAAGATTATTTGAACACTTGTACATGAAGCACATTTTCTGAAAATATCTTCGATCTGCAAGTGAGTTCCAACCACATTCTTTATATAAGTTAACAATAGAAGTAGATCGTGTGAGACCAGTGACTATTCTTGCAGCCTCATTTTGAAGTCTTTCTAATGCAGTTTTATCTTGCTCCGTACATCCGTCCCATACAATCGACGAATATTCCAGCAGAGGTCTTACATAAGATACATACATCTGATTTAATGCTTGTCTGCTGAAACTATATTTAAGCTTCCGCATAATGTCAACTATCTTATAAGCCCCCTTTTGAATTGTCTCGATGTGTGTTTGCCACTGACCATTGCAAGAAAATGTTATTCCTAGATGCTTATGATTCTCAACAAAATCGATAATACTATTATTAAAATTCAATAAAGGTAAGGCATCGATAGGTCTGAGAGAAAACAACATGGCTACTGTCTTTATAGGATTAAAATCTACAAGCCATTTCTTAGCCCATTCTGATATTAGTGAAAGGTCATGATTAATTACTCCTTCTATATCTTTAAGATTAGTGGCAGAAAAGAACAAAGAACTGTCATCTGCAAATAATCGAACAAGACTTAAGAGGTTCTCTGCAATGTCGTTCACATATACTAAAAATAGAAGTGGTCCCAACACAGAACCCTGGGGGACACCTGCATTTACTGATAGGAGGGAAGAAGTAGCTGAATTTATCTTAACTCTTTGTTTTCTTGAGGACAAATAATTAGAAATCCATGCAAGGAGTTTGCCCTTAATTCCATTTTGTCGAAGTTTAAATAGGAGACCTCTATGCCATACCTTGTCAAAGGCCTTTGATATGTCACAGAAAATCATACATGAATATTGTTTCTCGTCAAAGGACTGGCAAATATGATGAAATATATCAATAAGTTGAAAAGTAGTAGAATGACCAGGTCGGAAGCCAGACTGGTATTTAAACAACAAATTGTTACTATGTAGATGGTTGTACATATGTTTAAAAACGATTCGTTCTTGAATTTTACCTAAATTACTTAAGAGCGAAACTGGCCGATTGTTTGCTGGTATAGATCTATCCCCTTTTTTAAATAATGGTACAAGGTTCCCTAATTTCCAAATGTCTGGGAAAATACCCTCATTCAGCGAGCGATTGAATATCATACAGAGTGGCTTTGCTATAACAGCTGCTATCTTTATAATCATTTTGTTACTAATCATGTCTGGACCAGAAGCTTTATTTGGGTCTAAATTTACGATGACATCTTTAATTTCTTCTTCTGTAATATCGATTTTATCTAACACTTTGTCAGTGTATTCCGAAAATGACGGCAAAGTTGCTTGTGAGTCATCTAGCGAAGAGACAGAAGCAAAGTATGAGTTTAAACAATCAGCCTTCTCTAAGTCAGAAACATGCCAAATAGAATCTCCTGAAGCAGTAAATGTACGGAGGGGTGGTATTGACGATATAGAGTCTTTCTTGTTGACAAAATGTTTTACAATTTTCCAAAATTCCTTTTTGTAGCTACTAAAGTTTGTTAATAAAGAAAATTCCAAATTATTGTAAAAAGTTTCTTTTGCGTGTCTTTTTAAATTATTTACTTTGTTGCGAAGGTATTTATACTTTGCCCAATCAGACTGTTGTGAAGTTCGAACTGCTTTCGTTTTTAAGCGGTCACGTTTTCTAGAATATCTGCGAATTTCAGAATCGTACCATGGCTTATCATTTGGTCGTATCATTACATCCTTGTATGGGATCGACGAATTTACAAATTCCATGAATTTATTAGTAAATAATTCACAGCAGTCATTTACAGAACCTTCATAAAGACAATCCCAATCATATGACCTTACGTTTTCCTCAAGCTTTGCAAAATCTGCTCTTTTATAAACCCATACCCTGAGAGTATATAATGATGAAACTGAATAATTATGTGGAAGCAGTATGTATGTAGCAGAATGGTCTGTTATTTCATTAGGAATAGATAAAACTCCCGAATCATAAACAATAAGATCGTCAGGAACTAAAATTGGATCCAAAAGAGCTCTGCCTCTTGTTGGAACATTTATGACATTTTGTAATGAGTTTGTCATCACAATATCATGGAGATTTCTATAGTTTTCATTCAGAAAATCTTCATTTAGATCGCCTAAAATTATAATATTACGACTAGAGTCCAAAGCTTTTTCAATGTTACGATCCAGCGCTTCAAAAAAAGTTCGATCTTGGGGTTTAGGACTGTAAAATGTACCTATGAGAAACTGCTGATTATTTAATACAATTTCGATCCAGATAGCTTCTTCCCAAAATATTTCGAGATCTGGTCGTCTTTTGTGTAAAAGGTTATTATTAACGTAAACTAAAATACCACCACCATGATTCGTTCTGTCTTTGCGATAGGGGGTAGCAAAGTCAGTGGTTAAAGATATACTAACATTTTCAACACTATCATCAAGATGTGTTTCCGTAAAACACAGACAATCAAAATCGCAAAAGTTATCAATAATATACTCTAATTTATTTCGAATACTCCGCATATTGCAATGCAAGATAGATACACAGTGTTCCCGTAATGTATCACCTGGACCGGGATTCAATTCGACATCTCCTGACAGTATGATCAGCAGCCAAACAAGAACTGCAGTTACAAGATTGTTTATACTGTTGTAAATGAGAGAACTAAATATCCAGAATATTTTTTTAAAATATATGAAAATACCTGTCAAGAAAATGAAACTAAATGAAACCGTTCCTAAATAGTTTTTCACCACCATCCCATACACCATACCATAAACAGACCAATTGACATTCTCCAGCTGGCTATGTCACTACCCATCTGAATACAGCGATGGTTTAGAAAGCTGAAACTTGGAGTTTGTCAACCAGTCATACACTGTCACATTTCGGGCCGCGATTGAAACTGAATCTAGACTATCAGAGAGAAAAGAAGAAACAAGTGAGAGAAGTATACATACAAAGATAAGAAAAATAAATTGGGATACCATCGTATCGATCAAGAAAACTTATGAAACTGTGATAGTAATAAATTTAAAGCATATATATATATATATATATATATATATATATATATATACATACATACACACATACATATACACATACATACACACATACGTATACGCATACACATACATATACATATACACACATACATACACATATATATATATATATATATATATATATATATATATATATATATACATATACATATATATACATATATACATATACATACACACACACACATATTTATACATATACACACACAAATACATACACATACATACATACACACATATACATACATACATATATATATATATACATATATATATACATATATACATATATATATACACATACAAACACATACACACACATACATACACATATATATATACATATATACATATACATATATACATACATACACGTACACACATACATACACATATACACATACATACATATATACATATATATATATATATATATATATATACATATATACATATACACACATATATATATATACACATACACACACACATACACACATATATACATATATATAATATGTATTATGGACAAAATCCAGTAGGACAAATAATACCATATGTCTATTACTTACACAATGGACAGACTGTGAGCACCTGAAATAGTTTCAGGTCACCAAATCTAGTATAAATATTAATATAATATAATAAAGCAACTGCAGCCAAACTCTCTGCAAATGCCATATTAGGTGACATCCAACACACAAGTTCTCAAGGCCGGCAGAGTTATTAATTTTTATAAGTGTGCAGTATACCATCTTTTAAAATTGAGGTCAAAATATGTGTCGAGACAAGCGGAAATGGAACATCCCGTAAATTCAGACAATAACGACGAGGCAATACTGCGCGTTAGCGTAGCGTCCCCAGGTCCCCCTTGCTCATTCACACAGGCAGCAGATCTTGTGAAAACATCAACCAGACAATCAAACCTTTGGTCCCATAAAGTGACCCGGCTAACGCTTACTGTGTTCCATATACCAGCGTAAGTTTTACCGAAAGCACACTTCCACCTGACGCCCAGTATAGCACATTTTATACTGACATTAGAATTGATAATTACTGTACTGCCGACCGGTAAGATAAATCAGTATTGGTATGGTTACCTTTGTTTAAAGGACAAAATCATAAAGGGCAGACCACATATACTACTCAGTTTTTTAGCAATATTTAGAAAAAAAATAATAAATAATTGGCCAGCGGATGCAAGACAAATTAAGGCTATACTATAGCAGGTCCACAAGTCATTCGCTGGTCACTCATCACGCCAACAAATCTATGCAGTGAAAACACCGGCAAGCCCTACCTTGTATATAGATGTGTGGAACCTACAAAGGCATATTTCCATTTTACAGCCGCGAAAACGCGTTACACTGCATAGGTGTGCTAGCGTCATTTATGACCCTTTCGCCTTTATGAAACAAGCACATCCACCTGTTCATTATTAAGAATCACAATACCTAGGGTAAAGTATCACAGTATCCAGGACTACAAAACTGACTGAGTGACAGAGTTTTACATTAAAAGAGAGATATATAAAAGGTATAGGCTGCAGAAAAAAAAAAAATTTCATGGGTTAGTCCTATCTTTAGCCAGGTACCCAGCAGGCAAAGAAACGCCGAATCGAGCACGTAAGCATCAACGTCGCTACAACGTCATGACGCCTATGCAACGCCATATCTACGTCGATGAAACGTCATGACGCTGCACCGACGGCGACACGACGTCGCCCTGGCTAACTGCCGTTCCACCGTTACTGCAAGAAGACTATATGAAATTTACACAACTCATACGAGGGTTACTATATGGCTCGGTGAGTATACACATGTGAATGAAAATATGTTTGCATGATTTTCTCGCTTACCGAGACGGTTGATAAAATTACAGATACTTTCCAAAAGTTGCCCAAAATAAATATAGGGAACAACATTCTAGGTTTCATGACTTAAAACAACTACGTCTTATATCACTACAATGACAATGAGTAATTTTCCATAGCCAATTTTAACAACTTTAACACTAGTCTGTCTCTGACCATGAAGCTGGGAATGCATGTGAACAGACGCGCAAGAATCACACGGTAATCATAATAGCACTGTGCCCTTAAAAAGCCTCCAACATAGAAAAAAAACCCAAATGTATCAAATTCGCCGCCTGATGCATACCCATCCGCGCACACGCGCTTCCCGGTTCAAAATAAAAAATCATGACATGACATGACCCCTCGCGCGCGACATAATTTACGCTCAGTGTTACATATTTGAATACAATGCTCCAACGTATACATGTACGCTGTCCCATATATGCACTCAAACAAACAAAAAGCTGACAATGACGCGAACGAGGCAGCACGCATGGAGTCAAAGCTTCTTGCTGCTAATGAAACAAAACTTCATCACAAATTAACATTAACATCCAAATCTACTCGAGTTCTTGCGAACATGCACTGTAGATATGACATAGATAATGATTACTTTTATAGTTTACATTCATTCAGGTAAACAGAGGCTCATACGGGGAATAACGTAAATAGTGTAGTGGTGCGCCGATATCGGCTAGATAGCAACGACAGCAGATCCGCGTGGGTCCATTGACAGGCGTTGCCGGTAGTTTAATAGCCACTGACGTCATCGGTGCGAACCAATATTTCGGCCTACTTCTACTTAGAGCGCCAAGCTGGAAGGACGTGTTTGGAAGCTCTGAGGGATCCCGGAGCAGCACAATACAGGACTTAAAAAGGTAACCTTTGCGGGTTTACTTTAATGGTGGCAGCGGTTAACATCGTTCCAACGCCTGAAAGACCATATTTATGCTGAAATAAAACAAAAATAGTAGATCGGAAGAGCAACAAAAGTTGCGAAAACGAAACTAGAAAACTGGTTCTCGTCTTCCCGTCTGCCAAACAGCATCTTTTCGCGGACTATAAAATCTGCGGAAGCCAGGTCTTTTGCAGTCAAAAACAACAAAAACAAGGATATAACGATCTATTTTGACTGTGCGTTGTCGGAAGAGACTGGAAAAGATAGAAATTTTGCACCGAGATTTTCATCACATGACATTTTGGCGCCAAATCAGCCGAAAATTTTCGTGCAAATTAAACAACAAAAAAGTTGTGTTTCTATATTTTCTGGCTCCAGTTGCAATACTGAAATATTCAGAATAGTTTTTCTGGGGGGGGGGGGGGGGGGAGGGGGGAGGGTTTGTATCAAAAAAGGGTCAGAAACTTTGAAAACCTGGAAAAAATATCTGAAAAATATTTCAGAAGCTCCTGTGTAAAAACAGTTTACACTGTCTACTGCAATAAATCTCCATAAGGGGAGATTCATAACCCACTGAAGAGAAAAAGAAGAGGAAGGATTCTGGTAGGTTTTGTACCAACAGAGGGTGCAAAACAACTTAGAATTTTATCCCACCTCCTTCAATGGACTGCAGTTTAAACTGTTTTATAAAAAATAAAACAAAACATCAAAAGGAGCAGATACTAGTCTACATTTTCAGTAAGCAAGACGTCTGTTATACTGAAAAAGTCTAGTATTTATCAAAAATTACTGAATTGTGCTGTTTCATAGAAGTAGCCTTTTTGTTGCTTGAAAAGGTGTAACTGCAGTAAAAACAACAACTGCATAATAACAACATTAATAAAAGTTATTTCTTTGTCTTGACCTTTTCTTTGCAACAAATCGTACCCAAATTTGACAATATAAGCCAAACATGTCCATTAATATAATATACTTGACCTATATATATGAACAGGAATTGCAGCTAATTCCATATATTGGACCCACTAATGCACAAACCATCTAGCACTTGGGAAACTAAGGGTAGCCTCGATCAGGACACACTTGAAACTTTGATCCGGACAAAGTTAGATTGTGCGGTTTTTCGTGTTTTGGACTTTATCTCTTACACCTGTTTGCCAGTGAGGAGGACCTCATGAATATAAAGCTGAGGAAGAGAGGCTAGGAAGCATGCACGCATCTGGTCAATTCCAGCATAGTGGCCAGATGGAGTCTAGCCAATCTTGTCTGAAGGGCCCGGATCAGACGGATGCAGCTCAGTCGGAGTGGTGTTAGGGATAAAGAGGGAAAATAAAAATGTTTATTAAATAATTAAAGAATTGGCTAGCCAGCAAAGGAGTGAAAGGCTGCGTGTATATTTAAAACACATAAAACCGGAACCACATGATCCTGATATGATAGACAAGGTGGGAAATTTTTAGACTGAAGTATTTCCCACAGGCAACTGGCTCTGCAATAAATCAAGTTTCTTCCACAAAGCGGAAGAAAAATGTGCCAAAAGAATTTCAGCCAACAAGTGCAGAAAATCAGCAAATTGCTGAGCTTTTATGAATAAAAAAACAGGCTGATGAGCAGTTGCAGAAGCTCTTGCAGGGAAAAATGCAAGAAACTCTCAGGAGGCTATTCCCGAACAAACATCTACCAAACAGCATTTTCTATCCCAGCAAACATCTTCAGAATCTTCTAACACGGAGGCCTCATCAGATTCTGAGGTAGGAATCTTTATGACCCTCATAAATGTAAAAAACATCAGACCAAATCACACTGTTGTACCAGTACAAGGTCCAAATCAACCGCTGATGAGGAGGGCTTGTGCTAGACAAAAAAGGTCTAGACAGGCAAAAGCCAACAAGCCTAAAAATTATCAGTCTGTGACTTCTGATACAAGCAGTGTATCTGATGATGAGGCTCATAAAAACAAAACTCGCAAAGCTAAGAAACCCAGATCTTCCATCATTAGACAACTGACACGAAATCTGACGTATGATGGCAAGGGTGGTTGAATGGCATTCAAGCATAATTCACTTGCTGTGTGAAAAAAACATGCGAGTGGAGTGGGCGGGAATGCCGGGACTGTCTTTGTTTGTGCATGGCTTATAAAACGTCTGATTTTTATGCGCTACTGATGGAAACAAGTGCAAGGTTCATACATGCCAGGGAAAAGGCAGGGAAATTTGGAATTTTTTTTCAAGGTCAGGGAATTGTCAGGAAATTATGTGATGTGTCAGAAAAGAATGAAATTTTGTAAAAAAAAAAAATATCCGGGAAATGTCACAAAATTTTACATTTCATGTTAATGAAAATTGGATATTTGGTCATAATGTAGCTTTCGTGCTAAATTCATAAAATTTTTGGCTGTAATACTATCACGGAAATTTGAATTTGTGTCAGGTAACTTGATCAGTCCTGAATGTATGGACCCTGAAGTGAGCACTGGACATATTCCCATCGTCTAAGGAGACTTTAACGTTTTCGTAAAAAAGTGTTGGATGAAACTGCAACGCATTGAGTCCAACATGCAACCTGAAACGACGGAGAGTCCTTGGAGGAGGGGATGGTCTGACGGAGTCCTGACTCAAGAAAACAAGCTGTTTCAAGGTTTTGCGAGGGTTTTTTAGATAAAAAAAGCTGAGCTATCTGTTTGTGTAGATATACGATTAACAATGGCTATAAAGTGCGATGGTACCAACATGTGCACTCTTCCGTCTATAGCAATCCCGCAAAGCGTGATAAAAAGACTGATATAATAGAGGAAGAGCAGTATTCTGTCAAAGCAGTACAGGAAAGGGCGGCGCCAGACTCTGATTTAAAATATCTGAGAAGGGAGACTGCAAGTACTGTTGAAAAGTCTTTGACAGAAATAGTTAAATATTTGGCAAAGTAGGAACTAAAGAAAAACTAAATATGAAAATTTCCTCAGGCCCTCAGTTTTGTGCAACGTATCCAAAAAAGGGGTCTTGCTTAAACTGTGGGGCTAAGGGTCATTTTAGAAATGACTGTCCGTGTTTAAAATCCACACAATAATCTGGCAAAGTAAATACAAATCCCCAGACGAAGAGTACCAAAAATTTAAGACAGATACCAACATAATCAAAAGAACCTCCCCAATACAAGAAATTGTTCCACAGAAACCAGGTGTTAAGTCTAAGATTAAAGGTATTCCATCTGTGTCTGCAAAAGCAGGCTCAAACCTGAATACTGTGTCTATGACTCCCACACTGGAAGAGAACATCAAAAATGTCGAGTCTAAGATTAAAGGTATTCCCAGTGTGTCTGCAAAAACAGGCTTAAACCTGAATACTGTGTCTATGACTCAGACAAGAAAGAACAACACAGGTAGAGAGTCTAAGATTAAAGGTGTTCCATCTGTGTCTTTGAAAGCAGACTCAAACCTGAATACTGTGTCTATGACTCCCACTCTGAAGATGAAAAACACTAAAGAGGTTCCCTTGCAACTACTGGCACCAATCAACAAATCAACGGTCACTTCACCTCCCCAAGAAGCGCCAGAGGTTGCAAAAACAAACAAAGTTTATCTGTCTTGCCAGAAAAGGGCAATATGGAACAAGAACATATAGTATGCCAACTACAGCTAGTCTGTGTCCCAATTCAGCCTAGAAATCCAGGTAGAAGAGAAGATGTCATGGTAGATTCAGGAGCCCAAGTGACAATTATCGAGCCAGTCAAGATCAAGATAGGCAACCAGTTGTACACAGAGGAATTCCAAGTGGCTACTATTCAACGAGATTGCAAATGTCTAACATTCTTGTTCACCGAGGAAAATTCATTAAGGACAAGGCCCCGCTTACTCTTATGTTTGATTGCCAGATCTTTCAACTTTATATGGAGGACAGTCAAGGCGCACCAGAAAGAGCAGAGAAGATCACCCAATCAGTGGTGCGTGTGAAGTGCCGCATGCAGGGAGAGATGCCAAACTAGAGGATGTGAAGATGCTCATACCTAGATTATTGCGGGAAACAGACTCAGATCCGATTGTGTGTCCCAGAAAGTATGGACTGCTGAAAAAGAAAGCATGGCAGAAGATGAATTAAATTAGGGAAGTACAGACCACCAAGGTGATGAAAGTGGTGATTTCAGCCATGAACCGGAAATGCAGGAGCATCTTCAATAGCTCTAACACGAGAAGTAAAAGACGCATCTCTAATCAATATAATAGTAGAGTGGCACAATTATTGATGATGTTCCTAGATGTCTTTGCCAAATCAGAATTTGACTCGGGCACATTCCATGACAAACAGCATGGTATCAATACAGCCAGTGCCAAACCTGTGAAACAACGCGAGGCGAACCCCAGCTTATTTTAGTGGGGGAGAGGAGGACCTTCGGATCGGACTTAGGCACCTGTACTGATCCGGAAGAGAGATGAATCCCCGGGGATGGATCAGTAAGGTGGATTACAGAGCGCTAAATGAAGTTGCTGTTTAAAACATGTTTAGTCTTCCTTTACACTGTTTAGATACACTGGCTGGCAGTTTGTGGTTTTCAAAGCTGGATATGAATTCCACATGCTGGCAGGTAGGAATAAAGGAGGAAGATGGTGAGACAGCCTTCATTTCCAAGTACGGCTTATTTGGTTTAGGCTCTGTAATGAATTAATTATAACATATTGATCAGGCTATGGGACGATCTGATTGAAAGACGGTGGTGTTTATGACTTCTCAGGGGTAGATTATGGCTTGGGATTGATTATAACAAGCTTCCCCCTTGTATGAGAATCTCAAAAAAGTCTCAGTAAACATTGTCTAACACAGACTGATAAGACAGATGTTCGCAGGAAAATGCTAGTATTTTAATCCCCGTCTTGTGGCCGGGTCAATGCGGTAAAGGATACCTGCAACATTAGCAAGTTATGAATCTTGCATTAAGGGTCCTCACATGGAAAACAGTTTGGCCGTCCTAGATGACATACTCATCTTAGGAAAAAGAAAGTATGGTCTAAATTGAAGCCAAAGAAATGCCTCTTGTTTCAACAGGAAGTGGTTCAGGTTATGCACAGCGATTGGAGCGGAGTAAATTAAAGTGCAGAATGACCAGGAAAGGGTCATTGGTAGTTTTGCATTGACTCAGATCAGTGGCGGTACTGCACTACAGGGAAAGAATGGCTGTAGGATTTGATTGTCAGTACCGGTATCATGTTAGGGCGCCCGACGGTTTACAGATAGAACTGATCAGGCTGGTCTCTCATGGCTATTGCGGTTAGAAAATTCCAGAAGGTCAGCTTGCTAGGTGGATCTCTGTAGAAGAATTATGTCAGTATAACAGGATACTGGAGTGCAGGTATGGGGCTAGGCACGGGAATGCGGATGCTTTGAGTCTGGATAGCATTCCTGTGTCTAGAGAATATTACAAGGCCTTTAAGCTTGAGGAGAAACCTAGTAATCTACCTTCCGGAGGCTGTGACTACTGCACAAGGGCTGACAAGATTTGGGGCAGTTTAGCCAGGGTGGTAAACTGCACAGTAACAATGGCATCACAAGGGCTGCTAGGATCATGGCTAGCAATGATGGATGCACAAAGGTGATGCAACTGGGGAGTGTAAAATTGGTACCCAGAAAATGTCGGATTCAAAAACCGGGGAATGATGAAGCGCCATTGAAGAAGTACAGTTGTCAAATCTGGGGATAGAGGCACAGGTACCAGAGTCCAGCACAGTTTTCAATTCGAGCTGCAGAAGCGAAAAACTTGGAAAGAATGGCAAGGAAACTGGTCATAGAGTGTTAGCGAAGGAGCAGCAAGACCTGGGGTATGTGAATTTGGCTTGCCCCTGGGGTCACAACCGTTGCAGGTCACAGGCAATAGCCCGCATGAGGAGGTCATTGAATTGTCCCTTGATGCGAAAAAAATGTGAGACTAGGAGCAAAACTATGCACAGGAATTAGGTCTGTAGATGGTAATGAAGAGATAACGACACAGGTCACTAATGTGATTGTGGCTGAGGGACCATCATGCTGGGGCCTCCCTCTCACCAATTTGAGAGAGAAACAAGCAAAAGATGCGGATCTTTCAGTAATACTTGACCAGCTGGCGGATGCTGTCGAACCGGGGGAAAGTGTATTGTTCCTTGCTGGGTCAGCGGCAAACGCATACTGGCTTAATAAGGAACAATTCACACACATTGATGAAGTACTCTACCGGAATAGAGACCACTGTGATGAGAAGGATCTCGTCACCCCCAAAGGATTGAGAGCAGAAGCTATATGGTTGAGCCTTGATCTGTCATCTCCAAGTCACCAAAGTGTGGCCCAAACAAAAGCCTGACGGAGGGTGTTCTATTGGTATGGGATCGTTGTGGGGACTGTTGCCGGATATGTTGCTTCATAGGTGTCTTAATGAATTTTGGACACCCGTGGGGGTATCGGGCGGGGGCTCCCGTGTAGGGTTCCATATCGGTTTGAACGTTTCCTCATGATGGTGGACCAGTACACAAAGTGAATAGAATGTGTGACACTTCCATCACAGACAGTGGAAGTCACAGCAAAAGAAGCTGTGGATAACTTCGACATTCAGATGTCCGTTCCAAGTATTCTCAGACCAAGGCAGAAAGTTTCAAAACTGTATGCCGCCTTGTGGAAAGCGCTCCAGATCCATAAATCCAGGACTTCACCAAACAGACCTTCTAGGTTGTAGCGGCCAAACTGAAAATTATACATATATCAAATTGCTTATGGGTGCTATTGTGTGTTTTATTGGCATGTCGCGGAATTAGTGGAACCTTCATTTGCAACAGTTTGCGGGAGCCCTAAGATCGACTGTTGGCCGTATTACCGGTATACGACTAGCAGGCTGATATTAGGTAGGGACGTAAATTTCCTAGCTCACCTCATGTTCCCTCATCCTGTGACCAAACCAACTGACGTAGAGGACTATGTTACAAGATTCACGGGTAGCATCCAGAAGGCTCATGACTTTGCCAGGAATACACTCAAAACCTCTCTTCGCCGCATGAAGAGAGATACTAGAAAAACCTACGACGAGGGTGGTCTAGTGTGTCTGCTTTGTGCGGCAGGTATTAAAAGGCAAATGTATAAAACTACCCCACTTTGGAAGAGACCGGCCGTTATAACAAGAAGGATCTCTGTATCCCTCTGAAGAGTAAAGTTGAAAAGATACGATTTCAACAATGAGGGATGTCCTGGAAGGAAGTAGTGGAGGCTGAAAGAAAATAGAATACCGCCGTGCAGAGACTTTGTAGAACGGCTCATGAGGTCATAGGATAATAGAACATAGATCAGTAGTATTCTTTTGATCAGTAACTTAACAGTAGCGGAAAACTGCAATAAGCAATACAGATGGCCTCTTGGTCTCTTGGCGATCATAGGGTTCTTCTTATTGCTACAAAAAGTAAGATACTTTTACTGGTCTGAAGCTCACGAAGGATATGCACGCATTGTAGATGGCCACTTGGTCATTTGGCGATCATATGGTTCTTCTCATTGCTCTATGATGAAAGTAATACAATAGCAGTGTAGATGGCCACTTGGTCATATGGCGATCATATGGTTCTTCTCATTGCTCCAAGATGAAAGAGGTGATAAACACATTGTTATAGGGTGAAGGAAATATTCTACTGATCAAGAATCTGAGGGAGAACAGCTGCTAGCAATGTTGATGGCCACTTGGTCAGTTAGATCATATGGTGCTTCATAGAATTGCCCAAAATAAACAGAACAGCTGACAGCAATGTAGATGGCCACTTGGTCTGCAAGATCATATGGTACTTCGTATCATTGTCTGTACAAAGTGTTCCCTCTAATTCCTCTGTTGGCCTCTCACAATTACAACCTGATTAAATCAAGCCTAAAACATTCTACAAAGCAATTTGAACTACCACTCTGTATTAGTCTTGAGTCAAATCCATACATCTAAGACACCTTGATACTTGACGTCTCACAGAAGCAATACAGTACTGATTTAGATATGGCTGTGGTGTGGTAATGACACTGTGGTACTGTGCAGTGGGCTGTGATGTGAAAATGGTACTGTGGTCAGATTGGCAATGGGGTATGGTTCAACAGATTGTGAACAGTCAAAGTGCCAGGATAGAAAACTGTGAGATGATGTGAGACGGTACTTACATGGTGCATGATGTATGTATACCATCTAACAAAGCTAAAATTGGTCCAATAATTACATATAATATTTAAATTACATGTCAGTTTGTAAAATAGCTGCAAAACCGGCGTCTGATGCACAAGTTGAATGGGGTAAAGTAAGTGTTGACGTTTTTGCATCAGATGTCTCTTCAGTACAGATAAGGCATGGCTATGTAATGTAAAAATATTATGCCTTGGTCAAGTATATTTACCAGTGTTTCAACGTCCTTGTTTGCCGAATGAGGTTCCCTCCCTTTTTATAAAGTGGGGAGGAGTGTAGTGGTGCGCCGATATCGGCTAGATAGCAACGACAGCAGATCCGCGTGGGTCCATTGACAGGCGTTGCCGGTAGTTTAATAGCCACTGACGTCATCGGTGCGAACCAATATTTCGGCCTACTTCTACTTAGAGCGCCAAGCTGGAAGGACGTGTTTGGAAGCTCTGAGGGATCCCGGAGCAGCACAATACAGGACTTAAAAAGGTAACCTTTGCGGGTTTACTTTAATATTCATGGCTCATATTTCGGCAAGAGTTTCTGAACGTCCGTCAGGCTGCTAACACGTGTCGGGACTGATATTTCAAACACCTTAATGTTAATTTTTCCATCGATGGTCCAGAATAAGTCAATGGTGCCATTCTTACGTAGTTCGACTAGCTTCTGTACAATGATATGATTCTTGCGGGTAAGATCTTCGCTAACAAAAATTTTATCAGGATTTTTCTTCAGTTTAGCTCTAGCTTTAAACACTGCTGCCTTCGATTTATACGACTTAAACTTGACTATAATAGGTCGGTTACCCTTGTCGTTTGGTTTGCCGAGAACATGACACCGTTCAATATCTTCTTCGCGTATTGAAACGTCCAATAACTCATTCATGACCTTGAGAGCCGAATTCATACATGAACCGCCTGGAGGCTGGGGAACATTAAACATGCGGACAGAACACCGACGACCATACTGCTCCAAATCATCTAATTTACTGGCGAGCATATCAACATTCTGTTCAAGTTTGATTATTGTATCATTTCTCTCTTTTAATAAGTCATCCTTGGTTCTAATAATCTGATCCTTAATTTTAATTATCTCTTCCTTTTCCTGAATCGTCTCATCCTTTTTGGCGATAGCCTCAATTAATGAATTATTTTGTTTTCTCAGGGGTTTTATGACGTCACTCTCAAGCTGAAGGACCACCTTTGCAACAGCGTCATTAATTGCAGCGTTCGTTAGGGGTTGGGATATGGTAACAAGAGAAGGAGATATCTTTTCAATGAAAGTTTCATCACTGAAACAGTCTGCCACGCAGTTCATAATCATATTACGTGTCGGAAGATCAATTTCTGGAATACTTTCAAGATTAAACCCCTCACCAGTCCCTTCAGACGTAACAGAATAATGCTTTTTCAACTCAGGGGATACCCCACTTGAGCCCCCGTCTTGTTTACGCTTTCTGTCAACAGTGTTGCCATCCATACTCATGATTTCAAAGGATAAAAGTTGTTCTACTTGCAAAAGCTGTATGTAAATGCAGCTTCTAGCTTTAATACGAGCACCAGTACGAGTATCAACTTCAGTGGAAAAAATTGTTCAGGTCTCAAGTGCCACAAGAAATGACTTGGCGATCACGAAAACCTATGACGGGAGAATACAGGTGTATCAACAGATTTCCATTGGCAAAATTGCTTGGTTCTCCATATGAACAATGGCAATTTGATGTCAAAACAGGAACTCATTTGACTTACTTAGTCATTCCACAGTGAAATAGTCCATAAAATATAACTAAAAGCACAGTTCCATAAAGTTTTAATTGAGTTTTTGTCACTGCCGAAATTTCATGTCTGCCATGTTGGCCGCTTAGATCAAAAAAAAAAAAAAAAAAAAAAAAAGGGTCCCTGTAAATTTATATACAGTCGAACCTCAATGGCTCGAACATCTTTGGAACCATGGAAATTCGTTCGAGACATGGGTAGTTCCAGCCACTGAGGGTTAATCATAGCACTAGTTCAGGAAGCAAATAGCGATTATTTCGGGAAATCTTTTCGATCTTCTACACAACGATTGTATGTTGAGTGTACTCATTTGAATCGCCTCGATGAGGCGATTCTAATAAATACACACAACATACAATTCCATGATAAAATAAGAAAAAAAATCCCTAAATATTTGTTTTCCTGAGCTATTGGAATAATTTTGTAGGGACTGAAAAAAGAGTTCGAATCATCCACGGCAAACGAGCCATCCGTGTTCGAGCCATTGTGGGTATACTGTATAAACATACAATATCAGACGAGATGGAAGAGCCTTGACATTTATTTAAACATATAATACACATGCAAACCTGTGCGTTCTTGCAGGCTAATCAGAGTTTTCGTGTCCTGCCTGTGAAAACCATGACAGTGCTGATTCTATTGGTAAAACGTTAAAACCTGAAAGGACTATGAGAATATTCAGCATTCACTGCTTGCATATGCACAAAAAAAGGTAAGAGAAAAGTCCAGGGATGCCACAATCACTAACCGCAGCCCTTCCCAGACACCAAGAGGAAGAGGAAACAGACAAAACCAAATCCGACAAACGTACGAAAAGTATTAAGATTAGCTCTCTCTTCCCAAGCAATGCTAAAAAGACTGAAAAACACAAGAACAAAATAACACAAAGCAAGACTGAAAACAAATCGCCTCGTAGCAAAGACCAGATTTTACGCTGTTCGACCCATTAAATAAGTCATGTGTAACCTTATGTCCCCACATAATAAATGAGCCGCAACGTCAGAAAACGTACCTTCGCGCATTTGCACAATCTGATCAGAATTTTCGTTGTTCGCGTGATGTAACCTTGCATAGTTGGCTATCCAAAAAACTGCGCGAATGCACAGGTTGATCTGAATCTTCGCTGGGCGCACATGTCTAATGGTACGTTCACTGACGTTGCGGCTTATATTTAAAGGCTCCATATTCCTCAAAAATATATTTTATTACCCAAGAAAAATTTAATAAATTGATATAAGGTATAAATACAATCATAAAATATGGCACCTGACAGCCTTTTAAATTTCAGTTAGTCCCTCGTTCTTGAAACGATTTTTTTTTATCGTATCTCTGAATTAATGGTGCCAACATTAATTCAGAGATACGATAAAAAAAAAAAAAACATTTCATTTTTGATCCAGTTCTAAAACGAAAGACTAACTGAAATTTTACAGGCTATCAGATGCCACATTTTATGATCGTATTAATACTGTATATAGAGGATCTTACATGAGTGGTCATTTAATATGAAATTTATGAAACGAGTTTGGGTAATTTCGGGGTATTTTGCGAGCCTTGGCGAGCAAAATACCGAAATTACCCAACGAGTTTCATAAATTTCATATTAAATGACCACTCATGTAAGATTCTGTTTATCACATGGCCCTTACGATGACAAAAAATGCACAAAATGTATTAAGGTAACGGCTTTCCATAGCTAAGCGGAACAACTCACTACCAAGGATTCAATAGTACTACGCAACAAAAATAGTTCGCATATTTATTTGATAAGTACCGAAAATAACTAGAAACAAGATAAATGTGCCTTTTAATACTTCATTAAACTGTAGGAATTACTTGAGGAATTAATGATGATTTTTATTTGAGCTAATAAATATTTCATTTGAATAAATGAATTTGAAAATAAATATTCCCTTCAACGTCCTTCAGCGAGTCAATACGTCACTGAGAATCAGAAGGGAAATCCCCCGACGTCAGCTGTCGTATTTAAAGGTCCTTGACCTAGATCAATACAGTTTATACGGTGGTTGATAAACCCAAGTAAATGACAGATTTTAAGAACATAGAACATTTTAACTGTAGTTTGGATTTTAATTTGACACATTTATTGACTGTTGGAGTCATGTTATCCTCCAATGCCTTTGGAGGAGGTGATTTTTTTTCATTGACTGTTTGACAACATCGATGTTGAAAGTGCCTCTAAATATGTTGTCGGAAAACATCGAATTTTAACCACCATGAATATTTCTGGTAGCTGTGTTATGAACATTGTGATTGAGTTGTGTCTTCCCCTTCCATCGGTCTGACATTTATCGTTCATCTCAAAACCATCTCAAAATTGAAGGCAGGATCTGTTTCAAAAGTGAAAGTTGTATCGGCAAACGCGGATACCACCTTGGTTGCTATCAATAAGCGGAGTAATACGAATATTAATAAAGGTAATTAGGCTAACCAATGGGAAGCCTTGCAGGTGTTATAACACGTGTGGTTATATGGTTTTTATGACATGGGTTATTTCACTGAATAACTTGACGATCATGTGATAAATCAATATATTACATGCATAACCAAGAAATACCATGATTTCTACCAGACATAAAACTGGTATTTTCCTTGTTTTCTAAGAAGAAATATTTCCTCTTAGCCGGGGAAATAAATCTCTTTAATCGGAACTACTTTTTTTGTAACATATAAACGGCCTAGATTTCGACCCGTGGGATGATCTCAATTCCTTACTAACCAGCTGAAAATGTTTAAATCCATATGTTTTTTTCGTTGAATCAGGTCACAAGCATAGAAATTAATCCTATCTGAGCACAGAAACACATAACATTTAAATGGGAATATTTTATCACTTTTCAATCTCTCGATTCGTTTAGTGTTTTCAAAATTGCGCCCGAGTGTTCACTGCTTCGAACTGTCAATGTCAGTGTATTACTACGCCGACCCAAAATAGAAATGACAGCGTAAACAAACTGGCAGACTAGACTTGCCACAAAAGCCTCTTAAATGGTGTACTCTATTGCGGCGAAACGCATGTGATATATAGTTTATTCATTTCTCCTATTTTAAATATGGGATTTATAAACCTCGGGAGGTAAAAAAATCCGATAAATAAACTCGTGCTTCGCACTCGTTTCTTTATCGGATTTGTTTTTAACCTCCCTCAGTTTATAAATCCCATATTTAAAATATGAGAATAAGTAAACTCTATTTATTAAACCTTTCTTGGAAAAAATGTCTATTGTGAGGAATATGGAGCCTTTACGGCTTCGCACTCGTTTCTTTATCGGATTTGTTTTTACCTCCCTCGGTTTATAAATCCCATATTTAAAATATGAGAATAAGTAAACTCTATTTATTAAACCTTTCTTGGAAAAAATGTCTATTGTGAGGAATATGGAGCCTTTACGGATACGTAGGATTATACAGTATCAAACGATGCTTTAGATTGTTGTTGCATATGTGTATGTGTGTATGTGTGTGTGCGTGCGCGAGTGCGTGCGTGCGTGTTTTTTGTTGTTGTTTTTTTTTTGTTTTTGTTTTTTTTGTTATTTTTTTGTTTTTTTTGTTTTGTCTTTTTGTTTGTTTGTTGTTGTTGTTGATTGTTTGTTTTTGTTGTTTTTGTTTGTTTAAGTTTTTTGTTGTTGTTTTGTTTGTTTGTTTGTTTTTGTTTTTGTTTTTTTGTTTTTTGTTGTTGTTTTTTTTTTTTTTTTGTTTTTTTTTTTTTTTGTTGTTGTTTTTTTTTTTTTTTTTTTTTTTTGTTTGTTTTTTTGTCCTTTTTTATTGTTGTTTATTTTTTATGTTTTTTTTCCAATTCTTAAATGAGCCAGCGCACGACAAAACCTACACTAAGACAATGTTATCCCTCGTTGGATAGCCTAGAGGCTGTAGAAGGCGCATGCGATCAGCGAAGACTGATCAGCCTGTACATCCATCCAGTATGACATGGGTTCTCTCTCTTGGGATAACCTGGAGGCTATAGAAAGCACCTGTGGTCAGCGAACACTCTGATCAGACTGCGCGAATGGGCAGGCTAATCTGAATCCTCGCTGGTCGCACGTGTCATTGTATGTTTTGTTGTGCGCTGGCTCATATCTGATTTCAATTTATATTTTAATATCTATTACATGCTTATACCGCCTGTACTCTTCCATTTCTCCATATTTTATAGTGAATATAACATGACTTATAGACAAGATAAAGGTCTAGATAAGACAGATTTCCAGATAAATATCTCTATAATTTCTCCATGTTGTGAGGACTCATTAGAAGCGCCTTCGGAATATATGTTTTCGTGGAATAATAACACGGAGCTGAAATGTCCTAACAGAACGGGCCGAAACCTTTCTGTACTAAACAATTAATAACTAACAACTATCTATGTATTCTTCATAGGGTAGACATAAACTGTAACTAAGTAACGACGTCATGTAACGTTACGTCAAAACATCCCAATAGTCTATTGAAAGACATGGCATTAGGATATTACATATCTCCTTTTCTTTCAAAAGCTATTATTTTCGTATCTAAATCTTAATATTCTGAAACTACAAATTCTTATTGATTTATAAATACTTATGAACAAATCACTTGATGAAACATGGCTTATGAAATGAACTGAAATTGTTTAATGTAAACAAACAAATAAACATCACGCAATCGTTTCTTTTGTCTGTATATCCTGACAACTAAGTAATGACACTATATCACATGTCTTGATGGTCGTCAGTCTGTACCTTCTCTTTCTCCTGTAGAATCCTCGCTTACATAATTATATCTTGCTTCTTTTGATATTTACCGTTTTGTGTATTTTCATTAGTGACCGCTTGCATCGTCTCTTGTCACATCTGACATTTCTCTTGTCGCTCCTAAACTTTTCTCTGAAGCATCTAGCAATTATCTCCTGTGTGCTAATTACCACCGCATGCAAATTCTCTATTGCCGCTCTTGGCAAAGTCTCTATTGCCACTCTTAGCAATTGCTCTGTTGCCACTCTTGGCAAATTTTCTAAACCGCTCTTGGCTAATTGTTACCACTCTTGGCACATGCTCTGTTGCCACCCTTGGCAAATTCTCTATGCCGGTCTTGGCAAATAATCTGTTGCCGATCTTGGCGAACTCTGTTGCCGCTCTTGGCAAAGTCGCCGTTGCCGCTCTTGGCAAATTCGCTGTGGCCGCTCTTGACAAAGCTGCTGTTGCCGTTCTCGGAAAATTGCGTTGCTGCTCTTGGTAAATTCTCTGTTGCCATAAAGTTCGCAGATATTTCCCATGCATGTGTGCGCCGTATCTGCTTCTTCCCACATTTGCAATTGGGCGCCGTAGGTTTCACGATTCATCATGATATTTTGCTATAATTCTGCTCAAGCGATTTCTTTTGTTGCTTTTTCTGCTTTACCTCGTAATGCAAACTCTCTAAATGCCACTTCCAATTTCTTTCTCACTGCTGTTTCCAATATTTTACACTGCTGTCCTTTACTGCTATTTTCATAGCTACTAGTTCTACTTGTCAATAAAATTACGGTTCGGTCTTTGATTTCTGCTTCAAAAATACCCGAATGTCTTATCCATTTTTCTTTTTCATGCTTACAGTAAATTAAAACTCTCAATTTAACTTATCTGTTCTTTTCTTTCTCTGTCCTGCGTACAGTTTAGTGAATTCAAACTGTCTTCCCTATGTAAGCTTCTGAATTAAAGTCATATTTCTCTTGTCTTGTTTTCTTTTCTCTGCTCAAATTTGCTTTTTTCCTTCCTATTTCATGTCTTCTCTATCCCATCCTCGTCGCCATGAAATGTCCTAAGAGAAAGGACCGAAGCCCTTCTGTACTAAAAATTAATAACTAACAGCTATCTATGTAAGTATGTTTTCTTCAGTGTGTAGACATAAACTGTAACTATATAACGACGTCGTGTAATGTTACGTCAAAACATCGCAATAGTCTATTAAAAGACATGGCATTAGGATATTACAGGAGCGATCATGATTTTAAACAAAGATCACTGATTGTAGTATTTTTTATAAAATTAAAACGAGTCTATAAGCATTCCGTTTTATGCATGAATTTTATCATCTTCTATCAAGATAAAAATAAATCAGACACTGAGAGTGCTCAGTTGCCTGAAGTTCAATAGGTCGCTAGAACTGATTGGGATTTATCTTAAAATTAAAAAAAACACACAAAAACAGTACCCGATAACCCTTTTTCTGTCCTTTTATGTGTTTAGTAAGACCGCGGCTCGGGCTATACTTTTGGAGCTGATTCTAGGGCGCGCGATCGCGGAATCATGGTGGCCTCGAAGTTTTATGGACCAAATAAAAGAGTGCTCTCGCAAACAAAAATGCAGCTTCCCACAATGAGAAATGCTTGCTGTGCGATTTTTTTTTTCTGGACCTAAAAGTATTATAGAATAAAAGCCAAAAATATTGCCTTTGGAAACAAAGAACACGCAAAATCACGAAAATCGGAGACTCGGTTTGATTGAGTCTTTTCATGTGCAACACTTTAGTTTGCGAGAGTTTGTTGTTTTTTTGTTGGTTTTTTTTTTTTTTTTTTTTTTGTTTTTTTTTTTTCCTTCTTTTTCTCTTCGACATTAAAGCAGTGTATCAAATTAATGATCAAAATTTCATAATACCAATGAATCGATGTATCGGTCAATCGTAACGTTTGCTTACACGTTACTAAGGCTATACAAGGGAAACAACAAAACACAACCACCAGATAGTAGCATTATCTCCAAGACGTTATGTTTTGGCGCTACATTCTGAGTATATATTTTATCATTATGTTGATAGATTCATATTCTTTCATTTTCTGATTCTGATAATAATCATAGGAAATAAGTACATTAAAGACTGTCCTGTTGTTGTTTACATGTCCTGATTTTTTTTTTTTTTTTTTTTTTTTTTTTTTTTTTTTTTTTTTTTGTCGGGCGGGGAGGAGGGGGTGAACTCTGCGTGTCCCGTTCAGGAACACATGAAATTGGTGGTGCCTGATTGGGCAACAGTGGCTTCCGTTTGTTTACATCAAAAGAATTAGATGCCCGACCGGGATACAAACAAGATTCAAGACAGGTTTATATATCACAGGTTTGAAACAGTTTCACTTTTAAAAAGTAAAATAGCTAATCCCTGTTTAAACCAGTAGGTAATTGTTATGTTGTTTAAACTCATGATGGTATCTAAATCAATATTTTAACTTCTCATTTGGAAATACCCAAGAGTATCGCTACTCGATTAGGAAGCAAGACGGTGTGTAAACCATCTGTTATATTGCTGGGCTTGGATATAGTGATGTAAACTAATGGGTGTAGAACTGAAATTTAATGTTTTTTGTATAGCCATTAAATCACAATTTTCAAACCATATTATGGTGTAACATCGAGGAACGCTGGGGTGTCAGGCATGCCAGAATCATTCAATAGCGACATGGGTGGTATCCTTTCTCCTGGTCTTTCAATCTGAAAATAAACGTATAAATTTCTTGTAAACCTTCATGTTCACCTGTTATTACGCTCTGTCACAAATAAACTATTGAAATGAATAAAGTCAAATGAGGGTCCTTTTAATAAAACATTTTCCTGACACTGTTACATCTTTGAAATAATTATACCTAAACACTGATTATATTTTCTATAGCTTGAAAGAGGTGTCTCGTAGTAACAAGTCATAAAATCAGCTTTATTTATGTTATGCTACATATTAAGACATTTTACTGTAATTTGACATCTCAGTTTCTGGGGTTCAAACGTTGATAGAACGTTTACTAACCTTAAATTTTATATTGAATCACGTTCTCAAAGACACCGTTTGTAAACGAAAATATGTAACAGTTATGTAGAGCCGTTGCCCGTGACAATGTACGAAAGAATATTAGTCGTGCTATGCGAAACAGTGTTTTCGGGGCCTGTGCGGACAGCGAAGGCCTACTAGAGGCCCGGCCCAAAGGTTATAAAACTTTTTTATGCCCAACTCAGCTGAACATGAAATTTGTCCTCTTAATAAATCTCAAATTACAAACAATTATAAATTCTTTCTTGCTATATATAGCTGAGCATAAAAATTTCTCTTAGTTGGCTTTTTAATATTTATTAGCAGAGAAGTTTTCATGCTCAGCTGAGGGCCTTTGTTGTCCGCTTACAGAATCAACGGATACTACAGAACATATCGATGAATAGAGAAAGCTAAGGCTGGCTAATCAGACCTGAAAAGAAAATCGATTATTTTGATCGATAATCGCTTGGTAATCACTGAATATTTGGTAATAATTTTACCTGTCTGAGCATGACTCTTACCATATATTATAACTTATTGTACGTATACGTATTAGGCCTGAGCAAATAGTGTAGATCCAGATGAGACGCCGCAAACGCAGTGTCTCACCAGGGTCTACACTGTTTGCCACTCTCCAGCTATTTTAGACACAATAGTGGGTAGTAAATTGTACTTGTTCAAGTTTTACATAAAGTATGGTGAGGAGTTCGGGTGTCTGAATACTAAGGGTAAATACGCTAAAGTAACAGACACAGAAATCAAATGATCGATTAATAGCAAATCTGTAATGATAATCATTTTGTGGAATTTATTGATCAATTGATCGATTATCCGATTAATTTTTAAGCTTTAGAGAAAGCCCTGACCGGACTCCTGACCGGACTATGTAGATATACATGCTTATCTGCACATTGCATGATAATCACTTTCCTCCGCTGAGCATCGCATATACTCTATTAACCATAATATTGGGACAGAAAGGCCTTGGCAAACAGTGTAGACCCAGATCATACGCCACAGAACGCGGCTTCTGATCAGGGTCTGACTGCTTGACACTTATCTAGCAAGTTTTAGTCACATCACAAGATAGTTCGAAATTTAAGCCAAGGATGGTAAGGAGTTAAGATTTCCGAATTTTTAGGGCAAATATGACATCACGAAAACATACCTATATAATTTTGATATAGTAAAACTGAGGTTTACATGGGTATTCATTATTTTTCTTATTTCTGCTCAAAACCATGGATTGTGGGTACTCGTAAGAACCGCCTCGCTGAGACGGTTCTAACGAGTACCCACAATCTATATTTGAGCAGGAATATGAAAAATATCAGAATCTTTATCTGAAAACTTTCCGTTTTTGGTGGTGAAAATGTCAATATATTTGAATAGGCGTGTTTTCGTAATAAGGACTATCAAGAAACTCAATCAGACAATAAAACAATCATAGACGGATATCCGTTGGTATATGAAAGACTATGTTGAATGACACAACATCGCTGTCCAAAAACTGGGAAGACATTTGACTCTCTAGAGTAGGGTCACATATGAGATATACACTTGCAGTCCCTTTGACAGGGAGACACAGAACTCAAAATGGAGGATTTCTTTAAATCACCTATTTAATTGGACTGCCGAGGAAATCCAAGCGGCTCCCAGCCACACGACAACAAAAAGAAAAAAAATGAAAAAAAAAATGTCATACGTGAGATTTCCTGACCATCTGTTAACCCTTAAAGCGCCAATCACAACAATTGTCGTCTGCTTTCTCTTCTGCTTGTGATTTTAAAAGTCATTTCTGCAAACAGTGTGGACCCAGATCAGACTGCTCCTTTAGGAGCAGTCTGATCTGGGTCCACACTGTTTGCCAGTATGCAAAAAATAGGTTTGAAAAGTTTGCAAGAATATTCAGCAGACGACATAAACAGACGACATTTTCAGATGCAGTTTTTTCTTGGCGCTTTAAGGGTTAAGTATTCTGGATACACTTGGTACCCCTTTCCCTCTAGAGTAGTCGCCTCTAAAAAAGAGGCTTGGCGTGCAGTATAGCAAACAGGAAGTCACAAAAAGTAATCATATTTGCCGGAAATAGTGAAAATGGTACCTGGTGGATCCAAAATTGAGGAAATCTTACGTACGACATCTTCTCTAGCTTTTTTTCAAAAAGAATTATAATGTAATAAAACTAACGTGAAGCTGACTGTGTCGTTGTTGTCGTGTGTTTGGAAGCCGCTTTGATGTCATTGAAAGTCCTATTAAATAGGAGATTTTAAAGAAGTCCTGTGTCGTCCGTCAGTGGGACCGCAAGTGACAGTGAATGATCAGATAAGCATGTGTATCTACACATTCAGGGCTTTCGCTATTCATCGATGCGTTCTATAATATATGTTGATTATGTAAGCGGACAACGAAGGCCCCGGTTTGATATGGGCATTCCTGACACATATACAGCGTTGAGTATTTTGTCCAAACTACGTAATTGCAAGCAAAATGGGCTTTGTCTACTCTGGGAAATATAAAGGCCCAGATCGGTATGCGCATACGCAAATTGCGCCAATATCTATGATGCTGGCAGCTTATGCTCTCCGCTGTGTATACGAAATGTGTGACAGGGTCTGTAGTAGTCAGGCCCTGGTCTGATATGGGCCTTCCTGGCACATATCTGGCATAAGGGCAATATTCTTCCGTAGCGCTTATTGTCCAAACTGCGTCATTGCAAGCAGAAGTGGGTCTTGTCTACTCTGGAATTACATGTACATGGGCTCAGATCGGCATGCGCATATGCATACGCAGGGATGTCAAATTACAGTAAAATGTGGTACCTATATGTAGCATAATATAAATAATACTGATATTATTACTGGTTACTACAAGACAACTCTTTCAATCTATCGAAAGAAATATAAATATTTCAAACAAGATGTAAAACATTGCCAGGAAAATGCTTTAATTAAAGGACATTCATTTGATTTTACTCATTACAGTGTTTCATGTGGACACATACCATAATAACACATGAATATGGTGACGGTTTACAAGATTTTTTTATATTTATTTTCAGATTGCAAGACCATGAGAGAGGACACCACCCATGTTGCTATCGGATGATCCTGACATGCCTGACACCCCAGTATTCTTATATGTTGCACCATAATGTTGTTTGAAAATTGTTATTTAACAAAAAATGAAAACATCGAATTTCAGTTATACACTCATTAGTTTATATTACTATATCCAAGCCCAGCAGTATAATAGATGGTTTTCATCCTGTCTTGTTTCCTAATCAAGTAGCAATACTCTTGGGTATTTCCAAATGGGAAGTTAAAATGAGGAATCAAATATTAATTCAAAGGCCATCATGAGATTAAACAAAATGAGAATCACCTACTGGTGTTACAGAATTTAGTTATTTTCCTTTTTAAAAGTAAAAACAGTTTCAAACCTGTGATATATACAGAAAAGAAAATAAGTGAACTCAGGAACTGATGCAATTAGATCCACATGAAGCCCTCAACACCAAAGGAAAAGACTGACAAACACAATTAAGCAGCCATAAAATCAACAGATGGCAAACAGAGTTGGCAACTCTTTTCCAAAAAGGTGATAACCTTGTTACCCAAACTTAAATGAAGATATCTGAATAGAAGGGAAAGCAATGATCAGGAATCGATACAGTTACCTATCACTTCCGTCCAAGACACCAAAGGGAAAGTAGGACGCAGTTAACCCTTAAAATGCCAAGAAAACCTGTATCTGAAAATGTCGTCTATTTTTGTCGTCTGCTGAATATTCTTGCAAACTTTTCAAACTTATTTTTGCATACAGGCAAAAAGTGTGGACCCAGATCAGACCTAAAAGAGCAGCCTGATCTGGGTCCACACTGTTTGCAGAAATATTTTTTAAAATCACAAGCAGGTGACAAAGCAGACGACAGTTGTTGTGATTGGCAGTTTAAGGGTTAAAGCAACGGCACCACAATGAAAAGACTACAAGCAGAAAGCAAAAGGGAGAGTTTCATTTCCCAAAATTGGCTAAACGGCTGTTCAAAAGAAAACAATTACCAGGACATACATGCAAAGACATACAATACCAGAAATAGTAACCACCAGAAGTACTGCCATGGAATGGTCAGTAAAATATTTTATGTGTGTGAGTGTGGGTGGGGGGTGTTGCTTAAATCGATTTTACGTGGCCACAACCCTCGTCCTTGCAACTACATAATTGTTAAAAGAAAAAACATAAGAAGTGAAACACTTCTAACACAGTCGAACCTCAATATCTCGAACATCTCTGGGACCATGGAAATTCGTTCGAGACATGGGTAGTTCGAGCCACTGAGGGTTAATCATGGCACCAGTTCAGGAAGCAAATAGCGATAATTTAGGGATTTTTTTTCGATTTTCTACACAATTATTATATGTGGAGTGTACTCATTAGAATCGCCTCGATGAGGCGGTTCTAATGAGTACACACAACATACAATTCCATAATAAAATAAGAAAAAATCCCTAAATATTTGTTTTCGTGAGCTATTGGAAGGATTTTGTAGGGATTGAAAAAAGAGTTCGAATCATCCAGGGTAAACGAGTCATCCGGGTTCGAGCCATTGAAGTTATACTGTAATTAACAAAAAGTACCACGATGTAAGTACCGCCTTGGAAAGGTCAGTAATGAATTACTGGGGGTGGGGGTGCTTAAGCTAGCTTGACAGAATCCCAACCTTCACCCTGGTAAAAACATATACAGTCGAACCTCGTTATCTCGAACTCGCTTATTTCGAATTACCGCTTATCTCGAAGTGAAACTCTGGTCCCTGTTTTAACACGAAACTATGACAACAGGTAACAAAATAGTGTGGAAAAGAGAAGAAATTGCTCCTAAGGAGCAATTTCTCCTCTTTTTCACATTATTTTATATATATATATATATATATATATATATATATATATATATATATATATATATATATATATATATATATATATATATATATATATATATATATATATAAATATATATATATATATATATATATATATATATATATTACTTCAGGAGTCAAATTACATATTCATTTGTTAAATGTGGTTGTTCAATTTATTGTTTTCCTCACTCTCTCAACTCTGATATGTCGAGGTACGGATATCTCGAAGTGTTTAAGTTAGTCCCTTGGAATTCGAGTCCATGTGAGAAGCCTTCTTACTCCTCCATTAATCAATAAAGAGCAACAAATAAATCACACGTAAACCCTATGATGAGGCAAAGAAGAGGATTCAACAGAAACAACGTATTGAGACATTCGGAGATCCCTGGGCTGTCAAACAACAACACTGGAACACTAGAGCAAAAAACCAAAAACATAAGTGAGTCGAGAAACAGATATAAAAAAGTTCCGGCCCAGACCATCTAATAAATGTATTTTTAATTCCGAGCCATCACATAGTCTGAACCCATACCCACCGGCACGCAAGCTGTCTTTAATCTTGTCATCATCAAAACATGCCTATATAATGTTGACCCCCTGAATACCCATTTTAATATAGTAAAACTGGGGTTTACAGGGGTAGACATTATATTTCTTATTTCTGCTAAAAAACATAGATTGTGTGTACTCGTTAGAACCGCCTTGCAAAGGCGGTTCTAATGGGTATCCACAATCTATGTTTTGACCAGAAATATGAAAAATATCAGAGTTTTTTTATCTGAATATTTTCAGTTTTTGGCGGTGAAATTTTCCATACATTGGAATAGGTGTGTTTTCGTAATGTTTGTGTTCCGATCAGGCTACACCATTTTTAAATGTTCCCTAACGGTAACCACTGTTTCCCAATCAGGCGCCACATATTTTATGTGTTCCCAATCAGAATAAACAGAATTCAAGAAAAGAAAATCTGTTTTAAACTCTAGTTTTTCCTAGGCATTTTAAAAAAAGTTAGACAAATTATTCATTTTTGAGCTCCAAAAATTGGTAGAGATTTGTCAAAAAGTCTGAACATTTTTTTTTTTTTTTTTTTTTTTTTTTTTTTTTTTTCATTTTCTGAGGGTACTAGAAAAATGATACAAAAATAATGCCCGATCGGCCATCGAGTTACTAATTATAGTAACACCTACCTATCGAAATACAAAGGTCGTCAAAGGTTTTTCATGCCCGATCGGGCATCTTTAACGGTCAAATATTTTCAAATATCTTATATTTTATACATGTTTTTTTTTTGTTGTTTTTTTTTTCTCAAAATTGTCACCGTTCTGGTGTGGTATTACTGTTACAGTTCTCTTTGTTCTTTTGTTCCGTTTCGAGACAAATCGTGTCTTTGTCATGACTTACAACTGTACATTTCACAAAAAAATGTGTGTAAATATACTTTTTGGCCTGGGTAATTGCTGCTAGCATATGGAATTCTGTTTATTTATTTATTTATTTATTTATTTATTTATTTATTTATATATTTTTTTATACTGCGACACTGAAATTGTTTGCCTAACTACTGAGGAGGCACTAAATCATCACGAAAACACGCCTATATAATTTAGATCCCATTAAACCCCACTTTTATATAGTAAAATTGGGGTTTACAGGGGTATGCATTATTTTTCTTATTTCTGCTCAAAAACATAGATTGTGGGTACCCGTTAGAACCGCCTCGCCGAGGCGGTTCTAACGAGTACCCACAATTTATGTTTTGAGCAGAAATATGAAAAATATCAGTTTTTTATCTGAATATGTTTTTGGAGGTAAAATTTTCTATATATTACATAGGCGTGTTTTCGTAATGGTACTCTGTGTATACGCATACTGTTCTTTGTCATCGCTGCTTTCATGTGTTATTTCTCAAAATTTGTCTTTAAATTTATTTTTATTTTATCGATCATCATGAAAGACTATGACCTCAACAAATATAGTACTATACCACTTCGTAAGAAGTAAAGATACAGTTTCCGGGAGGCAACTCTGTCAAAATTGTTTTGGATCGATTGTACACAATCGAGCCAAAGTTCTCATACACCAAAATTTCCTTGTTGTTGTCCCCGTGATTACCACTGACCAATGAAATCAAACCGCGCGCGTTTGTACGAAATCCAGGTAACGGTTGTTTATAGACGCGCGCTATTTTGGTCCCTGTGAAGTCAGAGTACGATGTTAAGAGGTTTATCCGTAAAACCTAGACTTGGACATTGGCAAATAGTGCAGATCCAGTTCAGACGCCCCAGAACGCGGGTCTTTACTGTTTGCTTAAATGACAGGAAGTCAAAGGTTAAATAAAACAGTTCTAAGTCCTCTTTCAGGACCATTTTTGAGCCCACACTCAGAGACAATCGACCCACTAGTGCTATCAGTGCTTTGACTCCCAACATCAACGACATTTAGATATCGTTTAACGTCACCAAAACATGGCTATAAAATTTTGACCCCCTTAAACCCCACTTTTATATAGTAAAACTGAGGTTTACAAGGGTATACATTATGTTCCTTATTTCTGCTCAAAACATAAATTGTGGGTACTCGTTAGAACCGCCTCGCCGAGGCGGTTCTAACGAGTATTCACAATCTATGTTTTGAGCAGAAATATGAAAAAATATCAGAATTTTTATCTAAAATTTTTCATTGTTTGATGGTAAAACTTTCAGTATATTTGAATAGGCGTGTTTTCGTAATGAAATGACACATAGAGGAATGTTAAGGGAACTGAACACATTTGTTAGATCTTCCGCCTTTTTTTGTTACAAAGGAGACAAGTTTTGTTACTTTCTCTTTACTTTACAATGCACCAAGCACCTACTAAGTAGTTCAACACTAAAGGATCGAATGAACCACTGTTTGTAAAGAGAGATAAAACAGAGTTGGCCCTCGTAAAGGTATATCCATTCCCTTAAATTGAATGTCAATAATGTTTGGCGATTTTAGAACAGGAGCGTATAAAGGGAATGTGAGCCGCACCGCGAGAAAAATGCCTTTTGGACTTTCTGTCTAATCACTCTTTCAGTGCACATGCCCGATCGCTTAGCAAGGCCACATGTCAAGTCATCACGAAAACACGCCTATATAATTTTGACCCCCTTAAACCCCACTTTTATGTAGTAAAACTGGGGTTTACAGGGGTAATCATTATTTTTCTTATTTCTGCTCAAAACATAGATTGTAGGTACTCGTTAGAACCGCCTCGCCGAGGCGGTTCTAACGAGTACCCACAATCTATGTTTTGAGCAGAATTATGAAAAATATCATAGTTTTTTATCTGAAATTTTTCAGTTTTTGGATGTGAAATTTTCTATATATCTGAATAGGCGTGTTTTCGTAATGACTTTGGCAAACGTTTCCCCTTAGCCTATCGCTTACGCGAGCGAACAGAATAAATTCTGGTAGATGCGAAGGTTCGCTTCAACCGTTGCTTTTTGCGTAGTCTATATAGGCTCTTTTCTCCGTGACTTGTATTTATAGGCATTTTTCTCCAAAACACTGCAAATTAGAACAGTATATGTATTCAGTGGTTCCACTAAAAAAAATTAATTAGATTTAAGTATCTTGATAGTTTATACATATGTGCGAAATACGAAGTCCTTAATAGATTACGTGTGAATTGGCTAGCCATACAATGTTTGACCGTATTCTGTTTTTTGTCCCCGGCCTTTTCGAAGAAAAGCTTGGGGACATGGTATTCATACTTCCGTGGTGCGTGATGCGTGATGCGTGGTGTATGGTTCCGAGTTTGTAGTAGGTACCTTGTGAGCACAACTCCTCCTATAGTTGTGGACCGATCCTTTTGAAACTTTACAGGTGTTTTAATCATGGTCTGAAAATATGCATGTGTCTTTTACAGAATCTTGAAAATGATTTTTTTTTTTTTTTTTTTTTTTTTTTTTTCAAATTTTTCACATTTTTAATTTAGATTTTTTTCATGCTTCAATACTATGAAAGTGTATATGTAGTAGGTACCTTGTGAATGCAACTCCCCCTACAGATTTATACCATTCTCATTGAAACTAAACAGATGTTTTAACCATAGTCTGAAAATATGCATATGCTTTAAACAGAATCTTGAAATTACTTTTTTTTTACTTTTTTCACATTTTTAACTTTTAACATAGACTTTTTTCATGCTTCAATACTATGAAAGTGCATATAGTAGTAGGTACATTGTGAACACAACTCCTCCCACAGCTTTAAGCAAATGCTTCTGAAACTACAGACATTTTGCTTGAGGTCTGAGGATATACATGTGCTCTTGGAATCTTGAAATTATGTTGTTTTTTTATTTCATTTTTTTATTTTATTTTTTTTTCCACATTTTTAGATTCATTTTTTTCCTGCTTCAATACTTTGGTAAGTGATACAGGACCAGTGGACACCTGGTAATCTCGTAAGGGGTAGCCGCTAGTTACTCAAATCCTTACGCGATCTTCTGGCTATGACTTATGAGACATCCAAATCTCAACAAACGGGTAAGTTATCCTGATTTATTGCTTTTTAGTAAATTTCACAGACAAATTTTGAAAAACCGGACAATGCTATTCCCAGCAGCTTTCATTTCTACGTCCGAATAGATAGGTGTGGGGTTGGAAAAACAAGCGGCTATTTTTTATTTCAATTTTATCCGGAGACGGGTAGTCCGGAATTCTTGATTTGACTTCTTTTCCAGTGCATTATGAAGGTATTTTCAGCTATCTGGACTATTAAAATACTTATTTAACATATCAATTAAGACGCACTGCAACCTAGACGTCTATTTTGAAATACATTAGATGTTAAATTTCCCAAGCATTTGTTCCGGGGATTGAAATATTTGTGCCGAATATGATTTATGAGGTCGACTACCCCTTACGGGGACATTAAACCTTACGGGGACAAGAAAGCCAACTGTCAGGTGTCTAATTAGAAGGTCTGATTATCCCTTATGGGAACATTAGTCATTATCTGATTGCCTCGTATTTAGACCAAACCGGTTTCAAATATTCCATTTACATATAAACAATCAAACACCATGAAAGGTTTTGCAAATGAGACAGCATGTATCAACAGGGTTTTGGTATGCCATGTTTGTATATATTTGAAGCTCTCAAATTGTGCAAAATCATATAAAAGTTTCATTATACTGCCGTAAAAATTGCTTTGTGATGTATAGGCTTTCTTGTCCCCGTAAGGGTTAATGCTCCGGTTAGGAGTAGTTTCCCAGTCAGCATTCTACGTAAATCTATATCGGGCCGTCAGCTACCGGCCCGATGTAGATTTACGTAGAATGCTAGCTGGGTTGCCTCGTAGGTCAGATTCGGCACAAATATTTTAGTCCCCGGAACAAATGCTTGGGGAAAATTAGGAATCTTATTTATTTCAAAGTGGACATGGGTTGCAGTACGTCTTATCTGATATGCTAAATAAGTATTTCATAGCCCAGATAGCTGAAAATACCTTCATTTTTGCACTGGTAAAAAACGTCAAAACAGGAATATTTGACTACCTTCTCCGGGTGAAATTAAAAATAAAAATTAGCCGCTTGTTTTTCCAAGCCCACACTTATCTTTTCCGACGCAGAAATGAGATTTGTTGAGAATAGCATTGTCCGATTCTTCAAAATATGTCTATGAAATTTACTAAAAATCAATAAATTATGAGAATTTATCTGTTTGTTGACATTTGGATGTCTTGTAAGTCATGGCCGGAAGTTCGCGTAAGGATTTTGAGTGCATAAGTAGCAGCTACCCCTTACGAGATTATCAGGTGTGCAATGGTCCTCTGATTAACTTACTCATGTTTAACAGCTCAAATAAAAATAAGGCGGGGGACATAAATTCCCTATGGAATTTGCTTGTTTTTTTTTTTTGTTTTTTTTTTTTTTTTGTTTTTTGTTATTTGTGGGTTTTTTTGTGTTTTTTTTTTTTTTTTTTTTTTTTTTTTGTTTTTTGTGTGTTTTTTTTTTCCCACCGACAAAGGACGTTCGTTTTTTCAGGTCGATGGTTTGGAAACAAAGTATACAAACACCTAACTTTCCTTAAGTTTGTTGTCTACGTGATTATCATTGACCAATGAAATCAAATCGCGCGCTTGTACGAAATCCAGGTAACGATTATTTATAGCCCGCGTTATTCTTGTCACTGTTACGTCAGCGCGCCCTGTAAAGCGGGTTGTCTGTAAAACCTGGACTGGGACATTGGCAAACGGTGCAGACACAGATTAGACGCAACAAAACGCGGCATCTAATGAGGGTCTGTACTGTTTGCTTAAATTACAAGAAGGGTTAAAAGTGACAGTCATAATTCCCCGTTCAGGACCATTTTCCCAGCCTACACTCAGAGACAAATGACCCACCAGTACTGTCAGCGCTTTGATCTTTGTCATGCAGCTCAAATATTGGCAGGTAAAGTACAGTGGCACTGTTTCTATCCTCGCATGTTATTTGTTGTGATTGCGTCAATTTCCTGCTATCACACCCATATCTGGTAATTGAGTCGTTATGCTGTTCAGTTTGTGCTAAAATGAGCGTTGATTGCCATTCTTTTGCATGAAAAGGATTCAATCGGTTTCTATTTTTAGATCCTCAGGTTTACGTGCTTCCAGTGGCCAATACGTATACTACACAGAAATTGCTAGGCATCTGCTAAAACCAATTTACACTTAACGTTGGAAATTAAAAAAAGAAGATATTGCATCCATTCTTGCCCGGTATTCATCCAGTTAAATGTACGCAATGCAACTCGCGCTACATAAAGGTCATCCAGTTAAATATACGCAATGTAATTCGCACTACAAAAAGAGTCATCCTCAGATAGCTTGATCAAGGTTGTTGATATAAATTCACATACTGAATGACAAACAGTGCAGATCCAGATCAGTTGGCTTAAGCCAACTGATCTGGATCTACACTGTTTGCAAAGGCAGGGTATATCTGGGTTCAGCAGGACAAGGTTTAAGAAGGCACAGCCATAATTGTAGCATTTCCATTGTTATGTCAGTTAAATATACGCAATGTAATTCGCGCTACAAAAAGAGTAATCCAGTTAAATATACTTAATGTAGCTCGCGCAGCAAAAAAAGAGTCATCCAGTTAACTATACGCGTTGCAACTCGCGCTACAAAACAGAAATAAATGAATATATATTTATCAGAAAGATGGGTTCCAAGGGAAACATGAATTTTGAAAATTTGACCAAACACAAAAACACACACATCGCATTGTTTGTTTTCTCACTTGATACTTAACACGATTTTAATACGTGCTTTTGTCGAGTTATAGGCTATGCTCAATCAAATAAATATAACAATTAAACGTTTAAACATTCCCTATCTAAATCATAGATTCACCGAGAAACCGTTTTCATTTTGTCAAAGTAAACTTTCGAAAACCGCCAGAACCTATCTGGTAGTCAAAACATCCATTATATTTCACATTACAGTAACACGCATATATGAGATATTTCCTGAGAATATATTTTCATCCAATAAAAAAGGAATTATGCGAGCAAATTTTTGATTGTTTAGTCCACTAAAATAAATTGTTTTATGTTAAAAAATCCATCTAAAATCAAATTTAGAAACAGTCAGAGTAGAGGAAATATTGCAAGTATCTTTACACAATCTAAAATGGCCGGGCTAAGGTTAAGGACCGGTTAACATCATTTTCGTCACTGCTCTGGACAGCTAAAAATAGTCATATAACAAATAGCCTGGCTATGGTAAAGGACCGATCAATATCACATTTGTCACTGCTGCCAGCCTGCCTGGCAGCTAAAATTGTTATATAATAAAACAATTGATTCATTCTGTTGAGGGATGTTAACATAAGGAGCTGCCAACCCTCGAAAGTTATATTCACCCTGGCTTCGCGTCGGTGAACATCACCTTCTCAGGTAGAAAAATCCTCATGTTAACCTCAATAGAATGCATCAATTGTATATTGTTATATGACTGCCAACAAAACTCTATCTGATTGGCTGAAATTGGCGGTAATAGGTTGTTATTAACCATGCTGTTTGCTAAAATTAGCTGATGCTTGTTAAAAAAAAAGCCTGGCTAAGGTCAAGGACCAGTCACATCACTTTTGTCACTGCTGCCCGACAGCAAAAAATAGTTATTGCTCCGAATGTGGTGATATGGGTTTTTTGCCCGGGCAATAAAGCCGTATCACACACGTGATCTATTATCACATATTTTGCGCTCCACAAGAGTGATATGTGCTTGAAAGCCATGTTAGTATCACATATGCAAAATGAACATATTTTCTAGTAAATGTATGATAAAGTAACAAAAACTATGATGAAACAATGAGGAAGGTCCAATATGATCTCAAGCCAGAACAAAGGAAAACCACAAATAGGACCACAATTAACCCAAAGGCATCGACAGGTACGACAGGTACAGGTCCGAAACATACTGAGGGAAGAGAAAACATCATTCAGTTTGAGGTCCGACTGGCCGTTGTTCAATTTAAGCGAGCAGCAAAGTTATCAACCATATCTGGGTCAACTACCATGCATGCAGTTTATCGCTGAAATCGTATTAATATCACGACGGGCTTAACGATATATATATATATATATATATATATATATATATATATATATATATATATATATATATATATATATATATATATATATATAATATCGTTAAGCCCGTCGTGATATTAATACGATAATTATATAATGTGTGAATTTCTTGACAGCATGTTATGTCCGAGTAGATTAAGTGATAGTAGAAATATTCAATTGTTAAATTCAAAGATGCCGATTCGTTAGATAGAGTCGGATGTGACTAAACTGTCAAAGTTTCGTAGTAAAGTGTACATGGGCTGGAGAACCACTTTTAGCATATTAGAGTGCTAAAGAAACTCTTGTACAATTTACTAAATAAGTCACAAGGTATTGATTATAAGGTCTTGTATTGTTTATGTTTATTAGATGTTTATCTGTGACGATCCTTTAAAACTCAGGGCCCAGTTGTTCAAAGCTAACGACGTCGTTAGTTAACGATTCGTTAAAATTCACATCGAGTGATACGCAAATATTCTAAAAATTTTTGCTGAAAAAATGTGAGTAGCTTTTGCTCACATTTTTTCAGCAAAAAATTTCAGAAAATTGTATATTGAATCCGCTAAAATAGTTAACGAAATCGCCCTTAACGAGCTCGTTAAGCTAACGACGCTTTGAACAACTGGTCCCAGATCAAATTGTAAATGTTTGATAATATTTGTCTGTATTTTAAACATTCGCCAAAATTTAGAGGTTTGCAGAGTTATACATTTTTGTATCATTTCTGTTCAAAACTTAACCTTTCGAGAAATGTAATTTTGTTTCTGTACCAGATCGTCGAAAAATAATCGTGTACAAAATGAATTCGTAACATAGTATAACGTTCGGCACTAACTGGAAATGTGCGTTGCTTCCTTCAAAATAACCGTCAATAAATAAAAGCGTTTGAGAATTCTTAGATAGGTCAACTTTTCGAAGATTTGTCAGATGCGGATCCAGGATTTTTGGAATGGGGGCTCGACATTAAGGTGAAACAGAATACAGTGAACTCTCATTATCTCAAACTCCAAGGGACCATACTTTTCAGTTTGATATAACAGTACTTTGAGATAACAGGAGTTGAAATGTAAAGAATATATAAAGCAAAACTAAACCAACATTATCAAAAGTTTAGTTTGACTTAAGTAGTAGTTTGTGTTATCAGTGTTTGAGTTAGTGAGTCAACTGTATTGAAAATATTGTGGAAAAGAGGAGAAATTGCTCCTCAGGAGCAATTTCTCCTCTTTTTCACAATATTTTGTTACCCATTGTTAGATTTCCATATTAAAACAGGGACCAGATTCTCACTTCGAGATAAGCGCTTATTCGAGATAGGCGAAGTCGAGATAACGAGTGTCGACTGTACTTCCAAAGTTCCTAAATAAGGTATTTGTCACCCACCTTTAAAGGTGCTACTGTTAAGGAAAGAATGTGCGCTCCCGGTGCTCCTTAAGAAGCGGAGTTAAATAGAAAGGAAGGCAATGATCAGGAATCGATACAATTATCCCACACCTCCCATCAGATACATCAAAGGGAAACAAACACAAACACGAAATAACTGGACCCTAATGGAAACATCACTAGCAGAAAGCCAAACGGACAGTTACTTTCCCACAAAGTGGCCAAATGGCTATCCAAAACAAAAAGATGTAAGCGACACACACATTCAAAGACGAACTATAGCAAAAATAAACCATGACAGAAGTACCGCCTTGGAACGGTCAGTGAAAAGTATTTCACTGAGAGGGGCGGGGGGAGGGTGGCTGGGGGCTCAAATCGATTTTACGTGGCCACAATCCTAACCCTTACTTCTGCCGCGGTTTAGACACATAATTTGTTCAGTCCGCATGAAGGCTTCCTAACTCATCAGTGCTACATCTCCGAGAACACAAAACATCATCAAATTACAGAGATAAAACAACGATGAGGACTCGACAGCACGAAACAACTGAAATGCTAGAGCCTCAGCACCTACCAAAGTGCAAACAAATTTCTACAATTATTTGCCCTTTATCTCCTTTTTTGAAGCTGCTTATTAAACGCTCGTATGGAGCAGCGCATATTTTTTCGAAGTTACAATCCATCAAGTATTAACAGAGTAATGCCCCTTTGAAAAGTTTTGTTAACATTTCGTTTCCGGCTAACTCCTCCCATAGTTTACATCCAATCAAGCTGAAACTTGATATATAGTTATATAATGATTTGGAGCATATTTCTCGAGGTTACAGTCCACCAAATATTAACAGAGTTATGACCCTTCGAAAATTTTTGTAAACATTTCGTTTCCGGCTAGTTCCTCCTATAGATTACATTTGATCATGCTGAAACTTGATTTATAGTTAGACCATGATGTGGAGCAGCGCATGTTGTTTCGGGTTGCCGTCTACAAATGTTAATAGAGTTTCTGTAACCTTTTTTTTTTTTTTTTTTTTTTTTTTTTTTTTGTCAGCTAACTCCTCCTACAGTTTACATCAGATCGACCTGAAACTTAATTTATAGTTAGACCATGATGTGGAGCAGCGCATATTGTTTCAAGGTCACAGTCCAACAAATATTAATAGAGCTATGCCCCTTTGAAAATTTCTGTAAACATTTCGTTTCCGGCTAACTCCTCCTATGGATTACATAATATTAAGCGGAAACTTTGTAAATAGTTGCACCATGATGTCGAGCAGTGCATATTATTTCGTGGTAATAGTCCACCAGACAGTAGCAGAGTTATGTCCCTTTGAACATTTCTGTAAATGTTTTGTTTCTGGCTAAGTCCTGCAGTTAACATTCGATCATGCCTATGATAAGCACTTTCATAGTGTTTAGAAATAATAAAACGAAAAATGCTTCTCAATAATTTAATATACATTATCATACACTATGCATTTATTATACATTATTATACACTAAACATATCTCTCCCTTCCGCTGATTCAAGAAGGGCAGTTGTCAGTTTCTGGCGAAAGAATGTGCACAATACTGGTTAACCGCTTAGAGGACTAAGCCTGCCCAGTAAACGTGCGGTTAGGTAAACTGACCGTGCTCGGCATGACCACATTGGGTTGACTGGGCCGTAAAACCTCAACACAAACAAACAAACATATTTGTTCATTTATACATGAGTATATGCATGGTTTTATTTATGCTTACGCAGCTAAAAGCAAATGGGGCAAATCATTCAGCAATGCTGTGACAAACCCAGGTCCAGAGCCCCATCAGCTCGTGCGGCAGTAATCAACAGAAGACACTGCAACCTCTTTAAAACATTACTACTAACAGTCTAAATCATAAACCATATTGGTTGAATAACCTTGATGTATCCAAGCAGTAACTTAAAGATTACATAAAAACAAAAAGACAGCAATTATTTTATATGTTACCAAATTTAATACACGATGTTATTATACTCTCATACGCGGCGTCATATAATAAAAAGGTTTAGTTGCTGTTGACAAAGCTTATATGAAGGATAAATATATGAGCCGGCACATGTGATAATGGTAGTTATCACATATGCGTCCAGCGAAGGCTCAGGCGCGACTGCGCTTTTGACCAGTGGCGCCAGAGTCTTCACTGTTCGTACACATGTAGTATAAAATTAGACGAATGTTTCAAGAATCAGTCATCTAGTCCCACTAGACCGCTACATAATTATGTCAATTTGAATAATGAAATTACGGAGGAAGACAAGTGCCATTATCTCTTGTGCCCACTCATATATTATAAGTGCAGACCTTTCTTTACCCTGGTTCCCAAAGTTTTATTATCGAAAAACAATTGCCTTAAAGAACCTTGAAAAATTCGAGCAAACTCTGGTACAGCGTGTCATACAAAACTATTTCATTTACAAAAACTCTTACATAAAAATCTTTGCATATTCCTATGAGAAACCATTGTCCCAAAGATCAGGTGCAATGTTAAAACAAATCCCATCACGAAAACACCTATATAAGTTTAACCCCCTTAAACCCCACTTTTATATAGTAAAACTGGGGTTCACGGGGGTATACATTATTTTTCTAATTTCTGCTCGAAACATAGATTGTGGTACTCGTTAGAACCGCCTCGGCGAGGCGGTTCTAACGAGTACCCACATTCTATGTTTTGAGAATATATATGAAAAATATCAGAATTTTTTATCTGAAATTTGCCTTTTTTGGTTGTAAAATTATCAATATATTTAATTGGCGTGTTTTCATAATGAATTTCAAACTGTGATATTCGTGAGATGTGTCAAGCAAGTTCTTTATGTCGTGTTAAGTAGCATAACCATATGTCACAGGAATTTGCATTGGAAAAGTTTTGTAGACGTCAGAATAGTATGGCTATATTCATGGAATGACAATGTATACAACATTCAGCACATGTCAGCATGATTGCTTTCCGCTTTTCATTTGATGCTTTTGCATGGAACTTTTAGAGCATTTTAGAGAAAGGTTTCCTGTTGGAATTGTAAGTTATGTATGAATCATTTTCATGGAATTTACACATGGAACATATCTCCGAAGGTAAAATATTGACTGCATAGGACCAACATCAATATATAAATAAGCCTTAATGAGCATTAAATAATACATATCATCCAATTTCATCCATCCCCATCGTTATATTGCAATGCAATGCATATGACAATCAGATTTTTTTACAACTGAATGTTGAGCAGTCTATTCTCTTGTGAATTTCTTACAATTTACATGTGTACCATGCTAAGACTCGTATAAGGCATCATGGATGCCTTAGAGCACTGATCAGAGTCTGCAATGGACACATGAAGAAGCATTGGAGTCTGAGCTATCCATTGTACATGCAGTGAAGACTTTAATCAGAATTTTGTCATGGATGTGCAGGCGGCATTGAGTCTTTGCTTGGGCCACAGTTTAATTGTAGGAATTGTTTGTTTGTTTGAATTGAGGTTTTACGGCCCAGTCAACCCAATGAGGTCATGTTGAGCGCGGTCAGTTTACCTAACCACACGTTTACTGGGCAGGCTTAGTCCTCTAAGCGGTTAACCAGTATTGTGCACATTCTTTCGCCAGAAACTGACAACTGCCCTTCTTGAATCAGGAGAAGGGAGAGAATGACCGTAGAAAATATTTCATGATCAGTCTCCACGAAAGAATGGTGCCGACCTCGGCGGGGGTTGAACCCGCGACCTCCTGATCTCCAGTCGGACGGCGCATCCAACTGAGCTACCGAGGCCGGCAATTGTAGGAATTGTTTTCCTTGCAGTACACACCTAGACTGAGGCAAAAACAGCTCTGCGTGAGGCGGTTTCATACCTGCCTGGACTTAGATCAAGACATCACGAAAACATGCCTATATAATATTGACCCCTATAAACCCCACTTTCATATAGTAAAACTGGGGTTCATAGGGGTATACATTAGTTTTCTTATTTCTGCTCAAAAACATAGATTGTGGGTACTCGTTAGAACCGCCTCGCTGAGGCGGTTCTAACTAGTACCCACAATCTATGTTTTGAGCAGAAATATGAATCTATTAGATTTTTTTTTATCTGAAATTTGTCATTTTTGGTGGTAAAATTTTCAGTGTACTTGAATAGGTGTGTTTTCGTAATGATCAGAAATGTTACCCCAATTCCAAGGGAACATCATCTGAACTATATGCACACAGAATATTAATCTATACAGATGTAATATTGCACATCTATATCATGCTTATAAAGAAAGCATGACAATAATCCACACAGACAGAAAAATAACAGAAACTTGCATGCTTATGTCGTGTTGCTAAAGCAGGCCCAACAATTATTCACAATTGTATTTCATTTTTAGCCTTGGGTAACATTACAAACCGATGACACTTCAAAATGAAAACATGCCTATATAATGTAAATTTTAAAGCAGATAAAAATGAAACTTTAAGATGAAAAACATCGATTTTTTTCTTATATCTGCACAAAGCATGCATATAGGTACTCATTAGAACCGCCTAACGAGTATCCACAAAGTATGTTTTAAAGAGATAAAAATATTAATACATATCCCCGTAAACCCTTGTTTTACATAGTGGAACTGGGGTGGAGGCATGTTCTCATAGGCATGTTTATATGATGGGTGGGCAGTGGCTGCCCTGCAGTGCTGTAGGGTGAAAGTGAAAGAGTTTATTTGTAATGCATACGGCCATTGAGCTTACACCCTAACTTACACACAAGGCTAATAAAAACGTCCGCACCCCCCCCCCCCCCCCGCACACACACACACACACACACACAACCACAAACACTAGTAAAATGAAAAAAATAAAGTGTGCCCCTCCCCAACCCCACCCGGAAATCAAATGACAAATGACAAGCTATATACCAAGAGCACCTGATACGCATCGGACAAAAGATGGGTTGCATGATGTAAGAAGGGAAATGTGAAATATTTTATAACGCATATCTACTTGACCAGTTGTTTCATCCTGCAATACACACAGGACAGCATTATTTGAGGAGACCGAAGCATCTTTCTCATGTTAGCATACTGAAAGCGTGTATAACCTGATTTAAAAATAATAAAAAAAATATTTGATCTTTCTTTCTTTCTCGAGAAAATCTATCAAAGCTATGAGACAACAACAGATTAAATTATAAAATCCCCGTACATTACAGGCTTCTGTGAAATATAAGGTATCCTAGATGGTAAGACTCCTATTCTGTTCAACCAATTTACCCCACCGAAGTCCTCATCACTGTGAGCTCATGTCATTTACTGTTATTAACTCTGACATCATCGGTGAAGTGTTAAAAAAGATAACAATGTAAACAGGCTGAAATTCGGATGAATTATCAAATTATGAAGTATTTCAACTTCAGATGTATTTCTTGCAAAGTAACAACTGAAGGATTTAATGATATATAATGCCTGAGTGGTTGAATAGCCTCTTTAAACTTTGGACCGAAAAACTGAAGGTAAATCATTTTGTTTTCAGTCTGAATTTTTTTCTGTCCTCTTTCATATTGTTGAACAGTCTTTGACTTTTGGGAAGATATCGACATTTTCAGGGCATTTAGCTCTTTTGAAAGGTCATAAAATGCAAGGCGCACTCGGACAGCTGACATGGTTAGACTTACCAAGAAACAGGTAATTTTGAGGCCACATGGTATCATTAAAATCGCCTTTACCGTAAAAACAAACCACAGACAATCAAGATTCTGACTATATAACATTGTTAAAAATAACAATTACAACTAAGGCTTTTGAGTTTTGTATCGTTCTTCTCGTAATGTTGAATGTGTGAACTAACTGCCTACGGCAGTAAAACAAAGGCGGGGTTGGGGGGGGGTGTGTAACAGAAAAGTCCAGGGAGTGCCACAATCACAAACCGCAGCCCTACTCAGACATCATGAGGAAGAAGAAACAGACAAAACCAAACAAGCGCAAATCGAACAAACGTACGAAAAGCACCAAAACTAGCTCCCTTCCCCAAGCGAGGTATTCGCAATGCTAAAAGGACTGTAAAACACAAGAAAAAAATAACACAAGGTACGAAATAAAAAAAATCGCCTCGTAGAATAATCCGCACAGCAACAAAGAGTAAGACTAACCACTTGGCTAGGTTACACCCTTTTCCAAGCCAGTGAAAAACGACTTTACGTACTTCATCCTAAGTTCTTTAAGGACGTAAACTTCCTGACCATGCTTACTGCCAAGGTAATTGCTGTTACACTTAATTGTAAGCCATTGTTGTTGTTGTCATAGCTACCGGTATTATTTTGTTGATCACTTTTGCTTTCAGTCGGGACTCGAAAGTTTGTCAGCTAAGACAGTGCCTCGCTCCAGCATCTTTCACCACAACAATTGATTTTATTTCAATTACTCACGCATTCGGCATCCGAAAAAATCCTTGATTCGATCTTTGATCACACGTTGTTGCTAGATTCTGCGGTTCAATTGTCGGAATTGACTGACAATACATTCAAAATGGCGGATTTCTCAAGTGGAAGTTTATTCTTGTTGCTAACGAGTCAGTTACATGCTGATTTCCGAAACAAATAATATTACCGGATCATAAAGTTAGCGAAAAAATATGATGGAACTGGCCGCAAAATATATAGCCGCAGGCTTTCGGCAAATCCCGTGAAAAATACGAAAGAAAAAAAAGCGTTTATTTGGTGTCTTTAAACAAACATCGAGGTTGAACATAAAATGAAAACGTCTTATGTATAGTTCGGCGTTTTTCTATAAACGCCCGCGGCGTTTGTTTTAATTCGTAGTTCTTCGAAATTTGGCGGAAACTGTCGAAGACACTTCGGAAAGAATGAGTTGAAAACGAACCCAAAGACACCTCGGCCACCTTCTGGAGTAGTCGAAGCTGCCTGCGGCGGCTGGTGTCTTCGGAAAAATGTATCAGTGTCGGCTTGTTCATTGATAAGGTATCGGATATTAACCAAACATAGCCAGTGATGCATAGGCTGTTTTTCGTTTAAATTGGAAAACAGAGGTGTAGGTCGTTATCTGGTTTTGAAAGGGAAAACAGGAAATGAAGTATATGTACATAGCAAAATAACTGATGTTCGTACATGTCTTCTACTAAAATGAAATTCTTGGTTGTCGGGTTCAAACGCAGTGGCATAATGATCAAATGTGTTTGAATCATAGATACTATACATTCTGTCGGTCCTAAACACCGTGTTTCAAAGTTGCATGATAAACAATAATGCAAGTAGCGGGGTATTTGGGGCATAGCATAAAACAAATAAACCTCACTAATTTTGTTTTTATTGCTTTCTTCAATTCATAATACACAAAGTTTTCAATCCAACGGGCGTCTGAACGTTGAATCAACGTTCAGTTGATGTTGTTTCAACATTGTGTACCTGCTGGACAACCATGTAATTTCTATGTTTGAATGTTATTAGACTAATGCATGATTGAGATCGTTAAAATTCTAAAACGGGGGATCTAGTTTTGTCAAAAAAATAAATTATTACTGGTAAATTCCGAAAAGTTTACTTCCAGATCACAATAAATATCCAACAAAATACTCGTTTTCGTAGCCAGCAAATGGACTATAAAGGTTTCTGCTACACATTCGAAGGCGATGTTACAATAGCGGTTTCTCTATTTGCGTTTCCTAGGTGATTTCTCTTGTATTAATTGTATTTAGTATTTACGTATTCTGCTTACATTTCTAACAATCCTTGCTTGTACTCCTGTGTCTCGTGACGGCCTGTGTTTGTGGCCGTGGTCTTTCCTGGGTAATCTATTTCTGACTTTACATTCCTTGATTCTACTTCCGATGCCTTGGAAAGACAATGTTTTATGATTGTTGCCTTGCAATAATTTCACTGCTATTTTAGCCTATTCTTGTGAAATCAAATTATTTGCTCATATTTACCTAGGTGACCCCCTATAAAATGTTTGCATTAAACATTTATTAACTTCTACCTCAAACGATTATCCAGATAAAATTGTCGGTCGATGCTCTTTTGTCGTCTTTAATTCAACTCCAATGCACTTGTTAACTCTGCAGTACTTCAAAGCCTGTTGCATTTACATAAATAGCTTTAAAGAGGTATGGTTACACGTTTAAGGTGTCAGATTGTTTTTTATTTCTTCTTTTCTGAAAAGGGGACTACTCTGAGAGGAAATTTGCTCCCTATGGGAGCGAATTCTTTCCTTTCATAGTAAACCCCAACTAGCATTCTACGTAAATCTACATCGGGCCGTCATCGGCCCGTCAGCTACCCTGACGGGCCGATGACGGCCCGATATAGATTTACGTAGAATGCTGACTGGGACCCCATTTTAGGAGGGATTCGCTGTGCAGAAAAGCAATCAGTAACTCACAAAATTTGTCTCCCTTGTAAAAATAGCGGAAAATCTACAGAGCGTATCAAGTTCCCTTAATGTCACCTCTTTGTTACAAATGCCAATAAGGCCGACGGTGATGACGGCAAGTCTTTTTAAAAGATAGCAAGTATGTACATATTGACAGGTAATATACAGAGGTTTTTTCGCTGCTGGCTCTGTAATTGGATTTTATGTCCCGCGTTTCCGCATACAACTGGTTAATGAAAGTTGACCTTTCTGCGAGCGTAGAATTTATCACGTTCTGTTGAATATATTGTTTTTTATGTCAGTGGCAGTTTCACTAAAATGACTGTGTGTGCTGAGGAATGGCGAACTATTCTGATTTGATGATATGGTCTGAAAGGTTTATGTGTGTAGAATTACTAACTTCGTAGGTGTAGCGTTTTTGCTTGAAAGTATTGTTCAGCTGCATACTTTGGCCTTATTTTTAACTTTGTATTTAACCATGTTCCGTATTTATGGATCTGAAACTCGTACCTGACTATCATTTAAGATGGATGTTGCGTTACAATATTTTAATTATCTAGAAAATGCAAGCTTTCAAGTGTGTTTATCTTGTCTAGTCCATTGTAGAATATGATAGTAATTTATCCAGCTATGATAGTTGTAGCATTTTTTATTTGTAAATATCATTTTAGGCTGCATTATTGTCATCTTCTTCAATGGGCGAGCACTGTGCTCTCTGTTTTCTTTGTTTTTATTGTTGTACTATTTGCAGCTGCATCAGGGTGAGGTTTCACCTGAGTAAAATTGGTTAAAGACCACCCCCATCCCCCACCCCGACACACACACACACACACACACACACACACACACACACACACACAAAGTAGTTTTCCTACTTACTGTTCCAAGGCGGTTCTTCTGTGCAATTCTGCTTCTTTGATCTTGTCTTCATGTGTTGCTTTGTTGCTTGTTTACTTTGCATATCAGAGGTCTTGTTGCTGTGCTGTTGTGGATGAGATCTAATTGCAACAGTTCCTGAGTTCTCTTATTTACTTTGTGTTGTTCTTAATTGATCCTCGTCTCTCTTTCTTTTGGTTCCTCCGGAGGGCTCTGCCTCGTGATTGTGGCATTTCCTTGGTATATTCACTCATATGTTTTAAATGAATTACCAGAGAAAAATGCTCTTATGTATTCATTATACTAGCTTGTTTAATTAATACGAGATAATGTCCAATAGGTTTTTGGATAAGTACATTTTAATGAATTACCTGAGAAACATGCTCTTGTGCATTAATAATTTTAGCTGGTTAAATAAATACGAGATCATGTCTAATAGAAGTGGATAAATTATTTGAAACTGAAAGCTTTAAAGCGGGATACACACCTCATTATAACTGCAAGACTTCACAGATAGTTGTGACAGAATGTGCACGTAACGACTAATGCTGACCAGTATAGCCTTTAGATTTGTGCGAATGCTGTTACATAAGAAATTCCATTGTTGTTGGGTTTTTTGTTTGTTTGTTTTTTTTTTGTTTTTTTGTTGTTTTTTTTTTGTTTTTTTTTTTGTGTGTGTGTGTGTGTTTTTTTTTTTTTTGTTTTTTTGTTTTTTTTTTGTTTTTTGTTGTTGGTTGTTTTTTTTTTTATTTATTTTTTTTATTTTTTTTTTTTTTTTTTTTTTTTTTTTTTTTGTTGTTGTTGTTGTTGTTGTTTTTTTTTTGTTTTTTTTTTTGTTGTTGTTTTTTTGGGGTTTTTTGGGGGGGGGGTTTGGTTTTTTGGGGTTTTTTTGGGGGGGGGTTGTGTTTTTTTTTTGTTTTTGTTTTTTTTGTTTTTTGTTTTTTATGTTGTTGTTGTTTTTCTTAGCGTCTTTAAGTATAGAAGACGAACAGGAACTTTGCATATCAGAGGTCTTGTTGCTGTGCCTACAAATGACACCGAGACGAAGAGCACACAAGCCATGACAGACAGTACACAAGCCACAAACTAAGAAAACAGCAAAGCAATCAGTCTAGAAACAAGATGATCACAATGCTTTAGACACTTTTTTTTGTGTTTGACACTTTCAGTATAGGGATCAAACATGGTTTTTCATGCATTAACATTCGCCAGGTCCCGAGGGAGGTGTTGAAAACCGAGACCGGAGGCCGCGGTTTTCAACACCACCCTAGGGACCTGGCGAATGTTAATGCATTGAAAAACCGTGTTCGATAGCTATTATTGCATAAAAAAAAATGAAAACATTTGCTACATTTTGCGTCATTTTTTGCACTACTTTGTTTCGCCTTTTCACCGATGTCTCGCGAACGCAATTTGCACGGACTATGCTCGTTCTAGGGCCGGGCAGTACACATCTCGTAACGGCAGCAAATCTGTGGCCCTGGTACGATCATATTGAAAGTTGCGTAGCCGTGCATTAACAGCGCGTGAATTGCCTTGTTAAATTAATATACGGCTTTTCGCCGGTTAATGCACGGCTATTAATAACGTGCGGCAATAATAAAAACTTAAGTTCAACGAAGACATCCCAGGTCGGTGCATTGTGATTAAATAGATGTCAAAATGTAAGAATGATATCATATGCATTAAAAAAGGGGATAAAATAAACTGGCATAACCTTTGACATGATATGACTTTTATGTCGTTTTCAGTTACTGCCTGCTTCGTCTTCGTCTGTAGTGAGTTTAACTAGTTTTGATTTTTTTTTCTTTACATTTGACCTATAAGCTATATATAATATATTAAGACTGGCAGGTCCGGAACTAGATGATATATTCTTCACAAACCTTAGTTTCTGTTAGCGGGCGGCGGAGGTCTTGAAACGGATTTCAAGAATCATTCAGGCCATAACACATTCCTGAAGGACTGGTTTTCTTTGTTGATCATCAGCTGAGCTGGTCATAAGAAAAGCTGTTCGGTCACATTCATATCACCTAGCAAAGCCACTCCGGCGGATAAGCTTCTTTGTTATACATAAATATAGTCTACAGTGTCCAAAAATTCTGTAATCGGTCAGCGAAAGCACGATCGGACTCCGCGAATGAGCAGTCTAATCGTACTTTCGCTCATTACGAAAACACATCTATTCAAATATATTGAAAATTTTACCACCAAAAAAATGAAAATTTTCAGATAAAAATTCTGATATTTTTCATGTTTCTACTCAAAGCATAGATTGTGGGTACTCGTTAGAACCGCCTTGGAGAGGCGGTTCTATCGAGTACCCACAATCTATGTTTTTGAGCAGAAATAAGAAAAATAATATATACCACTGTAAACCCCAGTTTTACTATATAAAAGTGGGGTTTAAAGGGTCAGGATTATATAGGCGTGTTTACGTGATGGATCACATAAGTTCCGAAGACACCTTTTCACGTGCTATGACCCAATTAATCATTGTGTTAAGCTTATTTTACATGCCCAGTCGAAAACAAGACGCCTACATTTACAAGTCTTCATGCCTGCGATGACAACTGATCTTTTAATTATTCACGATTGACACAGCAAAACACCGTATAAGCCTAACTTGTTAAACATGTTTCGAGCATTAATTGCTAATTAACATGGAAGTAATGTCGTGTACGTCTGCATGACCTATTGGTTGTTCCTGATTAGGTGTCTAAAAATATTCAGCATGTTACAATACAGAAATATACAAATATTTTTATTTAGTGTTGGACAGGGATAAGTTATTGCATAGTTTTATATTTCGAGCCGATTGGCGAGACATTTAAAACTATGCCGAGCCTTTTAGCGAGAAATTTTAAAACTATGCAAAAACTATTTGTCGCAATAATCATTATGACCATATCTCACAGATGCCATAATGAGACTGACCAAAGACTACACCGAGCATGCATTTAATCAAGGACATCGAATTTCATTTAATGGCTTATTGCGACAATATTAATAAATGTCTAAGCGTTTTCAACAACGGGTATTGTGGAAATGCCTTCATAATTATAAAGTGTATATTGTTGCCCTTATGATACTAGCACCAATTAAGGGAAGTCGTACAATTGGTATAGTTTGCGCTATTTTGTACAAGGATGGAAGCATTTGTGACTTCTTAATTAAGGTTGAGTTTCGCACGAGTAAAAATGATTTCAGCCCCCAGTATTTGCCCTGCTGACCGTTTTAAGATGGTCCTCTGTTGCAGTTCCTTGTTGTGAGTCGGCGGCTTTATATGCGGCGTTTGTTTTGGCATTATTTCTTCCTCATCTCTCTTTCTTTTGGTGCCTACGCAAGGCTGTGCTTCGTGAGTGCGGCATTTCCAGAAGATTTACTAAACAGACCAACTATTTATTTAAGGTTTGGCCCGTTTAACATATTCTAATTCGTTAGTGGTTTATCGCGGACATATATCGAAAGTGAGAGTTAATATGAGGACAGCGATGGTCCTACCAAGAACATTGGTCAGCAAGACAGCACTAATGTCAAGTATCGATGGAATCGACATACAGCCCAGGGCCAAGCGCACTGGCTTGCAACTGAAGATGAAATCAAAGTTGTCAATCATGGGTGGGTTGCCCACCACCCATGCATTCTCTTGCATAACATTCATTATGTAACCTATCTCTTTATATCTCGTTATTATATTACTATTGCTGTTTCTGAAGTTTTATATACCATTCCTGCAAATAAGTGAATTAGAGCACCATAAAATTCTGCCTTTGAAGAAGTGTTTTCGACCCGACGGTTCATCTAAAACTTAAAATCAAAATTTTTAAGCAGACTCTTTTTAATATATTTCATGTTTCTGATATATGATGCAACAGAATCGCATATATGAATAAGGATTTTCTTATAAATCACATTTTCTCGTCGTCTGCGATCAAAGAATATTTCTTAAGTGCCAACGCAAACGATAAGTTGATAGCATGCCCAAGATAAAAGTACTCTTGATAATGAAAGGAGAATGATAGTTGAAGTTTACAGAAAAGACGATTTTTAAGCCGAAAAGATTTGGCAACTTTACAGGGCCTTTGTTACTTTACATTCTTTAAATTATGATTTTGGTTTCAACTGTTGTGTTTGAGGTTTTACATGTATATTAAATATAGTAAGTATTTCAACAGAAGTTAGAATGACCCTGGATTTAAAACTAGCATTTTAATTTTAAACTAGAATTTGTTTTTCTACAAACACACTGATGTATACCCCTCCTATACCCCACCCCTCCTTTTGGGTGTCATATTGTATTGTACATTCAGCGAGCATTCATATTAACTAATGAGATTCCAAGGGAAATAGCAAGAATGTATAAATCCACGTCGTCTAATGTTGATTGATATTCATATCAAGTTTCGTGAAGATATCAACTGTTGTGTTTGAGGTTTTACATGTATATTAAATATAGTAAGTATCTTAACAGAAGTTAGAATTACCCTGGATTTATAACTAGCATTTTAATTTTAAACTAGAATTTGTTGGGGTTTTTTTCTTCAAAAACATTGATGTCTCCCCCTTTTGGGTGTCATATTGTATTGCACATTCAGCGAACATTTATATTAACTAATGAGATTCCAAGGGAAATAACTCAAAACGTATAAATGCAAGAGTTATGGTTCTTGTGCTTTGCACGTCGTCTAATGTTGATTGATATTCATATCATATCAAATATAGTGAAGATATCTTGAACACGTTTTTTATGAAGGGCAAAGTTCCAAGGAAAATAATTCAAAAAGTATAAATGCAAGAGTTATGGTTCCTGCGCTCTGCACGTCGTCTGATGTTGATTGATATTTACATGAAGGTTTCTTGAAGGTATCTTAAACAGGTTTCAAGTTAAAGAGCGGACACGATTTTCTGACGGACAAAGTTCCAAGGAAAATAACTCAAAAAGTATATACATGCAAGAGTTATGATTCTTGTGCTCTGCATGTTGTCTATTGTTGATTGATTCTTATATGAAGTTTTGTGAAGATAACCTGAACGGTTTTCAAGTTATAGAGCCGACACGAGTGTGATAGACAGACAGGCAGACGTCCGGGGGAAAAACAGTATGGCTCCCAACCCTGAGGAGGGGAGACATAATAAAATACTATTGCATGCATACATTGTTATATGGGTTTTAGATCGGACGTTGTAAGTTACTTTAGTATAGAATACAGTTATAACCAATACTTCTATATGATTTTGTGACAGAGTCCAAGGGAAATAACTTGAAAAGTATAAATGAAAGAGTTATGAATCTTGCGCTCTGCACGTGGTCTATTGTTGATTGATATTTATAGGAAGTTTCGTGAAGATAACCTGAACGGTTTTCAAGTTACAGAGCCGACACGAGTGTGATAGACAGACAGATAGACGTCCGGGGGAAAACAGTATGGCTCCCAACCCTGAGGAGGGGAGATATAATAAAATACTATTGCATGCCAACATTGTTATATGGGTTTTAGATCGGACATTGTAAGTTACTTTAGTATAGAATACAGTTATAACCAATACTTCTATATAATTTTGTGACAGAGTCCAAGGGAAATAACTTGAAAAGTATAAATGCAAGAGTTATGATTCTTGCGCTCTGCACGTGGTCTATTGTTGATTGATATTTATATAAAGTTTCGTGAAGATAACCTGAACGGTTTTCAAGTTACAGAGCCGACACGAGTGTGATAGACAGACAGATAGACGTCCGGGGGAACACAGTATGGCTCCCAACCCTGAGGAGGGGAGACATAATAAAATACTATTGCATACGTACATTGTTATATGGGTTTTAGATCGGACATTGTAAGTTACTTTAGTATAAAATACAGTTATAACCAATACTTCTAAATGATTTTGTGACAGAGTCCAAGGGAAATAACTTGAAAAGTATAAATGCAAGAGTTATGATTCTTGCGCTCTGCACGTGGTCTATTGTTGATTGATATTTATATAAAGTTTCGTGAAGATAACCTGAACGGTTTTCAAGTTACAGAGCCGACACGAGTGTGATAGACAGACAGACAGACGTCCGGGGGAAAACAGTATGGCTCCCAACCCTGAGGAGGGGAGATATAATAAAATACTGTTGCATGCGTACATTGTTATATGGGTTTTAGATCGGACATTGTAAGTTACTTTAGTATAGAATACAGTTATAACCAATACTTCGATACAGGGTCACGACATATAACTTTTTCATACTTCAAAGTAGCTCTATGGCATAGATTCAAATAATTACTATGGATTATCAACCAGGGCCCAGTTGTTAAAAGCGTCGTTAGCTTAACGACCTCGTTAAGGGTCATTTCGTTAACTGTTTTATCGGATTGAATACACGATATTTTGATATTTTTTGCTGAAAAAATGTGAGTTGCTTTTGCAGTGCAAAAGCTACCCACATTTTTTCAGCAAAAAATTTCAGCATATTTGCGTATCACTCGATGTAAATTTTAACAAATCGTTAACTAACGATGTCGTTAGCTTTGAACAACTGGGCCTGAAGAGGCATATGGCATAGATTCAAATAATTAATATGGATTATCAACCAGATATATATCTATTTGACATATATCTGCTTGCAAAAAGATAGCACCTTTAGGAACACCAAGACAAAGTTGAACTCTATTCCTACAATAACAGCGGATCCGATTCAATTCTCAGTTTAAAGAGACAGCCGGTACAAAGTACTGGCCATAACTGACCGCTTCTAATCAATAGATCTATTTTAGGACAACGGATTCATGTACACTTTATCATTACTGGATGACTAAATCCTAACGTCAGCTACTCAGACCAACCCAATCATCTTTGTAATCTAATCTGGGTGATAGAACGGTTGAACCCGAGAAAATTTCTGTTTGATGTACGCCCTATCAATACTGTCTAGTGATAAGAACTTTTGTTCAAATGGTATATAGATAAAAGCAATTTAAGGTCACTTTATGCAGAACATTCGAGGATTTATTATAGGATGAAGTTTATTTTTATGGATTTCATCGAAGGGTAAATGCACGCAAATCACTCACAAACTGATTTAAGTTCAAATAACTTTATGTTAAGTTTATAAGTGATTCACCGGCCTTTACATGTCAATAGATAAAACATTCCAAAAATATTAATTCATACGATTATAATTGATCAAAATACAGTGATTCCTCGTTACAACGACACTCTTTATTCACAAAGATGATGTCATTTGCTGTGTAAAAGATTCCTTAATGAGTAGAATGGTATGTACGAAAAGTTTTATTTTATTATTTTTCCTCATAGAACATATGTTTTGGATATTTATTAGAATCGCTTTAGTGATGCAGTCGCAACAAATATCCATAATAGTTTTTTTGACGTATTAAATAAAATGTTCTTGTGCTATTTTTACTTAACTGTCACCTCTTGAGGGAAGGTTTCATGCCGGGTCAAATTATCATGGGGATGAAATTTGTCGTTGCACCGAGTGTCGGTATGAAGGGAGTAGACTGTAGTAAAGAAGATGTCCAGGAAGAGCAACAATCACAGAACAGCCTACCAATTACAACAAGAGAAAGAGCAACCAAACCATAACAGACATTACACAAAAAAAGGTAAGAGAAAAGTCCAGGGAGTGCCACAATCACAAACCACTGCCCTTCCCAGAAACAAAGAGGAAGAGGAAACAGACAAAACCAAACAAGCGCAAATCAAACAAACGTACGAAAAGCGATTAGCTCTCTCCTCCCCAAGCGAGATAATCGCAATGCTAAAAGGACGAAAAAACACAAGAACAAAATAACACAAGATAAGACATAAAACAAATCGCCTCGTAGAATAAAACACAAAGCAACGAAGAGTAAGACTAACACCGGGACCACCACTAATACAAGGCTTGTCGCCGGTTAATGCACGGCTGTTAATAACGTGCGATAATGATAAAAAAGAAAAAAAACGGATCCACGTAAAAAAAAAAAAAAAAACTGCAACAGAGGAACCAACTTGGAACGGTCAGCAGGAAAACTTCTGAAAAAGAGTAGGACTTAAACCCATTTTATCGCACGAAACCTTATCCTTAATTCTGATGCAGCTGCAACCCAGCTAACAAAAAAAAAACGTTCTTGAAACGTTGCTGCAACGTTTTATTTTGGTTCTGATAACGTTACAGATTTACGTTGCACTTACATTTTTCAGGAAAGTTTTCTGGAGGTTTGCACAACGTTGTGGTTAAACGTTACAATGAAAAAAAGGTAAGAGAAAAGTCCAGGGAGTGTCACAATCACAAACCGCAGCCCTTCCCAGACCCCAAGAGGAAGAGGAAACCGACAAATCTAAACAAGCACAACCCGAACAAAAGTACGTAAAAGAACTAAGATTAGCTCTCTCTTCCCCAAGCGAGGTAATCGCAATACTAAAAGGACTGAAAATCACAAGAACAAAATGACACACGGAAAGACATACAACAAATCGCCTCGTAGAATAAACCACAAAGAACAAAGAGTAACACTAACACCGGGACCACAGCCTTAGAACGGTCGGTACAGCAAACCACCGGGGGGTTTAAAGCACCTTTACAGCTAGCTAACTTCACCCTGGGTCCCGATGCTACTCTTAATACAGAAATATATAAAAATTCGGTTCGCATAAAGGCTCCCAACTCAGTCAATGCATCAAAGCGAAAACATAAAAATCAAATTAATCACTATAATAAACAAAGACGAGTACTCATGGCTAATTCTACTGTATGCCAGAGTAAATGAATACCAATAGTTGAACCACAGCGGGCCAAGCCAAAGACATATCGTCAAGCCCCAAACCACTGGTTAAAGTTTTACGAAGAGGCCGTCATTGAATCTGAGACCCGAACCGCCGTCGTGCAATTAAAGAGTGAAGCATAACCATCAACAATGATTGGGTTGACAACTAGGCATGCAGTCTTCCTACAACCCAGATAGGACGTTGGGCAACTGTTTTGAATGTTTACACAAAGGCAAATGATTGTTTAATAACTGCCAAAATTAATACAGCCAAATAAAACAGATGAGAAGGAATAGCGGAAAGTCTATACGTGGTATTACTAAACGTAAGACTGAAAAGAACATGTACTCACCTCACTTTCTTCTTTGTTCAGGCGTGGTTGATTTTCGCGGTAATATTTAGAGCGAAACAAAGGAAATTATTATCTTGCTTATTTTCGAATTTAACGATATGTTTATTTGCACGTCAGAACCGATTACTTTTAGGTGATTACTATCATAAACAACTTGTTGGTGCTGGTTCATAAGAAAATATTGTAGTATTCTAATAAATGCGACAGAAAACAAAGCCAAGTAAAATACGAAACTATATAAATTGAGAGATGCAACTGATACGGGTCGCACGTTCTTGGAACGTCCCGAAAACGTAGTACAAAACGAAAACGTTTACCATCACAAAAAATCAAAATTTTAATCGAAAGTTGGGAAGTTTAATTACATTTGAATACTATTTTATTTTCCATGTATAATGAGCAGTTTACGCTGAATATATTTTTGCAGGATAATTATAATTATTGTCTGTCACCACATGAAATTGGTTTGAACTCCAATCTCGGTCATTCGCCACAAATATACTATAACTGAATGGTTATAACCGAAATAAAGCCTACTTATCGTTATAAAAGCTTATATGGTTGTCTGTAAAATGTCAGCTCTGAAAGTTCTAACAACGTGTCCACTATGTTAGTTCCGACTAATCCTAAATTCAACCTATAAAGAACGATCTAGCAAGGTTCTCGCAATGTTAGCTCCAACAAAACCTGTCTGGAACCTATAGGTAACGTTACAGTAACATTGTGTGTTAGCTGGGAAATTACAAATAAATGTTCGGTCCTCACAGGGGTCCTCTTTCACATGCATGAAACATTAAAGTAAATCACAGCAACGGGGTCACTGGCGATTTGAAGCCAGAACACACGAAAACCACAAAAAAGGACCACGATGGGCCAGACCTTAAATATTGATAGTCAGCCGCCAACCATCTGAAACAGATTAGTGAGGGAGCCGTAACTTTGTTCGAGGACCGACCCACTGTCGAGCACCTAAAGTGGGAAGCAAAGTTATGAACCATTCTTGAGTTAACAACCAAGGGACTGAATGTATCATATCAACATAGTACACCTTTCTAAATTTTGTTACGAACAAGCATACAAACGTTTATTTGCATAGGCCGCCATTTTGTGCCAAAAGACAGCTTGAGAATATTTTGCGGATATTAGCTTCCGTCCGCCAAAATCTGTCACTGTCTGAATAGAAAGTTTGCTTTTGTTTGCGAGTGACCGCGAACGTCTAGGTTAATTGAACGCAACTGTTTTCGGTAGTGCAAAGTGATAGCGAACGTTTTGCAATGGATCCCTGTACATAATGATGGGCGCCAGCAGGAGCAGGGGTCCAGGGCGAAACATTTGCGAGTATATTGCACATCTGAATGCAGCCCTCGTCTGTACATGCAAATGTTATGTGCTTGAGTCTTACATCTTAGTTCTCATATATGAGCCTTCATCCAGCTAATCGTATTGTTTTAGCTGACTTCCTTGTTTCTGGACGTTGATCAAAACTTAATGGGAATTGATACTATTTCAGCGGAGCTAACTCTTTCAAATATGTTTCAGCTCCCTTCTGAAAAAGGGTCTGCTCTAAAAGGGAAGGTTTTTTTTTTTTTCTCTATAGGAGCAAAGTCTTTCCTTTTCGAGTAGACATCTTGTCAGAAGGGGACTGGTATGCAAGAAAGCGGTCACAAAAGTCAACTTCTTTTATTGCATAAAAAGCAGTGTCGCACGTTATTAATAGCCGTGCATTAACCGGGAAAGCCGTGTGTTAACAAGGCAATTCACGCGCTACGCAACTTTCAATATGCTCATACCGGGTCACAGAATTGCTGCCGTCACGAGATATGTACTGCCCTGCCCCTAGAACAAACATAGTACGTGGAAATAGGGTTCGCGCGACATCGGTGAAAAGGCGAAACAAAATGCTGCAAGAAATAATGCAAAATGTAGCAAATGTTTTCAGTTTTTATGCAATAATAGCGATCGAACATGGTTTTTCAATGCATTAACATTCGCCAGGTCCCTTGGGAGGTGTTGAAAACCGCGGTCTTCGGCCTCGGTTTTCAACACCTCCCACGGGACCTGGCGAATGTTAATGCATGAAAAACCATGTTTGATCCCTTTTATGTAAAATGGCGTAAAATCTACTAAATTTATCCAGTGTCTTCAATATAAAAAATAAAAGGGAAGGCAATGATCAGGAACCGATACAATTATCCCACACCTCCCATCAGAGACATCAAAGGGAAAGAAACACAAACATGAAATAACTAGACCCGAATGGAAACATCACTAGCGGAAAGCCAAACGGACAGTTGCTTTCCCAGAAAGTGGCCAAATGGCTATCCAAAACAAAAATATGTAAGCAACACACATATTCAAAGACGGACTATAACAAAAATAATCCATGACAGAAGAACCGCCTTGGAACGGTCAGTGAAAAGTATTTCACTGGCGGGGGGGTGGGGGGGGGGGGAGGGGGCGCTTAAATCGATTTTACGTGGACTCAATCCTCGCCCTTACTTCTGCCGCGGTTTAGACACATTATTTGTTCAGTCCTAAAAGGTCTCTGATGGTGTTTTGTTTATTTTCATTTCATTTTCCTAGGCAGTCTGAAGAATCAGAATGCAGAGGCGTATCATTACTTTGTGACCTGATGAGAAACTGGTGTATTGTTTCAAGAACATGCAAGTTCCCTTGTTATAAAGATCAATTTATGTGGATCAAATACACTTTAAGGGAAAACAACTCTGTCTAAATTTGTTTTGAATTCCTCCTTAAAGACGTCAGAAGGTAAAATGCTGCCAGGTGGAGTGAATCCGTTCCTTATAGATTTGTCCCACAGAAGGGCAGAGGATCGCAGGAAAGCAAACAAAACATAAAAGAAAGTTTTGAAGGAAAACGATTGGATATATAAATGTACCCTAAAAAATTATAATTTATATTATTAAGTTCAGTCAGTAACAGCTGCTCGTGGTTTATGTCTGGTTCTTGAGGTTTCTCTTGAGGTCTCCAGAGATTGCATGATTTATAATATAATACATGCTTACCATACTTACCCAAAGTATTTGGACAGTGCACAGGCAGACTTGAGCTAAAAGTGTAGACCCAGGTCAGACGCGCGTTCAACGGCATCTGATCAGGGGCTACACTGTTTACATTCCATCCAGCAATTATAGTCGTTTTAAAACACATATATAGGTAGTAAAACAAGATGTATTCAAATGTTTGACACACGTGAATATGAATTAAAGTGTATAATTGTAAATACGGTGTATTAGTGTAAATAAGTAATTTCAGTGTAAATACGGTTTACTAATGTAAATACAGTATATTGGTTTAAATACAGTATCTTAGTGAAAATACGGTAATAACTAACCTTGAGAAGATAGTATATGGTATATAAGCGGAATGAATTGGTACATCCGTTAGTTAGTTTATTAACTGGCCGCGGCAGAATGCATGGGATTTATATATTTGGGATTTCCCAAGGTGGTGGGCAAAACCCTTGGTAAATACTACTAAAGTACACAATATTAATGAGAAAATAGCGATCTTTTCCGTTTTATTTCTTATATTCATATTTCTCAACACGTTATAATTGGTCCTCTAAAATATTATTCATATAGTTTGCTGTAAAATTTAATTAATAAAATACACGTTGAATCCCGTCTGCTTCAAATAAAAAACCTCCTATGCTGCATGAAAATGAAAATATCTTAATGAAATAACTGGAAAAAATACAAAATAATATGTAATGAAATAAGTAAGTTAACCAAAAAAAAGCATTTTTAATTTCTTTTATATTGTCACAACCAATATTTTCAAACAAAAAAAGGAGAAAACTATGTTCAATACTGCATAGTAAATAAAAGAACTCAGGAACTCAGCTCCACATCAAGCCCCAAACATTAAAGGGAAAGACAGTAAATACAATAAACCAGTCACAAAATGAACAAATGGCAAACAGAGTTAACTCTTTCCCAAAAAGGTGACAACTCTGTTTCCCAAACTTAACTGAATAAATAATCAATGTACATAACTGTCAAAAGATAAACATTAGAAAGTGAAATACTTCATAACAATTAACAATAAGTACCACATATATTTGTTCGGTCCGTGTGGAAGTCTTTTAACCCATCCATGAATCATTACAGTTAACAGATAAGTTACAGATAAATCCTATAATCAAACAAAGATGAGGACTCAAAAGAAACAACGTGTTGAGGTATTTGGAGATTCCTGCGTGCAATTAAAGAGGTAAGCAAAGAGGTCAACGGTGATTGGATTAACCGCTAAGCAAGCAGACTGTTGTATGACGTCAATGTTGTACCCCTTTCGTTTATAACATATGACAATTTTACTTAACAATTTTACTTTTAAGGAACTCTTAAGAAGACACTAGGCATATTAAAAGAGTTTATGCGAGCCGAACAATCAGTTCATGTTTTCTATAACATTTGAACCTAGTACCGGTAAAATCGATTTACCTCCCTCTGTCAGTTTTTGAGTCGATTGTTTACAAATGCGCCATAGTACACATCAAATTTTCCTTAAGGCTGTTGTCTACGTGATTATCATTGACCAATGAAATCAAACCCCGCGTTTGTACGAAATCCAGGTAACGGTTATTTATAGCCGCGCTATTCTTGTCGCTGTGACCTCAGAGTGCCATGCAAAGAGGGTTATCTGTAAAATCTTGACTGGGACTTTTGCAGACAGTGCAGCCCAGACCAGACGCTGCAGAACGCAGCGTCTGATCAGGGTCTGCACTGTTTGCTTAAACTACATGAAGTAAAGGGTTAAAAGAAACAGTCCTCTATCCCGTTCAGGAGAATTTTACCAGCCTACACTCACAGACAATCGACCCACCAGTGCACCACTACTGACCGTACTAAGGTGGAGGTTCTGAGTCTGCTATTTTCGTTTATTTTATGTGCTATTGCTTCTGAAAAATGTCTCATTTTCAAACCTTAACTTAACTAGAACTAGAATTGGAGTTAAGTGCTGTACCATGGCCTCTAAACACTTCCTCGTATTTTTCTTAACTATACTATCAGATTAATGAGCTGATGTGGATGTATTTGAAAATGAATATCGCTCAGTCATGGTCTAGGATGCTTGACCAATGTTCATGTGCAGACCCAATAATATCGCGGGTGCTATTTTCGTTTATTTCCTTCCAACTTATCCTTTCAGAACTAGCGTGTGTGCGTGCGTGTGTGAAAGAGATTGCGATGATTATGCGCGTTATTTATGCTTGTTTGTAGAACTTATTTGTGTGTGGGGGTGTGTGTGTGTGCGTGCGTGCGTGCGTGTGTGTTTGTGTGTGTGTTTGTGTTTCTTTTGTTCACCATTCTCTTAAAATTATTTGATACACACGACAATAATTCTACTTCTCAGGCATATAATGAAAATGTCCATCACTTCTCATAAGCTACGTCTACGCAACAGAATAACAGTTGGTTTCATTTTGATACTTTCCATGATTATTAATTTCTAAAGGTATTCTGTTTCATTAAAGTACAAATAGAAAGAAAAATTAAACAACTCAGCAAAGCTTTCAGGTCGCCGGAACTTGCGAAAATAGTGCGTCATAATTCCTAAATTATACATTAAATCTTTCAGGTCGCCGGGACCTGCGAAATAGTGCGTCGTGATTTCAAAATTGTACGTTGTACCTGCGAAATAGTGCGTCGTGATTTCAAAATTGTACAATTTTGAAATCACGACGCCTTACTTCGCAGGACCCGGTTGTACAATTTTGAAATCACGACGCACTATTTCGCAGGTCCCGGTGACCTGAAAGCTTTGCTGGCTTGTTTACTATTGCAAGAAACCGAAAACAGAAGGTGAAAATAAAGCCAAGGGGAATGGATACACTTGGTATATTTTCCGCCATTTTTACAAGGGAAACAACTTTTGTGACTTCATGTTTGTCTTCCTGAACCACGTGTCTCTTCTAAAATAGGGTCTACTCTAAAAGCAAAGAATTTGCTCCCCTCTGGAGGGAGCCGAAAGACTTTTGAAAGACTTGTCTCTCTTGAAAATGTATCAATTCATTGCTTTGTTTTTTGTTTTGTTTGTCATTATGCGAGCTGTACATTTCATTATTATTATTATTATTATCATTATTATTATTATTATTATTATTACATTATTTGAATATAGGGGAATATTTAGTACTGGTAAAATATCTTTAAACCTCAGTAGTTTTTATTATTACCCAACCTACTATATGAGAAGTTATAAAGCATTTCTGACTATTTAACGCATTTTCTCACAGGTGACAAAAACCAGCCAGACTGAACCGGTTCTCGGAGAACTATCACCCGGGCTAATATTTTGGACTATCTCCCGGTTGATGACGTCACCCATTTCAAACCCAACGCAAAAGCGCTGGGCAACAGTTTCGACTATACCAATGTTGGTGACGTCAACTTTCACACAAATGACGTTGACGTGCCGAGCATTTAGCATAAGTTGGGTAATAAAACCTTTATTTCATGGCTGTTTTGGTTGAATAGTCAAAACTACTGCCCTCGGAACCGTGGACAGCTCGATGTATTATTGCATCGAGCTGTCCACGGCACCTTGGGCAGGACATTACGAAAACACGCCTATTCAAATATATAGAACATTTCATCTCCAAAAACTGAAAATTTTCAGATAAAAAAAAACTCCGATATTTTTCATATTTCTGTTTTAAACATAGATTGTGGGTACTCGTTAGAACCGCCTCGATGAGGCGGTTCTAACGAGTACCCACAATCTATGTTTTGAGCAGAAATAAGAAAAATAATGTATACCCCTGTAAACCCCAGTTTTACTATATAAAAGTGGGGTTTAAAGGGGTCAAAATTATATAGGTATGTTTTCGTGATGAGGTTTGACTATTCCACAAACAGGCATGAAATAAGTATAATAACTATTGACCGTTTCTAAGGGGCGGGGCGGTTCTGGTGTTGATTGATCTTTATGTGGCCTTGTGGGCACCATCGCGGTGTGTGCGTGCGTGCGTGCGTGCGTGCGTGTGTGTTTTGTCCTGTCCGTTGTTTTATTGTTTCGTTAAATAGATAATGTCTAGCATTTTGATTACCTTGCTGTGGAAGTGGGAGCTTGTTATTTTGTTTTTGTTTGGTTTGTGTTTGTGTGCGCTCTTTCTTGGTTTATTAGCTCTTACTTACTCTACGTGTTATTGGTAGGTTCTTCTCTATTATTATGATTCTTCCTTGACAGCTTCTATGCCGGCCTCGGTGGCTCAGTTGGATGCGCCGTCCGACTGGAGACCAGGAGGTCGCGGGTTCAACCCCCGCCGAGGTCGGCAACATTCTTTCGTGGAGATTGATCATGAAATATTTTCTACGGTCATTCTCTCCCTTCCGCTGATTCAAGAAGGGCAGTTGTCAGTTTCTGGCGAAAGAATGTGCACAATACCGGTTAACCGCTTAGAGGACTAAGCCTGCCCAGTAAACGTGTGATTAGGTAAACTGACCGCGCTCGACATGACCCCATTGGGTTGACTGGGCCGTAAAACCTCAACACAGACAGCTTCTATACTATAGTCGACTCTCGTTATGTCGAAGTCCAAGGGACTCTATGAAATACTTCGGGATATTCGTACATCGACATATCAGATGTGTAGAATTGAGGAAAAAATAAATTGACAATCACATTTCACTAATGAATATGTTATTTGGCTGCTGAAGTTAGAGATATATTGAAAATATTGCGGGGAAGAGGAGAAATTGCTCCTTAGGAGCAATTTCTCCTCTTTTCCACAATATTTTGGTAACTGTTGTTTAATTTCCATGTTGAAACAGGAACCAGATTTTCAGTTCGGAATGAGCGGTTATTCGAGATAAGCGAATTCGAGAAAACGAGGGTTGACTTTATTTGTTTATGATACCGAAAGAACAACTGAGGATGACAAAATTGCGATCGCTGAATCATAGTAATGTACTGTCAAACAAATGAAAGCTTAGAAAATATTTAAGGCAGGAGGTCCACATACAATGTATGTTAAAATAGTCTGTAAAATTGAAATTCTTTGGAAGCTGGATACACAAACAGAACAGATCCTTGGACATAATAAATTGTTTGCCGATTTTATTTGCGCTGTGTCGCACAGAGACTATTTAAATTTAGGTTTACGCCCTAAATAGTTTTAGTGCTAAGAACTTTGTTTGCAAATTTTCTGTGTTGAATCACTGATTAGACTGTAAACCCTGCGTTGACCGAACAGTGAATGAACTGTTTCAGGGATTAAAGGCAAAGGTTAAGAGTCCGTAAAACCAGGTAGTTTTCGGATCGATTGTTTACAAGCGAGCAAAAGTAAACGTACACCAAACTTTCCTTACGGTTGTTGTTCACGTGATTATCATTGACCAATGAATCCAGGTAACGGTTATTGATATCCGCGCCATTCTTGTCACTATAACGTCAGTGTGTCGTGTAAGAGAGTTATCTGTAAAACTAGGACTTGGTCAATGGCAAACAGGGCAGATCCAGATCAGACGCAGAACGCGACGTCTGATCAGGGCTTGCACTGTTTGCTTAAAATCACAGGAAGTTAAGAATTAAATGAAAGTCTTAATTCCCCGTTCATGACCATTTTCCCAGCCTACACTCAGAGACAATCGACCCACCAGTGCTGTCAGTGCTTTGATTAGTTCTGACCGTTTTTTTTTTTGTTTTTTTTTTTTTTTTAGTTTTTTTTTTTTTTGTCTTTTTTTCTGATTGTTGTAGTTGTTTTTTATTGCGTGTTTTTGTTGTATTTTTTCTGTTGTTTGTTTCCTTTGGTATGTAGCATGGGTGCTATCTGTTGTAGTTTCGATTTCTCTTCCTTTTCGTGTTAGGCAAATGGTCTATGATTGTGGCTTTTCGTGTCATTGTGTTCTGTGATTGTGGCTCTTCCTCGACATCTCTACTATGTTAAGCCCCCACCCCTACCCCCACCTCCACCCAACAAATAGTGTTATTGCTGACCGTTCCAATGCGGAATATTTCTGTTGCAGTTTTTCTCCGTTTTGTTCGAACCATTTTCATAAAAATACTATTTTTTATGTCGTTTCGTGCCAAATATACCTTATTCAGAATCTTAAGAGCACTGTGTTCCGTGAATCCACGCAGTCTGATCAGGGACGTCGCTGTACGCTGCCAGAATCATTAGATGCAATAGAATTATCAATGAGAGCAAAGGCCCTGGTGAGGCATTGCGCATGCGTGGGAACATGTTAAAACCGCGCATTTTACGAAGGCACTTTTTTCGCTGGACGTGGCTCGTTTACTGTTTACCGTTCAAAGATGATATTTCTTTCTTAGTTCCTCTTCGTTTCTTCGTTTTGTTTTCGACGCAGTGCTGTGTTGTGTTAATAAACCCTTATTCAGTGGGTTAAAAGGCCAAAAGAACATTTACGTAAGCAAAGTTAACGCGTCTGATACAGAGGCCCCGTTTCTGAATTCTGAATTTAAGTTTATCGGTGTCAAATGATACAATATCTACTAAAATTAATGCAATCGGGATTCCTTCGATTTTGAAGAACAAAGATCCAAGTACACATACTTTGAAATTCCTGGGACAGTTCAAATATAAAGTTTTTATTAAAAATTGCGGCGACTGTGGCAATCATCGAAAATCGCCAAAAAGCAAAGTCAACGCAATTTGTAATAAACTTCAAATACTTCATCATAGTTGATGCCTAAACTGTCCAGTCCTGTCCCTGATTGCATGTAGCTGTAACGAAAATACAAGTACATGCACTTCGTATTTCCTGTGGTAGTTCAAGTTTGAAAAATTTATTACACATTCACGGGTGGAAATCAGGGGAGCTACCTCGAAATTGCGTCAACGCGAATTTGTTCCTACGCCACATCCTGTACCTCTCCAGGTTGTGACAACGCCAAAATGTCTGCAAGCAAAGGCAGATGCTCTGCCGTTTTTAGTATGTTTTAAAAAGAATGAGCGAATCACTCAAAATTCCGGCAATGCTATTCCATGTAAATATGATTTAACTATCCATACAGGCCGAAGAAACCATTAAATAGTGTATAATTTGGATAGGGCGACCCGCAAAAAGTCGACCGTGGATCTGCATTTTCTCGGCGAGTTGACAGCACACACAGATTTTGTAGCATATTTTCATTTTTTGACGAGTATTAAAGGATTTGACGCTAAACCTGATAAAATTGGCTAAACTATGTCATTGTGACGTAAAAAAATGTCATTACCCTGTTCACTGTAAAGAATTAAGTACAAATTGCGGCGTTATCAAAAATTGCGTGGTGACAATGGGATAAGCTGTTGACCCAATTATAGTTGATAAATCTGCTTACCTCTTTAACTGCATGACGGTAAGTCGGACCTGAACTAAATAATGGCTCCTTCCTAAATCTGTTTCCGAAAGTTGGTGCCTGACTATTGCTGTCTGTAGTCGGGCCCACGGTGGTCCCATTTGTGGTTTCCTTTGCTCTGGCTTCAGATCGCCATTGAACCATCTTCTTGTTTTATTGCTGATTTTAAAAGCGATGTTGATAGTACCGAATATTCGGAACACTTCAAAACAATTGCCAAACATTGAGAAAAGAAGAATCATTGTCCTGTATGCATTTTCACAAAGGCGCTTGTCATTTATGTCTCTGTCTCAAGTGGGAAGGGAAGTATGTTGTTTTCCGTGGTGTCTGTTCGGGCGGCAAGCCGGCCGGTTGCCTGCCGTTTTGTTTGTTACAAAGATATTATTGAAGTTACCTAGGAAAGGCCATAATCATGAGAGGCAAAGAAAAAAGGAGGAAATGAAGAACACACATTGTAAAGACACAGCGACACAGTTGCAATAACCGAGATACAAACCATCACAAAAAACATGCCTATATAATATTGATCCCCTGGGTCCACTAACTGGGGTTTAAAGGGGTATACATTATTTTTTCTTATTTCTGCTCAAAAAACATAGATTGCAGGAACTCTGTAGAACCGCCTCGCCGAGGCGGTTCTAACGAGTACCCACAATCTATGTTTTGAGCAGAATTATGAAAAATATAAGAGATTTTTATCTGAAAATTTTCAGTTTTTGGAGGTGAAATTTTCTATATATTTGAATAGGCATGTTTTCGTAATGAAAAAAAAACTGCAACAAAAGAACCGCCTTGGAACGGCCAGCAGATGTAAGTACAGTCGAACCTCAATGGCTCGAACATCTTTTAGACCATGGAAATTTGTTCTATATATGGGCAGTTCGAGCCACTGAGAGTTAATCATAGCACCAGGTTAGGAGACAAATGGGAATAATTTATTGATGTCTTTTTCGATATATTAAATAATTGTATGTTGAGTATATTCATTAGAATCGCCTCGATGAGGCGATTCTAATGAGTACACACAACATACATTTTCATGATAAATTAGGAAAAAATCTTAAAATATCATTAAATATTTGATTTCTTGAGCTGTCGGAAGAATATCCTAGGGACTCAAAAACGTGTTCGAATTAGCCACTGTTCGGTGTTCGGGTCGCTGAGGTTTAACTGTACTGAGGATGAGGACCTAGTTGTACACGATCGCAACCTCGCCCTCCGTTCTTGTGCGGCTCAAAATTACAAAATTTAGCCAGTGCACGACAAAACCTACAATAAGATCTATGCGACCTGCAAAGATCAGCCTGGACATCCACCCAGTATGGCAAGGGTTTTCTTTTATCTCCCGTTGGATAGCCCTGAGGCTGTAGAAGGCACGTGCGATCAGCGAAGACTCTGATCCGACTGCGCGGATGTACAGGCTGATCTGAATCTTCGCTGTTTGCACAAGTCTTATTATAGGTTAGGTCGTGCGCTGGCTCAAATATCTGTTCAGTCTACACACGGTCCTCTACCTCATCAGTGAAATACATTCTAAAATGGGAACAATGAACACATTCACAAAACTGAAAACAGTTGAACTGTCAAGTTTCCTGAGCCAGATTAGCTAGTTTCGCCCAATTATGCCTCATCATAGACCATCATATAAATTTTCAAAACATTCTGGAATGGGTTCATTGGTCACAAATGACCAGAAAATATAAAGTACACTATAGTGAAGTACGGAGAGACGTTTTACGGCCGCCACACACATCACAGTAAAGCTCTGATGGTCACAAAACTGCAATGAAATAAGGAAGAACGCCCAATGATAGGCTTAAACAAGAGCAAAAGAAAAACATAAGTTGCTCCATGACAGGCCCGACCACAGACAACAATCACTAGGCGCCAACCGTCGGAAACAGATCAGTTTAAACATATTTTATTTCAACACTTTGACACATATATATACATAAGCATTAATTAAGTACCACATAAATGATTCGTTAATTATGAAAACGACAGAACAATCAGACCACCACGTACTTTCCCATTAAATAGAACACGGACATCTCGATAGTCATACAATGTTTCATGCAGTGCGTGTGTCTCGTCTAGATCGTGCGAGGGTATGAAAAATGATAGAGTATAAATTCGAAAAACGCAGTATGGTAAATGCAAACTCCTGGCTTTCTAAGTCGATAAAAGATTGGATGGGGTCACTACCTGAAGAATACCTAAAATGTCTGGTGGCAGATAAGTGGAATGCATGGGGCAGGGATGTCCTGTAAGAATATTGGTGTCAGCTTGGACATCAATCATACTGTCATCAGCATACCTGTGAGGAAGCACACTTACACCGGACATGTTAAGGATCGTCCAAGACAAGGCAGACCACTCCCAGAGATGACACACTCAGTCCGCCTGGTCAGACGCACCCCTATGACCACGGCTCCATTCTTGCGGTTGCACTGGGGAGCAAGCGTACGTGTGTCCAGCACCATCAGGAGGAAACTACGGGCTGCTGGTCTGAAGACCAGACTACCGTTCCGCACAGATCGACACAAACAGACCCGCCTGGTGTGGTGTGGTGCCAGACGTTGCTAGAAACAGCGCAGGATCCACTGGTCAGACGAGAGCCGATTCCTTCTACACATGACCGACAGCCGTCTAAGGGTATGAACGCGTCCCGACGAAGCAGATGATTTACGCAACGGAACCATTTGGTGGTGGCTAAGGCTGACACGATTAATCGGATAATCGATTAATTGACTGACAAATTCCACAAAAATGACCATCATTACAGATTTGCTATTAATCGATCATTTATTTCTGTGTTTGTTACGTTACCGTATTTACCCTTCGTATTTAGACACCTCATCTCCTTACCATACTTTATCTAAAATTTGAACAAGTCCAATTTACTACGCACTGTTGTGTCTAAAATAGCTGGGCGAGTGGCAAACAGTGTAGACCCTGATGAGACGCCGCGTTTGCGGCCTCTCATCTGGGTCTATATTGTTTGCTCAGGTCTGTCTGACAAAATACATACAATAAAGTATAACATATGATGGAGTCATGCTCAAATAGGTAAAACTACGATCAAATCTTCAGCGATTACTAATGGATTATCAATCACAATGGCAGGACTATACTATTGATTATCGATTAGTAATCGCTGAAGATTTGATCATAGTTTTACCTATTTGAGAATGACTCTATTATATGTTATACTTTATTATATGTATTTTGTCAGACATACCTGAGCAAACAGTATAGACCCAGATCGATTATCCTTTCAACTCTGATTAGCCAGCCTTAGACTGGTGGCTTAGTGATGATGTGGGGATGAATCTCCAACGATTGCAAGTTGGACCTTATAGCCATACCAAGGACACTTAATGTCCAACGGTATCAACAGGAAGTGCGGCGGTTATTCCTCATTTTGACAAATACATTACAAAAACAAGCTATTCAAATATATTGAAAACTTTATCACCAAAAAACGTGAAAATTTTCAGGTAAAAAGTCTGATATTTTTTCATATTTCTGCTCAAAACATAGGTTGTGGGTACTTGTTAGAACCGCCTCAGCGGGGCGGTTCTAACGAGTACCCACAATCTATATTTTGAGCAGAAATATGAAAAATAATGTATACCCCTGTAAACCCCAGTTTTACTGTATAAAAGTGGGGTTTAAGGGGGTCAATATTATATTGGCATGTTTTCGTGATGACCCGCTCGCAACACGTCTAATATTTATGGACGATAACGCCAGGCCCCACCGAGGTAGAGCTGTAATCGCCCACTTGCGAAACGACGCCATCGAGACCTTTTATGGCCAGCAAGGAGTCCTGACCTCAACCCAGTTGAGCATCTTTGGGATTATCTCGGTCGTCAAGTCCAAGTTCGGGATTCTCCAGTGAGAAATTTGCAAGAATTGGAACAGGCACTCCACGAGGAATGGCAGAGAATCCCATGGAACGCATCAGACATCTGGTTGCCAGTATGAGAAGGAGGCTCGCATATGTCATACGTGCGCGGGGGGCGGGGGGGGGTGGATACTCCAGATACTGATGCAACTGTCAGTGATGAACTCGTAAAGCTTGTATACTCATTATTTAAAAACATTCAAACTTCCAACTTAAGTGTCTGACTTTTTTTTTTACCATACTTTTGTGAGTGTCAAGAACGTCACTTTTAGTGTATTCAGGAATTAGTGCTAATAAAGTATCAACCAAATTGAAATTGCCCTTCATTTTTGTTTCAATCACCAGCACACATGTTGATAGTCAAGACATTTAAGCAATTTAAAATATGGAGATGAGCATGAAGTCATCAAATCGTTCAGATACTAAAAATTACGGGTGGTGCGTAATTAATGATCATGTGTATATATAATAAGTAATATATCTAACAGGATAAGGACGAAAGCAAGTTGCTTGTTTTTTTGTTTGTTTTTTTTTTTTTTTGTTTTGTTTTGTTTTTTTTTTGTTTGTTTTTTTTTTTTTTTTGTTTTTTTTTTTTTGTTTTTCTGTTGTTGTTTGTGTGTGTGTGTGTGTGTGTGTGTGTGTGTGTGTGTGTGTGTGTGTGTGTGTGTGTGTGTGTGTGTGTGTGTGTGTGTGTGTGTGTGTGTGTGTGTGTGTGTGTGTGTTTCATCTCCCAGATTGAATCCCAAACACCCGTTATTTGATTTTAGGTAATTTGGACGTTTTTTGTTTTTTTTTTTTGTTTGTTTTGTTTTTTTCTGTTATTGTTTTTGTTGTTGTTCTTTCCACACTGGATTAATTGCTTCAACATATCAAGTGGAGTGGGGGAGTAAATCCAACAAATACAAATGATAAACACTTCATTCAGGACTACTTTCTATTTGTAAGCTGCTCTTGTTTTTGTTGAAAACAATTTTTAGCTTACATTGTTTCAACTATCAAAACCCACTTATCGCTCAAACTACAACCAGTGAAATTTGACCTTTCCAAAAGCAGACATTATAACGTGTTCTGTTAACTATATTGTTTCCTCTGTTAGAGTTATTGTCACTAATTGATTGAGGATGCTGATGAATGGCGACCAACTCTTGTTTCACGATATGGACTGAATGGTATTGGCTTCGCAAAAAGGGATTCGTGGAACAAAGAGTCACGCTTTATGCATTTGAAAGTGAGATTTCAAGGCTGAAATCTCACTTTCAAATACATAAAGCGCGCCTTGTGAAAAAGCTTTATTTTACATGGGAATAAAGAAGACCTATAAAATTTATCAGACAACTTCCTGAGCTTACAAAATATTGTCTTGTATGGTGAAAACTTTGAACAGCGGGCATCCGGACTGGACTGCGCACTTGCATATGCTAGTTAGTATATTAATAATGTTTCGCTGTTGATGTGTAGCATAATGTCGACTCTCTGATATTTTTTCAGCTGCCATAAATGCTGGAATCAACAATGCACCAATATACTTGAAAGACAACAATGCAGATATTTAGAATTTGAGTTTACAGTACTTCAATCACAAATCGATTAAGTTAAAGCCATATTGATTCGTTTGAAAACAATATTTTATTCAGAATACAACATGGGCCGCGTCGCGAGAAAAAAGCCCTGCGTCATGTGCCTTCAGGCTATACAGTATAGTTAACGAAACCCATAGTATTCAGGCTATGAACATTGCATTTTAACAATGAAAAACAGTTAAGCCAAAGCAAATGTTCTACAACAATATTCGCAAACTATTTCGCAGTTTCTCCCATAGTATCATCTTGAAACAAATTCAGCCATCTTATTGCAAAAGAAGACGGATGCGTCTGTGTTTATTGACAGTAAATTCACACTGGGTCATTTTCATGAGAAACTCCACTTTATGCCATCGTACAGGACCAAAGTAGGATTTCGATCAAGATATCCGTGCAGTCTGGTTAAGACCCGTGTGGCTGATTAGTAACATATAATTCAATCGTTATGTGCGCAAACAGCGACGGTCTTAAGTAGACTAAACGCATACAAAGACTGGTCCGAACAATGGTATTCTGCAATGGGAACCGGTTTTCGCATGAAACTTTCATATAGTCTTACACATGAGCGAAGTCGTACGAAAAGGTGTTTGGACACCGTTGGCACACATGAACAGACTCATCCCCGCATTCTGATCAAGGCCGTCGCTATCTGCTTACATATATCATCGGACACTGTAGCATACGTTATCGATATACCGCAAAAACCATGACCATACTGTACATGTTCACCGGATGCTTACTCGCATATTCCCCATAGTCGCATTTTTGCATGAGGCATCTCACTTAGTTCTGTAATTGGACTTTATTTCATCACTTTACTCCTACAACTGTCACTGTAAATTGCCAGTTTTTGTGTTCATCTTTTTTAAGTGCGAACTCTGAAATACACACGAGAATACGCGATATATGGGGAGTTTAATCTCGCGAATTTCTTCTCTACTTTCTGTAAATGTGTCTAAAACAGTCTATCTGAACGCAATTACGGCCACATATAATCAACTCTTCCACTGTGCAACTTGGACAGGTTCATTATCTTCGTGTACTTTACCCATTCATGCCTAATTAACTCTTTTGCCTCTCTATGGACGGATCCATTTCAAGTAGAAATGGGTGTCTGTTTGTTTGTGTTGTGTTGAGGTTTTACGGCCCAGTCAACCCATTGGGTTCATGTCGAGCGCGGTCAGTTTACCTTACCACACGTTTACTGGGCAGGCTTAGTCCTCTAAGTGGTTAACCAGTATTGTGCACATTCTTTCGCCAGAGACTGACAACTGCCCTTCTTGAATCAGCGGAAGGGAGAGAATGGCCGTAGAAAATATTTCATGAAGAATGTAGAATGGGTGTCTGGTCAGTTTTTTATTGATACCATGTTTTATGGAAATTCCTGCATTTAACGCAAACAGTAGACCCTGATCAGACGCCGCGTTCCGCGGCATCTGATGTGAGTCGACACTGTTTGCCAGTGTCCGTTTGTGGGACACTAGGCATAAATGGGTTAAGAAGACTGTTTACACTTGGTCATGTATATAGCCCGCCATTTCTTACATTTGTGATTTCCTATTTGCTCTTCTGCACACAAACCTCTTCTGAAAAGAGATCACGCTAAAAGATAAAAGAGAAGATTTTGCTCCCAATGCGAGCATTTTCCCTTTATTTTCAGAAGGGAAGCAAAAAGAATTTTGAGAAAAGGTTACCTCCCCTCCCCTAAAAGTGTATTCATTCCCCTTAAATTGCTGTTATATTCCCAGTAAACACAGGGAGCGAATTATTTCCTTTAAGAGTAGCCCCTATTTTAGAAGTGATACTAGAGATACTTTGTGTTCAAGATTTTTCCTAGGGGTGCGTACAAATAATTCCGTCCTTGGTACGCCACTGTGTTTGGTGTCGTCTTATCGGGTGAAAATTCCACTCTTTACGTATATTTAATATCATGCCTAAATGTAAGTGAAGATACCCATGAAATACTGCAGTCATGAAGTACAGCCTTCCTGATGCACCGGAAAAAGAAATGATGGGGTGGGGTGGGGTGGGGTGGGGTGGGGTGGGGATGGCGGGGACCAAACAATGACATAACAAACGCCACATATGAAACCACCGACGCACGAGCAAAGAAGAACTGCAACAGAAGAACCGCCTTGGAACGGACAGTAAAAAACTACCAGGAAAAACTTCGATGACTCGAACACCGATGGCTCGTTTACCTTGGATGATTCGAACTCGTCTTTGAGTCCCTACGAAATTCTTCCGATAGCCCAAGAAACAAATGTTTAGGGAAATCTTCTTATCATGAAATTGCATGTAGCGTGTACTCATTAGAATCGCCTCATTGAGGCGATTCTAATGAGTACACATAACATGCCATTATTGTAGAGAAGATCAAAGACTTCCTAACTTTTCACCATCTGCTTCCTGACATGGCGCCATGATTAACCCTCAGTGCCTCGAACTACCTCGAATAAATTTACAAGATCTAAAAGATGTCGAGCCACTAAGGTTTTACTGTACTTAGGGGCTTGAACCAGTTTCACTCTCGCCAAATCTCGCCCTTATTTCTAGTGCTGCTCCAAATTACACATCACGAAAACATACCTATATAATTTTGATCCCCTTAAACCCGACTTTTATATAGTAAAACTGGGGTTTACAGGGGTATACATTATTTTTCCTATTTCTGCTCAAAAACATAGATTTAAACAAAAATAAGAAAAAAAAATCTGAATTTTTATCTGAAAATTTTCAGTTTTTGGAAGTGAAATTTTCTGTATATTTGAATAGGCGTGTTTTCGTAATGAACACATTTTCGGTCCACTTAATGGTCACATGCATGTGACAAAGTGTTTAGTGCAAATACAAAGTTCATATTACTAATATTGTTTCTTGTCGTCCTTCACAATTATACTTTTTTACTCATTTATAAGTAGGCTAGACAACTGTTGTGAACATTAATATTTAGAATTATCGCCGACGTTTTGGTATAAGGTTCAGTCGATAATGTAGTGATCTGAGGTTACCTCTAACTGGACTAGTACCATTAAGCACCAAACTATAAACTATCGACTTAAACTATAAACTATAAGTCACTGTTTAGAATTATGTACAACTACCTGTAATTCAAACAAATGGGTATAACCTTTTATAAACATTACAGACATTATAGTCTCTGTGGTATAATGGTTAGCACGCTGGACTTCAGCGTCATAGGTGGCTGGTTCGAATCCCACACGATACACATTTTTTTCTTTTCTACTTTTCCATTACTGAAACAGGAATTTTATGGTTGTTAAAATAAAAAAAAAATCGGATGATTTGCTATATTGTTTTTTATATCTGCTCAAAACTCACCGAGGCTACCGAAGCGGTTCTTACAAGTATTCTTTGTTTTTGTTTTGATGAGGTTTTACGCTACCCTAACCACACATTTCAGGGAAAGCTTTCTAGCCGTTCACCAGTACTAAGTGCCCGTTTTCTGTCAGCCACCGACAGCTGCCGTACTTGATCTTACAAGTACAGACTAATACATGTACTGCATCGTACCACGTTTCAGTCTTATCAGTTTAATACTTACCTTGTGAATAGACACAATTCCTGATTGGTTTCAATAGACATAATAAATCCTTTTCAGTTTTATGACCCTTATAGATAGCAAGCCTACCTAGGTTAAGCCCCGCCTACTTTTCCTGAGCTGGTTACCAGTTCAAATCGACCTTGGAACCAGACAACCGATTTGAAAATCCTGTTTTTAAATCTCAGCTTCAATAGAAAAATGATTTAGCGGGCCAAACATTGTTATTATCCGATCATGATAAGCGACTGAAGTGAAAATTGAATTTGCAAACTTTTGCATTCATTGCAAACTTTTAAAAAAATATCATGTACAGATATTTTCAGTGTACGATGAGTAATATCGACCAGTTCATTAGCAAACATTTGTTTTATCGGGAGTCTTTACCGTCTGCTATTGAAACTACATCATTGGACTTCGGGTATTTTCCGGATTCGAATATGATGAGAGAGAAGCCAAACTCTGCGCTCGATAGAAGATTTTTAAAGTTAAACTTGTTCAAAGCATTAATATTCGGCCATAGTTTTTAGACGTGTGAAACAAAACTAACCAAACAGCAGTCGCCATTCCTCGGGCAGAGTAGATTCACACTATCGGAACGCACGGTAGATTTTCTTATGCCGCAAGCTGTACCCACGGGCACTTTTCTTACGACGCGAGTTTCGCGGACGGTGAGGCAGACTCTGAAGGACGGACACTCATAAATTTGGGACACTGAAAGTAGACAGGAACTTGGCGGAAACTTTTATGTTGGTCATAAAATTGGCCCCGTATGGAACACATCAGGGAAACATCTTCGTGCAAATTGTACCTCACCAATCCTGTACTTATATAGCAATAAGCATGTGAGTGAGCTTCAATGGTCTTAACTATGGCTATGTAGATTGATATAAGGAGCGACTCCATTAAACAATAATGCCATTAAATTTTATAATTATATACGAGAAATAAAAATACAGTCAGAAAACAGTTATTTAATACATATTTGCAAATATTACCTGGAATGCATGGATATGTTTCCGTAATTAGTATGCGCCGTGAAAAGTGTCCGACAGATACATGTAAGCATTTTTCTGCTAAGGCAAGAAATTGTTTAACAAAATGGCTATTCATATACTGCAAAGAAAAATAAAACAAAAAGAATCCATCTCTTGTATTTATCCCTGTTCCATGCTTGTTTAGTCCAGACTCTCTCTCTCTCTCTCTCTCTCTCTCTCTCTCTCTCTCTCTCTCTCTCTCTCTCTCTCTCTCTGAGTGGTATAATTTAAAGAGTTGTTTGAGGAAATGACAAACAGAGATTGCATTTACCCGGACATCAACCTTAATTCTGTAACGCTTAGCCCTACCATCTCGGTTTTAAGCGAAAACTTGCCTGGTGTGAGTTAACCGGAAGGCAATACAAAAAATTGTAAGTGTTTTCAACAATCAAGATTTTTCATTTTCCCCAACATGTTAACACTGTATTCACACATGGTGTAATGTATCGTTTCCCAGAATTACCAAATATTGACCATATTTAAAACACTAAGTTACAGTTCATTCTGGACGGTAACATTTCTGTAAAAAATGACCTTGGAAATGTGAACTTATGGTATAACAATCCAACTCGAAGAAAAGCACGAATGCATCAAGGTTTACCCCTTCCATCCGTCTGTTCGTGCATATGCGCGTGTGTAATATCTTGTACTTCCTGCAAGTGAACATACGTAATATATCTTCTCTAAAAAAAGGCATTCCTATAGTATACAAAATTATACAGGCTTTACTAAGCTCATAGGACCCTAACTCCAACAGTAGGCAAACCAGAGTTCTGCACGTCGTCTGATAGTATTTAATACGGCTAGATACGGTTATCCTTTTGGCAAAAATCGCAGAAGTTCGTGCGATAGCCGCAAGACAGCCCTACGAATTTGCAGCGTCGGACGGTTGTCGCAGCGTCGTACGTCAAATTTTCAACATACACATTATTTTTACGATTTTTGGCGATTTTTGCACGCTGTACGGCTGCCGTAAGACAGCCTCAAGACAAACGCAGGGTTGACATATGATTTCGCACGATTTTCAAAGGTTTTGTATACTGGCCTTTTTCGCACGATGAACGCACGAACATGGTAAGGCATTCGTGCGACAGCCTTACTTTTTTTTTTCTTTATCGTACGGATGACTGCAAGAATTCTTACGACAGCCTTGCGACAGTTTTGTAAATTTGCACGACAGTCCTACGGCCATCTTTCGATTGTCGTAGAAATTGTTTGCAATTTCGGACGTTGAAGCTGCTAACATCGTACAATAACTGAAAAAGCCGTACGGGCATTGTGAGGCTGCCTTGCGATATCAAATACATACATCAGGAAATCATACGACAAAAAGTCGTACGCCTGATGTGAAACAGGCTTAATTATTTTAAATTTTTCACATGGGCTTTCGTTTTGGAAAAGCCTAGATGTGAACTATAAATTACAAACGGTTCAGAATACCATCAATAAACCATATATATTCTCGTTGCTTACGATAAGATGCATTGAATCCTATCCGGCAGTCGTGGGTTCGAATCCTGGCGTGGGCGGACATATGTGTGCCTGCCATGTTGAGGTGGATATATCCTCCTGGCTAATAAAGGCTATGCCCGGCACGAGAAGAACATGGATCTCGGATTCCCAGGGATACTTCGGGGGCATTTCCCTTACCTTCCCTTCGTAAAATGCTTTCAATCTTGATACTTTTTCAGACAACCACCCATAAACCATATATATTCTTGATTCTTATAAAAAAAAACACATTAGTGACAAGATTCTTTGGTTCCACAGGGGTTGCCTGGAGCATACCCAACCCTTTCGCTTCACAAAAGGTTTAATGTCTCCGTAAAACGTTTAGATCACCTTCCCATAACCATAAATACACTTTTTCTTTCTTTCAAATAAGACACATTCAGTGACACAAGCCTTGAAGAGACATGTGTGTTTTTTCTTGAAAATAAATTTCAGTTTTAACTTTTCTGACGCGCCACAGTTCGTGGCCACGAAGCCTGTTCACTTGTAAACGCGCGCTGTTGGGAGGTACCTTTATCACCACCTTCACCAGATAAAGTTCACTGATGAACAGCAATTCCAGTTAAAACGCTTATGGTGCTGGTTTGTAAGGTAAGCAAGAGCTTATATGGTAATCAAGGCTTACATGAATAATTTTCTGCGTCATTAAGCAGCGTTAAAAACAAAGGTAAGGGAAAAGTCCAGGGAGTGCCACAATCACAAACCGCAGCCCTTCCCAGACCCCAAGAGGAAGAGGAAACCGACAAATCCAAACAAGCACAAATCGAACAAACATACGAAAAGCACTCAGCAAACTAAGGTGCTTAAGAGAGAGAGAGAGAGAGAGAGAGAGAGACGGACGGACGGACGGACGGACTATGAGGTTCGTTTTATCACGAGCAATGCAGTCGAAGAGGTAAGACGCAAAATGGAAAAGTCCTGAACAAACTGCAAAGCAAACATTGCCGTTACAAAAGATTTTTTTCAAAGTATACAAACCGCCTGCCACCCTTTTCATTGAACTCTTCAGCCACTGGATATAAATATGCATAGTTTTCGGGCAATAACCAATGTTCAACAAGATTGGCCGTGCGCTTCGCTCAAAGAACAGCGAAAACTCATGAGGCTGTGTGTTGAAACAGACATATCTAGACCGTCCAGGTTGTTATGGGATACTCATCGGTAATTTGGCTTCGACTATGACGATCAAATGCTGGTGACCTAACAGAAACAATGTGACATTTCGAATGCCATGCAGCACCACTGCAATAAAAGAAAATAAGTTTCGCCTCCGCACAGCCTCATTACTTGTCGTCAAAATATACTGTGTCCTAAAATTTCAAAAAAGTAAACAAGTCCACAATGATAGATAGAAATGATGTCAATAAGAACAGGATTTATTGAAAACGAAAACAAAAGCTAAACAACGAAAGCAAAAATTATCACTTATGCTGGGATTCGAACTTCAGACCCCATGCAACGAACTAGCCATAATTACCACTGCGCCAGAGAGGCTGTTATATTGTTTGCTAGTCAGTTTTATTATAAACCAATATTTTGTCCGCTAAGAAGTACAACTATTCATAACAGTGAAAATGGTCAGTTTCTTCGCTTGAATAAACAACTTTGCGATGTGGATCTAGCTTTATGATTATCTAGTATTAATGGAAAAAGTCTATGTAAAATGCGTTATTACGTATCAGCTAAATCCGCCGCCACCCGATAGTCGTTAATTTTAGTTATAGTTTATGGTTTTTCTTAATGGAACTAGTCTACTTGGGACTTAGTTTCTAAGGACGTGTGAATAAGCATATTTTTGTTTGTTTTGGCTTTGTTTTGTATTTTGTGTTTTTGATAATTTATTTAGATAAAGAGTCGTTGATGACAATTATAAGAGAGAGGCATCTTAGAAATAAGCTAGTGATAATACATAGTGGTCACCCCATCCTATTATTTGCAATAGATATCCTGTAAGCATTACCGTGATACGGGCATTTCTAATTTGAACACACACCAATGGCGGGGTATCACGCAGAGTTTTGTGGAGCATTTATTTGTTTTTTGTTTTTTTTTTTGTTTTCATCTTCATTTTATGTTTGACTGCGATAAATGGCTAGGACTACTTGTTCTCACACCTTTACCTATGTGAGATAAGCTTTTTGCCCGTGTGAGAAACTTCTATCTCACATGACCATTCGATTCCTAGGAACAATCCACTTAATCACCCTCGGGGTAGGAATTTCAAACAGGGACTCGGCAAGCCTCGTCCCTGGTTGAAATCCCTCCCCTTCGTGTCAGATTTCCCTATACTGCATGGGTACTCATGATGGATTCATATATTCTCCTAACTTTGCCTATATGAGATAAGCTTTTAGCCCATGTGAGAAACTTACGATATCTAACATGACCATATAGTAGATCTGCTGGTCCTGGGAACAATCCACTTAATGGTGGGAGAAAAAAGAATCAATCATGAGCGAGTACATGCAGGATAGGGAAATCTCACCCGAGTGGGTGGGAATTTCAACCAGGGACGAGGCTGCCAAGTCCCTGGTTTAAATTCCTACCCCTCGGGTGGGATTTCCCTATCCTGCATGGACACTCATGATGGATTCTTATAATATTTTGTTCGGATTGATCCAAGCAACGCAAGCCTCTGTAAGAAAACTCTTCAAATAGCTTGTTCACCTAAAGTATTCGGATAGGCAGGTCTGCGCAAACAGTGTGGACCCGGATCAGACGCCGCGTTCTGCGGTGTCTGATCCGGGTCCACAGTGGTTACCAATCATTCTGCCGTTTGTGTGGACTAATCTGTAGGCAGCCCAAATGGGATTGTTCAAACTTTAAGCCAAGTGCGGTTGGGTGTTCAGCTGTCCGAATACTTAGGGTAAAGACGGTATAAGCAATGTCTAAGGGGCATCTCTAGAGATTAATAATTTCATGTTTTAATAACGAGAACTGTATATTAATTGCACGTCAGCATAACGCTATATTAAAAAAAAAAGATTGCTAGACAAGATGAGCCGTAACATAAAAAAAAAAAAAAAAAAAAAAAAAAAAACGTGCCTGCGTACAATTACGCCCTACGAAGACTCAAGTCAGCCTGCGCATCAGCGCAATCTTATCAGATTCTTCGTTGTCCGCTTGAGGTAACTTTGCATCTTTGGCATTTCAAAATGCGCCCAGTGAATATTCTGATCTGCAAATGCTCTAGCTGATCTGAATTTTTGCTGGGCGCACATGTCCGAAGTTGCATGTACGTTTTCTAGCGTTGCGATTCATATGGACTGAGCAGTGTATGTATTAATGATATGTAATGCGGGAAGATGGCCCTTATGACCTATGCGGACAGCGAATTCCTATATCATTTGAGCCGCGAATTCAGAAAACGTACCTTCTGACAAATGCGTCCAGCGAGGATTCAGATCAGCCTGCGCATTCGCGCAGTCTGATCAGAATCTTCGCTGTGCGCATTTAGGATAGCCAAGGATACGAGGTTTCTTCATGCGGACAAAGAAGACTGATCAGACTGCTCGGATGCACAGGCTGATTTGAGTCTTCGTTGGGCGCACATATCAGAAGGTACGACTTCTCACGTTGTGCTTCATTTGACACTGTAGAATATATGGACAAGCGGAGAAGGTCCTGGTCTGACTGCACAGATATTCAGGCGGACCTTGTGTGAATCTGACATAAAGGCCGATTTTACACGTTGCAAAATCATTTGGCACCACCTGAACACCACCAAATGAGACATTGATTTAGAGAAAAAAAACGGACCTTAAGACATATGCACGCAAAGAAGACTCCGATCAGTCTGCGTTTCGCTGAGTGATCAGGGTCTTCGTTAGCGCCTAAAGAAACAGTGAATCCTTGGCAAGCCAAAGGTGATCAGACTGTGTGGACATGCAGGCAGGTCAGAGTCTTTAGTGGGTGCACATGCCATGCAGTACATTCGCTGACGTTGTGGCTGAAATGTAATAGTATATTTTATTCCACAATTTTACATTTTATGGCATCAGGATTTCATGTCTACCGTAATAACCCCAAAGTATTTGGACTGACAGGCCTGATAAAACAGTGCAGACCCAGACCATACGCCGCAGAACGCGGCGTCTGATCAGGATCCACACTGTTTGCCACACAGTTCAGCAATTTTTAGACACATCAACAGGTAATAAAATGAACTTATAGTTTAGGATCGTATGGTAGGGAGTTAAGGTGTCCCAATATTTGGGAAAAATACGGCTATGCCTGCCCCTGGGACTCCAACGTTATTAAAGGTAAATCAGGACGCAAATATTTGGCACCGTCGGAATAAAACACAATGTAATAGTATATTTTGTAATTAAACGATCTTATTTCAGTCCACACAAGTTACAGCCTCGAGTCATGACAGCTGAGGTGTGCTCGCGCGAGGGAGGATTGTGGGTTTTCTATCGGATAAGATTTTTATGCAGATAAATATTTTCGTTCTTCTTATTTCTCCAACAAATACATACGGTATGGGGTAGTCATTGTAAGCGCCTGACAAAAAAAAAAAAAAAAAAAAAAGGAAAAAATATGAAAAATTTGGGTTGAAAATAAAGCGCTTTATCTTTTTACATCCTTTTTACGTCCGTATCGTAATAAGGTGTACTTGCTATCAAACACTATTTGAACGACCCTCACCGATTTAAATATTCAAGCATCCCACGAGTTTTCGCTACAGGCATATGCCCTGGTCATGTATGTTTTAAATATAGATTCGTAAAGCATACAGAAAAAAAAAGCAATAAAAATCGTCAGTCAGCGCCAAAACACAGAAAATCCCTTTTTAGCATATCAGTTTTAGCTGGCGCCACACCCTTTACGAACAGGCTCTGCCAAAACTAGAACGATCCAAACAGACGTAATATTCTGGCGAAAAAAAAAGCACAAAGAAGGAAAGTAGGCGAAAGAATGGAAGGGAAAAATCGAGAAGAAAAGTGACAAAAAGAGTCAATACACACATTTTCATTCTGTGACCCCTGCGCAATGATCTCTGACGTCAAGTTATAACTGGTGAGTATATATGTAGCTAATTTTGTTTTCTGTGATTACTATTACTTTTCGGGTGAAAAGCTCACATTGGTTTAAACAATATTTTATTCATTTAAGAGTCAAATATTCGACCCACCCTTTTTTCAATTAATTTCTCAAAACCTCCGGAAGCCTACAAGCTATGTCTAAGAAGTTGATATTTGACATATGTGAGTCAACCAAAAATATTGATATTTTTCTCATTTGTCTTGTGACGACCACGCAAACTCGACCGCAACAACTTCTGGTGATAATATGCACAATGAGAGATGAATCGGCAATAGTAATCACCTGTTGCCTTTATTGGCAATCTCAAAGATTTTTAAGTGTCTCAACCGTATACCGGCTTATGGGTGCTATATTATCTGCCAACACAAATGATAAACGGCAGTATGAAACTCACTCTAGTAGCAGTATTAACCCTTGTCCTGCTGAACCCGGATATACCCTGTTTTGCAAACAGTGTAGATCCAGATCAGCCAACTGATCTGGATCTGCACTGTTTGCCATCAAGTATACAAATTTATAGCAACAATCTGGATCAAGTAACCTGATTGGCTGACAATTAGAAGTGGGCATGGCATCTTAATTTATTCAGCAGGACAAGGGTTAAAACTAAACTCCTCCCTCAAGCTATTTGGCACTGCTATGAAGCTGTCTCATGACATTACGAAAACACGCCTATTCAAATATATTGAAAATTTTACCACTATAAAGATTGAAAATTTTCAGATAAAAAATCCTGATATTTTTCATATTTCTGCTCAAAATATAGATTGTGGGTACTCGTTAGAACCGCCTCGTCGAGGCGGTTCTAACGAGTACACACAATCTATGTTTTGAACAGAAATAAGAAAAAATAATGTGTACCCCTGTAAACCCCAGTTTTACTATATAAAAGTGGGGTTTAAGGGGGTCAAAATTATATAGGCATGTTTTCCTGATGATCTGGGTAGCTAACAGAAAAAGAAAAGAGGTTAATATAGTTCACTTTATTGTCGTTTCTACCATAAAATGCGAAACACAATTAATTTTGTTTTTTTATTTATTTATTTATTTATGAGTTTATGGGCTTTTTTCCAGAAATGTTTCTTTTAGAGTCTTCTTTTGTGCAAACAGTATAGAACCAGAGTGTTTACCATCTGGGGGACATTTAGCTGGTTAGTGTTTTTGTGTTGTTGTTATTGTTGTTTGTTTTGTTTGTTTGTTTTGTTTTGTTTTGTTTTGTTTTGTTTTTATCTTCACCATTTAGAATCTTATGACAGCTTTGCTCCCTCTAGACTCTTAATGGTGAATATTTAAAGAAAAAAAGCACTAAACTTTACGTAAAAAATGACTTAGGCAGATTTCACCGAGTGCGCAGACTGGTCTGAGTCTATAAGTGGCGCAATGTGTGTCCGAAGGCAAATTTTGTCCATGAGCGTTAAGTTAGCATCTGGTTCACGGTTCATTATTCACGGTTCAGGATTCAGCGTATGGTTCATTATTCAGCGTATTATTCAAAATACGAGCTGCAGCGTCTGGTTCAGGATTCAGCGTATTATTCAAAATACGAGCTGCAGCGTCTGGTTCAGGATTCAGCGTATTATTCAAAATACGAGCTGCAGCGTCTGGTTCATTATTCAGGGTATTATTGAAAATACGACCTGCAGAGTCTGGTTCAGGATTCAGGGAATTAATTCAAAATACGAACTGCAGCGTCTGGTTCATTATTCAGGGTATTATTCAAAACACGACCTGCAGCGTCTGGTTCAGGATTCAGCGTATTATTCAAAATACGAGCTGCAGCGTCTGGTTCAGGATTCAGCGTATTATTCAAAATACGAGCTGCAGCGTCTGGTTCATTATTCAGGGTATTTTTCAAAACACGACCTGCAGCGTCTGGTTCAATATTCAGGGTATTATTCAAAACACGACCTGCAGCGTCTGGTTCAGGATTCAGTGTATTATTCAAAATACGACCTGCAGCGTCTGGTTCATTATTCAGGGTATTATTCAAAACACGACCTGCAGCGTCTGGTTCAGAATTCAGCGTATTATTCAAAATACCAGCTGCAGCGTCTGGTTCATTATTAAGGGTATTTTTCAAAAACACGACCTGCAGCGTCTGGTTCAGGATTCAGCGTATTATTCAAAATACGAGCTGCAGCGTCTGGTTCAGGATTCAGCGAATTATTCAAAATACGAGCTGCAGCGTCTGGTTCAGGATTCATGGTATTATTCAAAACACGACCTGCAGCGTCTGGTTCAGGATTCAGCGTATTATTCAAAATACGAGCTGCAGCATCTGGTTCATTATTCAGGGTATTATTCAAAACACGACCTGCAGCGTCTGGTTCAGGATTCAGCGTATTATTCAAAATACGAGCTGCAGCGTCTGGTTCATTATTCAGGGTATTTTTCAAAACACGACCTGCAGCGTCTGGTTCAGGATTCAGCGTATTATTCAAAATACGAGCTGCAGCGTCTGGTTCAGGATTCAGCGTATTATTCAAAATACGAGCTGCAGCGTCTGGTTCAGGATTCAGCGTATTATTCAAAAAACGAACTGCAGCGTCTGGTTCATTATTCAGGGTATTTTTCAAAACACGACCTGCAGCGTCTGGTTCAGGATTCATGGTATTATTCAAAACACGACCTGCAGCGTCTGGTTCAGGATTCAGCGTATTATTTAAAATAGGAGCTGCAGCGTCTGGTTCATTATTCAGGGTATTATTGAAAATACGACCTGCAGCGTCTGGTTCAGGATTCAGGGTATTATTCAAAATACGAACTGCAGCGTCTGGTTCATTATTCAGGGTATTATTCAAAACACGACCTGCAGCGTCTGGTTCAGGATTCAGCGTATTATTCAAAATATGAGCTGCAGCGTCTGGTTCAGGATTCAGCGTATTATTCAAAATACGAGCTGCAGCGTCTGGTTCATTATTCAGGGTATTTTTCAAAACACGACCTGCAGCGTCTGGTTCATTATTCAGGGTATTATTCAAAACACGACCTGCAGCGTCTGGTTCAGGATTAAGCGTATTATTCAAAATACGAGCTGCAGCGTCTGGTTCAGGATTCAGGGTATTATTCAAAACACGACCTGCAGCGTCTGGTTCAGGATTCAGCGTATTATTCAAAATACGAGCTGCAGCATCTGGTTCATTATTTAGGTTATTATTAAAAAATGGTCAGGATATTATTCAGCGTATGGTTCAGTATTCAGGGTATTATTGAAAATACGACCTGCAGCGTCTGGTTCAGGATTCAGTGTATTATTCAAAATACGAACTGCAGCGTCTGGTTCATTATTCAAGGTATTATTCAAAACAAGACCTGCAGCGTCTGGTTCAGGATTCAGCGTATTATTCAAAATACGAGCTGCAGCGTCTGGTTCAGGATTCAGCGTATTATTCAAAATACGAGCTGCAGCGTCTGGTTCATTATTCAGGGTATTTTTCAAAACACGACCTGCAGCGTCTGGCTCATTATTCAGGGTATTATTCAAAACACGACCTGCAGCGTCTGGTTCAGGATTCAGAGTATTATTCAAAATAAGAGCTGCAGCGTCTGGTTCAGGATTCAGCGTATTATTCAAAATACGAGCTGCAGCGTCTGGTTCATTATTCAGGGTATTTTTCAAAACACGACCTGCAGCGTCTGGTTCATTATTCAGGGTATTATTCAAAACACGACCTACAGCGTCTGGTTCAGGATTCAGCGTATTATTCAAAATACGAGCTGCAGCGTCTGGTTCATTATTCAGGGTATTATTCAAAACACGACCTGCAGCGTCCGGTTCAGGATTCAGCGTATTATTCAAAATACGAGCTGCAGCATCTGGTTCATTCCTCAGGGTATTATTCAAAAATGGTCAGGATATTATTCAGCGTATGGTTCAGTATTCAGGGTTTTATTGAAAATACGACCTGCAGCGTCTGGTTCAGGATTCAGGGTATTATTCAAAATACGAGCTGCAGCGTCTGGTTCATTATTCAGGGTATTATTCAAAACACGACCTGCAGCGTCTGGTTCAGGATTCAGCGTATTATTCAAAATACGAGCTGCAGCGTCTGGTTCATTATTCAGGGTATTTTTCAAAACACGACCTGCAGCGTCTGGTTCAGGATTCAGCGTATTATTCAAAATACGAGCTGCAGCGTCTGGTTCAGGATTCAGCGTATTATTCAAAATACGAGCTGCAGCGTCTGGTTCATTATTCAGGGTATTTTTCAAAACACGACCTGCAGCGTCTGGTTCATTATTCAGGGTATTATTCAAAACACGACCTTCAGCGTCTGGTTCAGGATTCAGTGTATTATTCAAAATACGACCTGCAGCGTCTGGTTCATTATTCAGGGTATTATTCAAAACACGACCTGCAGCGTCTGGTTCAGAATTCAGCGTATTATTCAAAATACCAGCTGCAGCGTCTGGTTCATTATTAAGGGTATTTTTCAAAAACACGACCTGCAGCGTCTGGTTCAGGTTTCAGCGTATTATTCAAAATACGAGCTGCAGCGTCTGGTTCAGGATTCAGCGAATTATTCAAAATACGAGCTGCAGCGTCTGGTTCAGGATTCAGGGTATTATTCAAAACACGACCTGCAGCGTCTGGTTCAGGATTCAGCGTATCATTCAAAATACGAGCTGCAGCATCTGGTTCATTATTCAGGGTATTATTCAAAACACGACCTGCAGCGTCTGGTTCAGGATTCAGCGTATTATTCAAAATACGAGCTGCAGCGTCTGGTTCATTATTCAGGGTATTTTTCAAAACACGACCTGCAGCGTCTGGTTCAGGATTCAGCGTATTATTCAAAATACGAGCTGCAGCGTCTGGTTCAGGATTCAGCGTATTATTCAAAATACGAGCTGCAGCGTCTGGTTCAGGATTCAGCGTATTATTGAAAATACGATCTGCAGCGTCTGGTTCATTATTCAGGGTATTTTTCAAAACACGACCTGCAGCGTCTGGTTCAGGATTCATGGTATTATTCAAAACACGACCTGCAGCGTCTGGTTCAGGATTCAGCGTATTATTTAAAATAGGAGCTGCAGCGTCTGGTTCATTATTCAGGGTATTATTGAAAATACGACCTGCAGCGTCTGGTTCAGGATTCAGGGTATTATTCAAAATACGAACTGCAGCATCTGGTTCATTATTCAGAGTATTATTCAAAACACGACCTGCAGCGTCTGGTTCAGGATTCAGCGTATTATTCAAAATATGAGCTGCAGCGTCTGGTTCAGGATTCAGCGTATTATTCAAAATACGAGCAGAAGCGTCTGGTTCATTATTCAGGGTATTTTTCAAAACACGACCTGCAGCGTCTGGTTCATTATTCAGGGTATTATTCAAAACACGACCTGCAGCGTCTGGTTCAGGATTAAGCGTATTATTCAAAATACGAGCTGCAGCGTCTGGTTCAGGATTCAGGGTATTATTCAAAACACGACCTGCAGCGTCTGGTTCAGGATTCAGCGTATTATTCAAAATACGAGCTGCAGCATCTGGTTCATTATTTAGGGTATTATTAAAAAATGGTCAGGATATTATTCAGCGTATGGTTCAGTATTCAGGGTATTATTGAAAATACGACCTGCAGCGTCTGGTTCAGGATTCAGTGTATTATTCAAAATACGAACTGCAGCGTCTGGTTCATTATTCAAGGTATTATTCAAAACACGACCTGCAGCGTCTGGTTCAGGATTCAGCGTATTATTCAAAATACGAGCTGCAGCGTCTGGTTCAGGTTTCAGCGTATTATTCAAAATACGAGCTGCAGCGTCTGGTTCATTATTCAGGGTATTTTTCAAAACACGACCTGCAGCGTCTGGCTCATTATTCAGGGTATTATTCAAAACACGACCTGCAGCGTCTGGTTCAGGATTAAGCGTATTATTCAAAATACGAGCTGCAGCGTCTGGTTCAGGATTCAGGGTATTATTAAAAAACACGACCTGCAGCGTCTGGTTCAGGATTCAGCGTATTATTCAAAATACGAGCTGCAGCATCTGGTTCATTATTTAGGGTATTATTCAAAAATGGTCAGGATATTATTCAGCGTATGGTTCAGTATTCAGGGTATTATTGAAAATACGACCTGCAGCGTCTGGTTCAGGATTCAGTTAATTATTCAAAATACGAACTGCAGCGTCTGGTTCATTATTCAAGGTATTATTCAAAACACGACCTGCAGCGTCTGGTTCAGGATTCAGCGTATTATTCAAAATACGAGCTGCAGCGTCTGGTTCAGGATTCAGCGTATTATTCAAAATACGAGCTGCAGCGTCTGGTTCATTATTCAGGGTATTTTTCAAAACACGACCTGCAGCGTCTGGCTCATTATTCAGGGTATTATTCAAAACACGACCTGCAGCGTCTGGTTCAGGATTCAGAGTATTATTCAAAATACGAGCTGCAGCGTCTGGTTCAGGATTCAGCGTATTATTCAAAATACGAGCTGCAGCGTCTGGTTCATTATTCAGGGTATTTTTCAAAACACGACCTGCAGCGTCTGGTTCATTATTCAGGGTATTATTCAAAACACGACCTACAGCGTCTGGTTCAGGATTCAGCGTATTATTCAAAATACGAGCTGCAGCGTCTGGTTCATTATTCAGGGTATTATTCAAAACACGACCTGCAGCGTCCGGTTCAGGGTTCAGCGTATTATTCAAAATACGAGCTGCAGCATCTGGTTTCATTCCTCAGGGTATTATTCAAAAATGGTCAGGATATTATTCAGCGTATGGTTCAGTATTCAGGGTATTATTGAAAATACGACCTGCAGCGTCTGGTTCAGGATTCAGGGTATTATTCAAAATACGAGCTGCAGCGTCTGGTTCATTATTCAGGGTATTATTCAAAACACGACCTGCAGCGTCTGGTTCAGGATTCAGCGTATTATTCAAAATACGAGCTGCAGCGTCTGGTTCATTATTCAGGGTATTTTTCAAAACACGACCTGCAGCGTCTGGTTCAGGATTCAGCGTATTATTCAAAATACGGGCTGCAGCGTCTGGTTCAGGATTCAGCGTATTATTCAATATACGAGCTGCAGCGTCTGGTTCAGGATTCAGCGTATTATTCAAAACACGACCTGCAGCGTCTGGTTCAGGATTCAGCGTGTTATTCAAAATACGAGCTGCAGCATCTGGTTCATTAGTCAGGGTATTATTCAAAACACGACCTGCAGCGTCTGGTTCAGGATTCAGCGTATTATTCAAAATAGGAGCTGCAGCGTCTGGTTCATTATTCAGGGTATTTTTCAAAACACGACCTGCAGTGTCTGGTTCAGGATTCAGCGTTATTTTCAAAATACGAGCTGCAGCGTCTGGTTCAGGATTCAACGTATTATTCAAAATAGGAGCTGCAGCGTCTGGTTCATTATTCAGGTAATTTTTCAAAACACGACCTGCAGTGTCTAGTTCAGGATTCAGCGTATTATTCAAAATACGAGCTGCAGCGTCTGGTTCAGGATCCAACGTATTATTCAAAATAGGAGCTGCAGCGTCTGGTTCATTATTCAGGGTATTTTTCAAAACACGACCTGCAGTGTCTGGTTCAGGATTCAGCGTATTATTCAAAATACGAGCTGCAGCGTCTGGTTCAGGATTCAACGTATTATTCAAAATACGAGCTGCAGCGTCTGGTTCAGGATTCAGCATATTATTCAAAATACGAGCTGCAGCGTCTGGTACAGGATTCAGCGTATTATTCAAAATACGAGGTGCAGAGTCTGGTTCATTATTCAGGGTATTTTTCAAAACACGACCTGCAGCGTCTGGCTCATTATTCAGGGTATTATTCAAAACACGACCTGCAGCGTCTGGTTCAGGATTCAGCGTATTATTCAAAATACGAGCTGCAGCGTCTGGTTCATTATTCAAGGTATTTTTCAAAACACGACCTGCAGCGTCTGGTTCAGGATTCATGGTATTATTCAAAACACGACCTGCAGCGTCTGGTTCAGGATTCAGCGTATTATTTAAAATACGAGCTGCAGCGTCTGGTTCATTATTCAGAGTATTATTGAAAATACGACCTGCAGCGTCTGGTTCAGGATTCAGGGTATTATACAAAATACGAACTGCAGCGTCTGGTTCATTATTCAGGGTATTATTCAAAACACAACCTGCAGCGTCTGGTTCAGGATTCAGCGTATTATTCAAAATATGAGCTGCAGCGTCTGGTTCAGGATTCAGCGTATTATTCAAAATACGAGCTGCAGCGTCTGGTTCATTATTCAGGGTATTTTTCAAAACACGACCTGCAGCGTCTGGTTCATTATTCAGCGTATTATTCAAAACACGACCTGCAGCGTCTGGTTCAGGATTCAGCGTATTATTCAAAATATGAGCTGCAGCGTCTGGTTCAGGATTCAGGGTATTATTCAAAACACGACCTGCAGCGTCTGGTTCAGGATTCAGCGTATTATTCAAAATACGAGCTGCAGCATCTGGTTCATTATTCAGGGTATTATTAAAAAATGGTCAGGATATTATTCAGCGTATTGTTCAGTATTCAGGGTATTATTGAAAATACGACCTGCAGCGTCTGGTTCAGGATTCAGGGTATTATTCAAAATACGAACTGCAGCGTCTGGTTCATTATTCAGGGTATTATTCTAAACACGACCTGCAGCGTCTTGTTCAGGATTCAGCGTATTATTCAAAATACGAGCTGCAGCGTCTGGTTCATTATTCAGGGTATTTTTCAAAACACGACCTGCAGCGTCTGGTTCAGGATTCAGCGTATTATTCAAAATACGAGCTGCAGCGTCTGGTTCAGGATTCAGCGTATTATTCAAAATACGAGCTTCAGCGTCTGGTTCAGGATTCAGCGTATTATTCAAAATACGAGTTGCAGCGTCTGGTTCAGGATTCAGCGTATTATTCAAAATACGAGCTGCAGCGTCTGATTCAGGATTCAGCGTATTATTCAAAATATGAGCTGCAGCGTCTGGTTCATTATTCAGGGTATTTTTCAAAACACGACCTGCAGCGTCTGGCTCATTATTCAGGGTATTATTCAATACACGACCTGCAGCGTCTGGTTCAGGATTTAGCGTATTATTCAAAATACGAGCTGCAGCGTCTGGTTCATTATTCAGGGTATTTTTCAAAACACGACCTGCAGCGTCTGGTTTAGGATTCAGGGTATTATTCAAAACACGACCTGCAGCGTCTGGTTCAGGATTCAGCGTATTATTCAAAATACGAGCTGCAGCGTCTGGTTCAGGATTCAGCTTATTATTCATAATACGAGCTGCAGCGTCTGGTTCAGGATTCAGCATATTATTCAAAATACGAGCTGCAGCATCTGGTTCAGGATTCAGGGTATTATTCAAAACACGACCTGCAGCGTCTGGTTCAGGATTCAGCGTATTATTCAAAATACGAGCTGCAGCATCTGGTTCTTTATTCAGGGTATTATTCAAAAATGGTCAGGATATTATTCAGCGTATGGTTCAGTATTCAGGGTATTATTGAAAATACAACCTGCAGCGTCTGGTTCAGGATTCAGTATATTATTCAAAATACGACCTGCAGCGTCTGGTTCATTATTCAGGGTATTATTCAAAACACGACCTGCAGCGTCTGGTTCAGGATTCAGCGTATTATTCAAAATACGAGCTGCAGTATCTGGTTCATTATTCAGGGTATTATTCAAAAATGGTCAGGATATTATTCAGCGTATGGTTCAGTATTCATGGTATTAGTGAAAATACGACCTGCAGCGTCTGGATCAGGATTCAGGGTATTATTCAAAATACGAACTGCAGCGTCTGGTTCATTATTCAGGGTATTATTCAAAACACGACCTGCAGCGTCTGGTTCATGATTCAGCGTATTATTCAAAATACGAGCTGCAGCGTCTGGTTCATTATTTAGGGTATTTTTCAAAACACGACCTGCAGCGTCTGGTTCAGGATTCAGCGTATTATTCAAAATACGAGCTACAGCATCTGGTTCATTATTCAGGGTATTAGTAAAAAATAGTCAGGATATTATTCAGCCTATGGTTCAGTATTCAGGGTATAATTGAAAATACGACCTGCAGCGTCTGGTTCAGGATTCAGGGTATTATTATAAAATGTGCAGGGTATTCTTCAGCGTCTAGTTCAATATTCGGCGTATTATTCAGGGAATTACTCAAAATACGACCAGCGTATTATTCAGCGCCTGGTTCAGGACTCAGGGTATTATTCAAAAAATATTCCAGGGTATTATTCAGCGTCTGGATTATTAAAAATTGGCTAGGGTATTATTCAGTGTCTGGTTCAGTATTCAGTATTGTAACATGTTTAAGGTTTCAGCGTACGCAGTTAAAACTGATGTTTATGCTACATGTTCTGTTTTATTTGGCAATCGCCATTAATTCTTGAATTACCTTCGTATATAGGTATAGGTTTAGTTATGGGTATATGCATCAGCGATAAGTATTGTTGTAAAATTTATAGTGATAATGCATCCGTAATTGGTGCATCTGTAAAAGCCATTTTTGCCGACGCTTATGTTTTTATAAGCGTAGCTTGATAAAGTGTTGAAAATCCGTGCTCGATATATGAACTTTGGAAACAAATCAAACGTAACGATTTCCGATATTTTTTATTGACTCAGGACTAAATCAAAGGTTCAAAATTTAGTTCCGGATTTCAATATATGCCAGTTCAAGTTTGAGTTCACGATGCATGGTTGGAATTAGGATTCAAACTGAACAAAACCAGAGTTCAGTCCATGATTAAGGAAACACTACAAGATTCTAAATTTAGTGTAGTTCTTGATTCAGTCTACGGGGCTGGATTCTTAATTAATCAGTTCAAGATTTGGTTCGTGGTTTGGGATAAAGTTCAGAGTTCAGTCAGTGTTTCAGTATTCACTTTAAGCTGCAAACATAATCACATAATTATTCAGTTAATATAATTTTATGCAAGTCGTCCTTTCACGATACCATATTATAGACTTAGTTCCTCATTTCCTCGAACTGTTTGCTCCCTGTCTCTTGATCTACGTCGGTTGATGTGTGCTCTGAGAGGGATGTGCTTCGCTTGCCGGGTTTTGCCAATCAGCTGTTTCGGTTTCACACTTTTGAGGTTTAGATACACTGACGACGTTTTAATAACAGAAAGCCTCAGTGTCACTAAACATGGTATAGTTGCGCTTATATTGGAAACCACTGTGTCGGTATCTCTGCTGGTGGATGTTTCCTTCGTCCCCTAGGATATCATCTGCTCAGAATCAGTTCCTAAGTGCTGATGTTGATACTGCGGTGTTAACGTCAGTACGTAAGTACTGAATTAAATTACTGTATTATACCTTAACATTTGCAGTAGTACACATTCTAAATTCTTCTAAAACTAAGCTTGATTTGTCAAAGTGACGTGTATCTGTTCGCCATTTTTTGGGGGTTGAGTTTACATGTTGCTGGTCTCGCTGCCTGGGACACTCTCCTTGCTGATGCCCGGGATTGTCGTGATGCGTGGGCCATGCTGGCTGAGGTGGCACGGTGGGGGACGCTCTTTAATCGATCGGAAGGCGTCTCTTACCTGATGTCTGCGGTTGGACTTTCTCATGATTTACGTAGATTGATGTATGCTCGAAGGGGGATGTGCTTCGCTTGCCGGGTCTTACCAATCATGATTTTCGGTTACAAACTTTTGGGCCTCTGTGTCACTAAATTTGGTACAGCTACGCTTATATTGCTCTTGTTTGACAGCTAGTGGAGTCTGCCAACCATGGAAATACTAAGGATCTAAGTAAAATAAGAACTTATGATGGTTTATATATATATTTCTTTTGACAAACCGCAAACTATTGTGGTGTACATAACAGGCATACGTAAAAACAGACAGATGGACGAACAATCTGGATAAAGTAATCTGATTGGCTGAAAATTTGAAAAGGGTATGGCATCTTAATTTATTCTTAATTTTGTTTTCAGGTAAAAATAAAAATATCATCAATTTGTCATCTGCTGAATTTGCCTATAGAGTGGTAAAGGCTAGATAACCATAAGTTCGGACTGAAAAAAAAGTATGGGACACAAGCTTTACTTAAAATTATTGATGTCAGGAAGTTACAAATACTGTAACGGAAGATAAGCAATTATGAGAAATTGCCTACCTTGGCAAAATTGGTAACTTCCTTACAGTAGCAAAGCCTGTCACAACGGCTACAGATGACATTCTAAGATTTTTGTTAGGAGAAAACAAGGCTCAACACTACATGTAAATCCTATATTAAGCAGACAATTTACATGAAATATCAAGAAATATAAAGAACAATTCTGATAGTGCCTCAAGGGTTAACAATTCTTTTTTCTGTCCAAATATTAGATAATCTATGATAATAGATCTTGTTCTGTCCTGGTTTCCATGGTTGTGTCAGTGTCCTGAAGTTGCAACCTGAATGAATTTCAATAAATAGCTGCCATTGTCTACCAAATAGGTTGCAGTCGAGTAGTTTAACTTCAACGCTTAGCATGCTAAGAAAAAAATTCAGATGAAGTTTTGAAATATTTTCTTATATTCACCAGAAAATAGGTTTTGGCATTTCATGCAAATTGTGTCCAGAAAATTTGCATGGAATGCCAAATCTTGTTTCTATGAAAAATCAGAAATATGTCCTCAATTTATCATCTGCTAAAATTAGTCCAGAGAGAGTGGTAAAGGAAGGTTAAAATGATATTTTAACCTTATACCTTTTTGCACTTAAACAGCAATAAAAAATGCTTTTTATTTTCTCATCTGGATCGACACTGTTTGCACAGTATCTGTTTTGATCTGCAGCGATAAAAAGGTTACGGTGAACAGAGATACATCTCAACACTCACTTCCCTTTCAAAGGGAGACCATTCCAGCGGAACAGATCCTTTCCTGGTTTATAAATCCCTCTTCAAAAGGGGGCTATTCTGATCAGAAAATATGTTCCTTCCATTTAGAGTAGCCCTGTATGAGAAGAGAGGTAATTACTTTCTCGCCAAAGTTGGCTCACGTGGGCTCCCTTGGAGATGCATCCAATCAACTTGAATGAACCTGGTCGCTGACATCGAGATCCACAATAGGGAAAAATTCCTTACTGCGAACAACCAAGAAAAATGCCCTTACCTAACCCTAACCCTAATCCCTGTCCAGCCCCTACTCACCACACCCCTATCCCCTAACTTTATCACTAACCCTAACCCTAGCTGAAAATCATTAGAATTAACCGCAATCCCTAAACTAACCGCAATACTTAGCCACGGCCTCTAACCCTGGCCCCAGCCCAAAACCCTCACCCTGCCGAACCCTAACCCTAGCTACAAAACACTGCAATTAACCGCAACCCTAGAATTAACCCCAAGGCTCAGCCTAAGCCGTTAGCCCTAGCCCCAGCCTCTACCCCTGTCCAGCCCCTACTCACCCCAGCCCTAACCCCTAAAGCTAACCGTAACCTATCGCTAACCCTAACCATAACCCTAGGTGAAAATCATTATAATTCACGCAACCTCTAAACTAACCGCAACTCATAGCCACCGCCTCTAACATTAACCCCTAACACTAGCCCCAGCCTCTAACACTATTCCTGTCCAGCCCTACTTACCTCAGCCCGAACCCCTAATCCTAACCCTAACCTATCAGTAGCCCTAACCCTAGGTAAAAATCATTAGAATTAACCGCAACCCCCAAACTAACCGCAACGCTTAGTCACCCTGGCCCCAGCCCAAAATCATCACCGTGCCCAGACTAACCCTAACCCTAGCTAAAAACACTGCAATTAACCGCAACACCAGAAATAACCGCAATGCTCAACAGAAGCACCTAACCCTAGCTCCAGCCTCTAACACTACCCATGTCCAGCCCCTACTCACCCCAGCCCTAACACTTAACCCTAACCCTACTCTATCACTAACCCTAACCATAGCTGAAAATCATTAGAATTAATCGCAAGCACTAAACTAACCGCAAAACTGCAACAGCATCTAACCCTAGCCCCAGCCCAAAACACGGCCCAAAACACTAACCCTGCCCAGCCCTAACCCTAACCCTAGCTACAAAACATTGGAATTAACCGCAACCCCAAAACTAACCGCAAGGCTCAGCCAAAGACGCTAACCCTAGCCCCAGCATCTAACACTACCCCTATCCAGCCCCTACTAATCCCAGATCTAACCCCTAACCCTAACCCTAGCTCTAACCCATTTAAAATAAACCACAACCATTAAACTAACTGCAACTCATAACCACAGCCTCTAACCCTGGTCCCAGTCCAAAACACTCACCCTGCCCAGCCCTAACCCTAACCATAGCTACAAAATATTGGAATTAACCACAACGCCAAAACCAACCGGAAGTCTTAAACACACACTCACACTCCAGCCCCAACCCCAAACACACCCTGCATAGCCCCAAGGTTGGGGCTACCTAACCCTAGGGTTACCTTGACCTTAACCCATCCTAGAAAACGTCAGAATAAACCGCAGCCCCTAAACTAACCGCAACCTTTAGCAGCAGCCTCCAACCCTAACCCCAGCCCCATACCACTGACAAGCCCCTACTACCCTAGCACTAACTCTAACCCTAACCCTAACCTATCACTAACTCTAACCCTAGGTACAAAACATTAGAATTAACCGCAACCCCAAAACTAACCGCAAGTCTTAGACACACGCTCTCAACCTAGCCCCGGCCCCAAACACACCCTGCATAGCCCCTGGGTTGGAGCTACCCTAACCCTAGGTTTATCCTAATCCTAACCCTAGTTAAAAGACATCAGAATTAACCGCGACCCCCAAACTAACCGCAACCTAAAGCCTCCAAACCTAGCCCCAGCCCTAACACTCACCCTGTCAAGCCCTTACTACCCTAGCTCTAACCCCTTACCCTTACCCTAACCCCAGCCCTAGGTATGAAACATTAGAATAAACCACAATCCCAAAACTAACCGCGTCTCAGACACACCCTCTTGCCCTAGCCCCAGCAGCAAAGACTCTCCCTGCATAGCCACAGTGTTGGGACTACCCTAGCTCTAGGGTAACCCTAACCCTAGCTGCAAGGCATCAGAATTAACCACAACCCCAAAACTAACCGCAACCTTTAGTGGTAGCCTCCAACCCTAGCCCCAGCCCCTAACACTAACCCTGTCAAGCCACTACTACCCTTGCCCTAACACGAAACCCTAACCTTAACCTATCACTAACACTTACACTAACCCTAGCTGCAAAACATTAGAATTAACTGCAACCCCAAAACTAACCCCAAGAGAATAATACGCTGAATCCTGAACCAGACGCTGCAGGTCGTGTTTTGAATAATACCTTGAATAATGAACCAGACGCTGCAGTTCGTATTTTGAATAATACCCTGAATCCTGAACCAGACGCTGCAGGTCGTATTTTCAATAATACCCTGAATACTGAACCATACGCTGAATTATATCCTGACCATTTTTGAAAAATACCCCGAATAATGAACCAGATGCTGCAGCTCGTATTTTGAATAATACGCTGAATCCTGAACCAGACGCTGCAGGTCGTATTTTCAATAATACCCTATATACTGAACCATACGCTGAATAATATCCTGACCATTTTTGAAAAATACCCTGAATAATGAACCAGATGCTGCAGCTCGTATTTTGAATAATACCCTGAATACTGAACCATACGCTGAATAATATCCTGACCATTTTTGAATAATACCCTGAATAATGAACCAGATGCTGCACCTCGTATTTTGAATAATACGCTGAATCCTGAACCAGATGCTGCAGCTCGTATTTTGAATATACGCTGAATCCTGAACCAGACGCTGCAGGTCGTGTTTTGAAAAATACCCTGAATAATGAACCAGACGCTGCAGCTCGTATTTTGAATAATACGCTGAATCCTGAACCAGACGCTGCAGGTCGTGTTTTGAATAATACCCTGAATAATGAACCAGACGCTGCAGCTCGTATTTTGAATAATACGCTGAATCCTGAACCAGACGCTGCAGCTCGTATTTTGAATAATACGCTGAATCCTGAACCAGACGCTGCAGCTCGTATTTTGAATAATACGCTGAATCCTGAACCAGACGCTGCAGGTCGTGTTTTGAATAATACCCTGAATAATGAACCAGGCGCTGCAGTTCGTATTTTGAATAATACCCTGAATCCTGAACCAGACGCTGCAGGTCGGATTTTAAATAATAATACCCGGAATACTGAACCATACGCTGAATAATATCCTGACCATTTTTGAATAATACCCTGAATAATGAACCAGATGCTGCAGCTCGTATTTTGAATAATACGCTGAATCCTGAACCAGACGCTGCAGGTCGTGTTTTGAATAATACCCTGAATCCTGAACCAGACGCTGCAGCTCGTATTTTGAATAATACGCTGAATCCTGAACCAGACGCTGCAGCTCGTATTTTGAATAATACGCTGAATAATGAACCAGACGCTGCACCTCGTAATTTGAATAATACGCTGAATCCTGAACCAGACGCTGCAGGTCGTGTTTTGAATAATACCCTGAATAATGAACCAGACGCTGCAGTTCGTATTTTGAATAATACCCTGAATCCTGAACCAGACGCTGCGGGTCGTATTTTCAATAATACCCTGAATACTGAACCATACGCTGAATAATATCCTGACTATATTTTAATAATACCCTGAACAATGAACCAGATGCTGCAGCTCGTATTTTGAATAATACGCTGAATCCTGAACCAGACGCTGCAGGTCGTGTTTTGAATAATACGCTGAATCCTGAACAAGACGCTGCAGCTCGTATTTTGAATAATACGCTAAATCCTGAACCACACGCTGCTGCTCGTATTTTGAATAATACGCTGAATCCTGAACCAGACGCTGCAGGTCGTGTTTTGAAAAATACCCTGAATAATGAACCAGACGCTGCAGCTCGTATTTTGAATAATACGCTGAATCCTGAACCAGACGCCTCAGGTCGTGTTTTGAATAATACCCTGAATCCTGAACCAGATGCTGCAGCTCGTATTTTGAATAATACGCTGAATCCTGAACCAGACGCTGCAACTCGTATTTTGAATAATACGCTGAATCCTGAACCAGACGCTGCAGGTCGTATTTTGAATAATACCCTGAATCCTGAACCAGACGCTGCAGCTCGTATTTTGAATAATACGCTGAATCCTGAACCAGACGCTGCAGCTCGTATTTTGAATAATACGCTGAATAATGAACCAGACGCTGCAGCTCGTATTTTGAATAATACGCTGAATCCTGAACCAGACGCTGCAGCTCGTATTTTGAATAATACGCTGAATCCTGAACCAGACGCTGCAGTTCGTATTTTCAATAATACCCTGAATACTGAAACATACGCTGAATAATATCCTGACCATTTTTGAATAATACCCTGAATAATGAACCAGATGCTGCAGCTCGTATTTTGAATAGTACCCTGAATCCTGAACCAGACGCTGCAGGTGGTGTTTTGAAAAATACCTTTAATAATGAACCAGACGCTGCAGCTCGTATTTTGAATAATACGCTGAATCCTGAACCAGACGCTGCAGCTCGGGTTTTAAATAATACCCTGAATAATGAGCCAGACGCTGCAGGTCGTGTTTTGAAAAATACCCTGAATAATGAACCAGACGCTGCAGCTCGTATTTTGAATAATATGCTGAATCCTGAACCAGACGATACAGCTCGTATTTTGAATAATACGCTGAATCCTGAACCAGACGCTGCAGCTCGTATTTTGAATAATACGCTGAATCCTGAACCAGACGCTGCAGCTCGTATTTTGAATAATACGCTGAATCCTGAACCAGACGCTTCAGCTCGTATTTTGAATAATACGCTGAATCCTGAACCAGACGCTGCAGGTCCTGTTTTGAAAAATACCCTGAATAATGAACCAGACGCTGCAGCTCGTATTTTGAATAATACGCTGAATCCTGAACCAGACGCTGCAGGTCGTGTTTTGAATAATACCCTGAATAATGAACCAGACGCTGCAGCTCGTATTTTGAAAAATACCGCTGAATCCTGAACCAGACGCTGCAGCTCGTATTTTGAATAATACGCTGAATCCTGAACCAGACGCTGCAGGTCGTATTTTGAATAATACCCTGAATAATGAACCAGACGCTGCAGTTCGTATTTTGAATAATACCCTGAATCCTGAACCAGACGCTGCAGGTCGTTTTTTCAATAATACCCTGGATAATGAACCATACGCTGAATAATATCCTGACCATTTTTGAATAATACCCTGAATAATGAACCAGATGCTGCTGCTCGTATTTTGAATAATACGCTGAATCCTGAACCAGACGCTGCAGGTCGTGTTTTGAATAATACCCTGAATCCTGAACCAGACGCTGCAGCTCGTATTTTGAATAATACGCTGAATCCTGAACCAGACGCTGCAGGTCTTGTTTTGAAAAATACCCTGAATAATGAACCAGACGCTGCAGCTCGTATTTTGAATAATACGCTGAATCCTGAACCAGACGCTGCAGGTCGTGATTTTGAGAAATACCCTGAATAATGAACCAAACACTGCAGCTCGTATTTTGAATAATACGCTGAATCCTGAACCAGACGCTGCAGGTCGTGTTTTGAATAATACCCTGAATAATGAACCAGACGCTGCAGTCCGTATTTTGAATAATACCCTGAATCCTGAACCAGACGCTGCAGGTCGTATTTTCAATAATACCCTGAATACTGAACCATACGCTGAATAATATCCTGACCATTTTTGAATAATACCCTGAATAATGAACTAGATGCTGCAGCTCGTATTTTGAATAATACGCTGAATCCTGAACCAGACGCTGCAGGTCGTGTTTTGAATAATACCCTAAATCCTGAACCAGACGCTGCAGCTCGTATTTTGAATAATACGCTGAATCCTGAACCAGACGTTGCAGCTTGTATTTTGAATAATACGCTGAATAATGAACCAGACGCTGCAGCTCGTATTTTGAATAATACGCTGAATCCTGAACCAGACGCTGCAGCTCGTATTTTGAATAATACGCTGAATCCTGAACCAGACGCAGCAGGTCGTGTTTTGAAAAATACCCTGAATAATGAACCAGACGCTGCAGCTCGTATTTTGAATAATACGCTGAATCCTGAACCAGACGCTGCAGGTCGTGTTTTGAATAATACCCTAAATCCTGAACCAGACGCTGCAGCTCGTATTTTGAATAATACGCTGAATCCTGAACCAGACGCTGCAGCTTGTATTTTGAATAATACGCTGAATAATGAACCAGACGCTGCAGCTCGTATTTTGAATAATACGCTGAATCCTGAACCAGACGCTGCAGCTCGTATTTTGAATAATACGCTGAATCCTGAACCAGACGCGGCAGGTCGTGTTTTGAAAAATACCCTGAATAATGAACCAGACGCTGCAGCTCGTATTTTGAATAATACGCTGAATCCTGAACCAGACGCTGCAGGTCGTATTTTGAATAATACCCTGAATCCTGAACCAGACGCTGCAGGTCGTATTTTCAATAATACCCTGAATACTGAACCATACGCTGAATAATATCCTGACCATTTTTGAATAATACCCTGAATAATGAACTAGATGCTGCAGCTCGTATTTTGAATAATACGCTGAATCCTGAACCAGACGCTGCAGGTCGTGTTTTGAATAATACCCTAAATCCTGAACCAGACGCTGCACCTCGTATTTTGAATAATACGCTGAATCCTGAACCAGACGCTGCAGCTTGTATTTTGAATAATACGCTGAATAATGAACCAGACGCTGCAGCTCGTATTTTGAATAATACGCTGAATCCTGAACCAGACGCTGCAGCTCGTATTTTGAATAATACGCTGAATCCTGAACCAGACGCGGCAGGTCGTGTTTTGAAAAATACCCTGAATAATGAACCAGACGCTGCAGGTCGTGTTTTGAATAATACGCTGAATCCTGAACCAGACGCTGCAGCTCGTATTTTGAATAATACCCTAAATCCTGAACCAGACGCTGCAGCTCGTATTTTGAATAATACGCTGAATAATGAACCAGACGCTGCAGCTCGTATTTTGAATAATACGCTGAATCCTGAACCAGACGCTGCAGCTCGTATTTTGAATAATACGCTGAATCCTGAACCAGACGCGGCAGGTCGTGTTTTGAAAAATACCCTGAATAATGAACCAGACGCTGCAGCTCGTATTTTGAATAATACGCTGAATCCTGAACCAGACGCTGCAGGTTGTGTTTTGAATAATACCCTGAATAATGAACCAGACGCTGCAGTTCGTATTTTGAATAATACCCTGAATCCTGAACCAGACGCTGCAGGTCGTATTTTCAATAATACCCTGAATACTGAACCATACGCTGAATAATATCCTGACCATTTTTGAATAATACCCTGAATAATGAACCAGATGCTGCAGCTCGTATTTTGAATAATACGCTGAATCCTGAACCAGACGCTGCAGGTCGTGTTTTGAATAATACCCTGAATCCTGAACCAGACGCTGCAGCTCGTATTTTGAATAATACGCTGAATCCTGAACCAGACGCTGCAGCTCGTATTTTGAATAATACGCTGAATAATGAACCATACGCTGAATCCTGAACCGTGAATAATGAACCGTGAACCAGATGCTAACTTAACGCTCATATTTTGTCCCGTTGTGGTTCAGATATGAATGGAAGACAATACTCGGCTAACTCCCTGAGTACTCTTTGAAAACAGCTAGGTCCTATTATTTAGATTCCTCTTTTTTTTTTCTTTTTTTTTTTTTTTTTTTTTTTTCTTTTTTTCTTTTTTTTTTTTTTTTTTTTTTTTTTTTTTGTTTTGTTTTTTTTTTTTTGTTTTTTGTTTTTTTTTTGTCATTAGCATTTCCTGTAAATATAGTTTCCTTTTCCTTGAGAAATTTAGCTTAATCATGGTCATATGCCATTAAAGCTTCCAAACTATCAAATAGACATATTTTCTGTGCAATTCAAAATGAAGCGTTAATAAAGCTTTCATGTGGATGTGGAAAAGTTTTTGAAATACAAACTGAGGACCTATTATAAAAATAGAGGGTTCCCATTAGAAGGACCTTGTGAGTATTTGGTCTACTTTGCGCTTTGCCTATCAAGGAAGATAATAGAAAAAAAAAACTTTGGGAAACCTAAAAGAAGGCACTACAATATAATAAACCCAATTAAAATGTCAAGTTAATTTGAATATTTTGCGGAGCTGTAGTCGGAACAAAACATATCAAAGGGCTGAATAGCCCTGAAATGACAGATTCTATGAGAAACTAATAAATTCCAGGTATCATTCTGTTCTCCATTTAAGTTTGTGAGGCACTTCTTCGTCGAAAAAAAACGAGCTATAGCGAACAACAAAGGCGCTGATCAGCCTGCGTGGCGGACGCGCAGGCTGATCTGCGCCTTTGTTGTTCGCACATATATTCGGGCGGGTTCTCTCAGCGACTCTCACCATAGATCAAGCACAAGTTGCACTACTTTTGTAAGGACAACTCTTTAATGGCGTACTAATATACACACATTGAAACATTGGGTCTACTTTTGTGCGCGGATGAATACGAAATTGAATAGTAGTCAAAGTCACTTTCTCTAAAACCGTGGGTGGCAACGAAGAATGTCATTAAAAATGCCTGAAAAGATCTCGAGGTGATTGTCCATTGGACTACTTCTTCATTTGCAAAGAAGTACGACACGGAATGTATAAAGTTATAAATAATAAACAGTCAGGCTTAGACCGAATACTGAATTAATTCATTAATTTTTTGTAGTGGTATACTTCTGCTACAAAATGATAAATATTTTAATATAATTTTAGCAGCATGAGCTTATCTAGATAGTTGTAATATTTCCTTTGTATCAGTTTGACCTAAAAATAATGATGTTTTAATATGAGTGTAATAATATCGTGTCTCAGCTTGACAAGTTGTTTGGGAATATTATTGACTCCATTGCTTCAGTGCAGATTTAATACTTATATGGAATACAATATATGTAAAATGAATTTCAGACAGGATTTAGGCTTGATTACAGAACAATTATCATATCGTACAATTAAAACTATTTTCAGTAAATACTTACAAAAAGAAAGAAAGCGTTTATGCATGCATTGTAGACTTTTCTCAAGCTTCTGATACAGTTTAGCGATCCGAATTATTTCAAAACTGTTGCAATTTGTCGTTGGTGGTAATTTTCATACAAATGTAAGTTGTTAAACATATACAGTCGACTCTCGTTATCTCGAACTCCAAGGGACTCTATGAAACACTTCGAGATATCCGTACTTCGACATATCAGATTTGCGGCAATGAGGAAAACAATTAATCGAACAACCACTTTTAACAGAATGAATATGTAATTTGACTCCTAAGTTACAGAAATATTGAAAATATTGTGGAAAAGAGGAGAAATTGCTCCTAAGGAGCAATTTCTCCTCTTTTCCACAATATTTTGTTGCCTGTTGGTAGATCTCTGTGTTAAAAAAGGGACCAGATTTTCACTTCGAGATAAGCGGTTATTCGAGATAAGCGAGTTCGAGATAACGAGAGTCACCTGTACTTAAATTGTAAATTTATAGTAAAGAAAGTCAATTTTCTGACCCCCTTGGGCAAATACGAAAAAGGTGTAAGACAAGGAGGCGGATTAAGTGCCCTTCTTTTCAATGTTTACATCAATGACCTAAAAAGTAATTGACGCTTCCATTTCAGACCCAGTTGCTTTAAATTCCACACGACTGTATTGTCTTGTTTATGCTGCTAATTTTGTGTTGTTGTCAGAAAGAAAAGTCTGCAATTCTGTCATGATTTTTTTGCAAATTTACTGTGTGATAGCTGGACGCTTAAAAAGCGAGAGAAAAAAAGCTCCTAATGTAATTATTTTAGTAATTGTAAAATAGATACTAAAGAGTTAAAATTTATATATTTGGAAATTGAAATTATAGAGAAGTATAAATAACTTGAGGTGATATTGCTTTATACTAGTAATTTAAAATTCTCTTCAAATCAGTTGCATATGAAAAGTGTGTAGGCGTCCATCTTTTTTACTTTAAGCTGAAGTTTTGGACTTCGATGTGTTAAGCAATAGTTTAAAACTCAAAATTCTTTGGGCATACGTATACTTGCTTATAGATGGGAATTTGGATCAGTAATTTTACCATTAAAGATAAAAACATTAGATACTCTTCCCTTTGTAAAAGTTCTGTAAACATTACTAGGATCTCATACAAATTCCTCAAATTGTGCTTCCAAGCTTGAATTAGGAAGAGATAGAATACTTATTTGTATTACCTGCTCAGCACTGAAATTCAATGAGCGTTTAAACCAGCTTCAAGCTACCCATTTTCTCAAAGAAGTTTATGAAGTTGAAAAAAACAACACTTCATCTTGAGGGTTAAAGACGTTTGTAATGTTTTATCCAAAATTCTTTGACTAGATTGAATATCAATAAGACTAATTTGGAATACCGGGAAGTATCACATAAGATTTTGAACAAGTGTTGTTCAGACATATAAGAAGATTTAAACTTATTAAAGGTCAAATAAATTGCAATAAGCTGCATACGTACTCAAAAATATTTATAATAGTTTATGTATGCAATCTTATATATCCTTTGGACTCCCAACACTTTAACAAGAAATTACAAAAATTAGAAGCAGTGCTCATGATTTATTAACTGAACTTGGTCGTTACCACAGTAAGGATTCCACGTGAGCAGCGAATTGTCTGCAATGCAATCAGGTAAAAGATGATGGGCATTTTTTTCCTGTTTTGTAGTAAATATACAGATTTAAGAATTGCATTGTTTACCAAACTACACTTAAAGATACCAGATTTGAAACCCAAAACTGATGAATGTTTTAAATTGTTTTCTAACTTGATGAATCCCAGTAGTGCTGTAGATACAAAACTTATTTGTAAATTAATTCATGGGGCATTGGAATTAATGTAGTAGATTTATCGTGTTTGTTGTTCTCATGTGTATTCTGTTAAATGCTAAATGTTTATATTTATATATATTTCATGTGAATGGAACGCGTTCTGTATGTGTAGGTCTTCCAATAAATATTATTATATTCTATTCTGTACTGCTACCTCTCATTGTCGTCTACAAATTGTAAACAGGATGAAAATCAACTGGTAGCACTCTACTAGTATAGGAAATTCAGCTGACATGTGGAGGATATTTTCCCCATAAAGTAGGTTTTGATATTTCTTGCAAATTATCTCCTTAGGAGACAGTTTGCTTGAAATGTCAAAACCAATTTTCTAAATTGTTGACAGAGTAAAAGTCAACGGTTACCACTTTTTTAGTATAAGAAAAACTTCAGACTAAAAATTGATGACATTTTTCCCCACCAGAAAATAAGCTTTGATATTTAATGCTAACTGTCCTATAAGGAGACACTTTGCATGAAATGTCAAAGCCTATTTTCTAGGGAAAATACTTTAATATGTTGCCTGTGGAACTTTTCACCTAGCATGCTGAGCGTTAAGTACAAAACTGTGACATGATTTTGACGTCAACTTTGTTGCAGGTGTCTGTCGGTTTAAATTGTTTTATTACATGTTTTCCTAAATATATACTGAGCCTCTGGAAATCATTTCAAACTAGATTGCGCATTCGATGGCATGTCATTGCATAATCCCCACGCTCGGTGCTAATGTTGCCAATAGCGTGATGGATGGACGGATTGGTGGTCGGACACTCGCTCTTACACGCCCTTACGAGGTGGGAAAGTCATATAGCAAGTTTGTTTAAATTCCGCCCGGTGGATTAGGGGATAGCGTGACGGACGAAAGGACAGACAGATAGTGATCCTTTGACCCCACTCGAAGGGCACATGGGACAGAGTGAAAAATAAGGTTGCTCCCGCACACTCTTACCACGTGGGAATTTGGTTAAATTCCGCCAAATGGTTTAGGATGAGATAGCGTGACGGAAGGACAAACAGACGGACAGGCGAAGGCGTTTACAATATTCCCATCGATAATGATAATAATGGTTTTGTAAGTATTATAATCGACTCATTTATTACTGTAGCATTATTTAACAGTTATTATTTTTCGCGTCAGTTTCCACAAAAGGTAACACATATATGATAAACGTCATATTTCATCATAAGTGTGAACAATGTCATATTTTTGTATTGTAATAAACACCAACACGATCTAACTTTATTTTATTTATTCTATATCATAAAGAACCTGTGGGCAAGGAACGCCTTAGTCTGAAAAGACAATAAATGGCTATAAAAAGCCATCATTCAGTAAATGGCTATAAACAAACCACCATTCAGTGATCGAGTCTGGCGGTGATTTCATCTGACTTTATCGTAGGCGGCTATTACATAATAGTGACCTCAACCGGACAAAGCCATTGAGCTTCCACAGGCAAACGGTGAATTTTACCCATATGCATACCACGCCAGGCATGCGCGCAGTCTGAACAGGGTCTCAGTATCATGACCAGTATATAAATGAGACTTTTGGGCAGACTGATCACACACATCATGGTGTTGGTTTTTAATGTGGCCTGATTTGTATGTCAGAAATATTTGAAATAGATTTCTGCTACCTGGGACCTCCTAGCAGATATGACTGATGTTCTGGGCCCAGTTGTCCAAAGCGTCGTTAGCTTAACGAGCTCGTTAAGGGTCATTTCGTTAACTGTTTTAGGGATTCAATATACAATATTCTGATATTTTTTGCTGAAAAAATGTGAGTAGCTTTTGCACTGCAAAAGCTACTCACATTTTTTCAGCAAAAACTTTCAGCATATTTGCGTATCACTCAGTGTAAATTTTAACGATGGTTAACTAACGACGTCGTTAGCTTTGAACAACTTGGGCCCTGGTATATAAATTACGTCTAGAAGTGGTGCTTCTCTTAAAGAACATTCGTTTTATAACCGAATCCCCACTCAGATCAGAGGCAAAGTTGTGATCGAGTAAAGCGAGCCCCAGAATTTGTTTCAGCTGACCAGTCCAAAGGTGGTAGGTTTACAAACGCCAAACTTTCCTTTAAGTAGTTGTCCACGTGATTATCATTGACCAATGTAATCAAGCCACGCGTTTGTACAGTCAGAGACCAAAAGTAATTCCAGAAAAATATTCTCATAGACTTGAATGCATTTTCATGTTTACAAGACACTTATTATTGTGTAACATCGTAAAGAAATTATTGGTGTTCTGTAATGATTGAAAGGTAAATGATGCATGCTCAAAATATATGACTGATAAATGTCGGGTATCTGTTTTCTCAGATGCAACAATTTAAATTAAGAGAAAATTTCAAAAAATGGCAGATTTCCATTGACGCCAATGTTTACGTCGCTTAAAAACTCACCAAAATGTCTTACACAAAATTTAATTTTTTGTCTCTCAAGTTTGCATACAGAAAGTCCAACGAGAATCACAATGTATGTAAATCATCCAGCTTTCAAATGATGTGAACGTTACAAAGATATAAATAATTGTTTTTATTATTTTTTTTTAAACCTGAAACAGCATTGAAGTCTGTGGAATTTTTAACGCTGTGGAATTACTTTTGATCCCTGACTGTACGAAATTCAGGTAACGGTTATTGATAGCCGCGCTATTCTTGTCGCGGTGATGTCAAGAGTGCTGTTGATAGAGTTATCTTTAAAACCTGGACTGGGACATTTGGGACACTGGCAAACAGTGCAGACCCAGATCAGACGCCGCAGAACGCGGCGTATGATCAGGGTGTGCACTGTTGCCTAAATTTCAGGAAGTTAAGAATTAAATGAAATGGTCTTAAGTTCCCCCCGTTCAGGGCCATTTTTTCAGCCTATACTCAGACAACCGACCCACCAGTGCTGTCAGTGCTTTTATTGGTTGTTATGGATTATTCCAGAAACAGGACACTGAATTATACCAGTTCTAATGAACAAAAATATAGATCTAACTTAGGTAAAGATGATAACGCACCTGCTCCCCCCGCCCCTCCCCACGCTTCTCCCCCCCCCCCCCCCACCCCCACCCCCCACTTTCCAACACACACAAATGTTTATTTTAGGTAGAAGATATTAATACAGGAATTTCATCGAAAAACATTCATTTTCTCATATGAGGCATAATAAGTTGCGCTCAAAAGGTACCCACAGTCTATACATCATAAAATCTCAGGTAAGAAAATGACAAAGTTAAAATAAAAAAATTGACAAAAATAAATAAAAAAATTATATCCAAACCACATGCATATCTGCAGACCTTGGAGAAAACGTGCACTGTTTCAAAAAGAGCGGTATAAAATTTGTATGAGGAGTTGCAATCACTAGGTACTCACCGTCTGAGGTCAGCAAATGATAAAGTTCACAAAGCAGAAAAAAGTGACAAAAATTAATGCAAGGATTATATCAAAAACATATGTACATCTTAAGACTATAGAGAATACATGTGCAAAGTTTCAACGATGTACCCACTGTCTATATATTGAGGGTGAAAAATGACTAAGTTCACAATGTAGAAAAAGTGGGCAAAGTTCACAAAGTAGAAAAAAGTAGCAAAAATTAATGCAAGAATTATATCAAAAGCACATGCACATCTTCAGACTATGTAGAAAAAATGTGCAAAGTTTCAAAAAGATCGGTATAAAATTGTATGAGGAGTTGGGCTTACGATGTACCCACTGTCTATACATTGAGAGGGGAAAATGACTAAGTTTACAATGTAGAAAAAGTGTGGGAAAATGACAAAGTTCACAAAGCAGGAAAAGTGACAATTAATGCAAGAATTGTATGAGGAGATGGGCTTATGATGTACCCCCTGTCTACGTATTGAGGGTGAAAAATATGACTAAGTTCACAATGCAGAAAAAGTGTGAACAAATGACAAAGTTCACAAAGTAGAAAAAAAGTGACAAACATTAATGCAAGAATTATATCAAAAACACATACACATCTTCAGACTATGGAGAAAATATGTGCAAAGTTTCAAAACGATCGGTAAAAATTGTATAAGAAGAGTCGACTGTAGTTGTAGTAAGTTTTTGTCTAATTCTGAGAGTTGGTATTTCCATCAAGAAAAGCCACGGTCAAGACGTACAGCCGTACCGAGGCACTGAAAGAAGAGAAGATGGACGAAAATATGACAAGAAACAACGGCATAGTTACAACAACGGAACAAACAAAGAACTGCAACAATGTAACAAACAAAAAACTGCAACAACGAAACAAAAAAAGAACTGAAACAACGGAACAACCAAAGAACTGCAACAAAGGAACAAACAAAGACCTGCAACAATGTAACAACCAAAAAACCGCAGCAACGGAACAAACAAAGAACTGCAACAACAAAACAACCAAAAAACTGCAACAACGGAATAACAAAGGAACTGCAATAACGGAACAGCCAAAGAACAGCAACAACGGAACAAACAAAGAACTGCAACAACGGATCAAATAAAGAACTGCAACGACGGAACAAACAAAGAAATGCAACAACGGAACATAAAAGGAACTACAACAATGGAATAAACAAAGATCTGCAACAACGGAAGAAACAAAGAACTGCAACTCCGGGATAAACAAAGAACCACAACAACGGAACAAACAAAGAACTGCAACAACGGAACATAAAAAGAACTGCAAGAATGAAACAAAGAACTGCAACAACGGAACAAACAAAGAACTGCAACACCCGGGGTAAATAAAGAACTGAAACAACGGAATAAACAAAGTACTGCTACACCGGGATAAACAAAGAACTGCAACAACCGATCAACCAAAGTACTGAAACAACAGAACAACCAAAAAACTGCAACAACGGATCAGACAAAGAACTACAACAATGTAACAACCGCAGAACTGCAACAAAGGAACAACCAAAGAACTGCAATAACGGAACAACCGAAGTACTGCAACAACGGAACCAACAAAGAACTGCAACAACAGAACAATCGAATAACTGCAACAGCGGAACAAAAAAAGAACTGCAGCAACGGAACAAACGAAGAACTGCAACAACGGAACAAACAAAGAACTGTAACAACGGAATAACCAAAGAACTGCAACAAAGGAACAAACAAAGAACTATAACAACGGAACAAACAAAGAACTGCAACAACGGAATGACCAAAGAACTGCAATTACGGAACAAAGAAAGCACTGCAACAACGGAATAACCAAAGAACTGCAACAACGGAACAAAGCACTGCGACAACGGAATAAACAAAGAACTGCAACGACAGAACAAACAAAGCACTACAACAACGGAATCGATTGGAGAACTCGGCAGAAACAATTACTGGGGCTTAACCTACAGTAAAACTTCAGTGACTCGAACACCGATAGCTCGTTTACCGTGGCTGATTCGAACTCGCTTTTGAGTTCCTAGGAAATTCTTTCTACTTCTCAAGAAAATAAAAATTTAGCTATAGTTTAGGGAAATGTTCTTTTTTTTCATCATGAAAATGTATGTTGTATGTACTCATAAAAATCGGCTCATCGAGGCGATTCAAATGAGTACAACCAACATACCGTTATTATTCCTACCGCTCAAGAAAACAAATATTTAGGGATAGTTTAGGGAAATGTTACTTCATCATGAATGTGTGTACTCATTAGAATCACCTCATCGATGCGATTCTAATGAGTACATTCAACATACAATTCTTTTATATAAGATCGAAAATTGTCCCAATTTGCTTCCTAACCTCACGTAATGATTAACCCTCATTGGTTCGAACTACCCAGGTCAACAACATATTTCCATGGTCTCAAAGTTGTTCGAGCCATTGAAGTTCGGCTATAGTTTACAAGATGTTTTATGGCATACTATTTCAGTTGTAATCTCAATATTCACTTCTTTAAAGCCACAATATTACAGATAATTGGAACACATGTTACATGTACTTCATGTTGTTACAACATATGTATCCTGGAGTGAACAAAGAATTGAACTGAATTGCTTTAAAAGATTGGCATAAATAAATTTGCATTTATCGATATGGTCCTGACTGACATAACCTGATTTGCATTTATTGATTCCTTTTTTCTAATACTAGATATTAATGTTTAAGTCGAGTCGGTTCTAATGAGTACAATCAACATACAGTCAAACTTCAATGGCTCGAACATCATTGGGACCATGGAAATTTGTTCGAGCGATGAGTAGTTCGAGCCATTGACATTTAATCATGGCACCAGATCAGGAAGCAAATGGCGATAATTTATGGAACTGTTTCCGATCTTCAACAAAATTATGTATGTTGTGTGTACTCAATAGAATCGCCTCGATGAGGCGATTCTAATGAGTACACACCACATACAATTTCATAATAAAATAAGAAAATTTCCCTCAATATTTGTTTTCTTGAGCTATCGGAAAAATTCCGTAAGGACTCAAAAATGAGTTCGAATAAGCCATGGTAAACGAGCCATCGGTGTTCGAGCCATCGAAGTTCGACTGTACCATTAATTTATAGAAGATCAAAAAGACATCACTAAACTATTCCATTTGTCTTCTGACCTGGCGCTATGATTAACTGCCTGGCTCGAACTAGCCATGTCTAGATCAAACTTCCAAAGACGTCCCAAAGATGTTCGAGTCATTGAAGTTCGATTGTACCTGGCTTGCCAGCTTATTTGTGTCCATAATACTGCATTTAGAGTTACACGTAGTCTAACGTAATGTTTGGATTCTGATTTTCCTGTAGATATAGCTCAAAGTCCATGATGATGTAAGAAAAGAATATTTTACTTCATCACTGCAAAAGGTTTTCGTTGGAATTGACAACAAGAAGACTATCTCTCTTGGGTGAAAGACCCATTGCCTATCTGCAGATGTCAGTGCACCTGTTTTTCCAATCATGCCACAGCATCTTATAAACAAAGGCGTTCGGCCAAGAAGTTATATGAAGAGTTTATGATTTTATACACGTATATGGCCCAGCAGGGATGGAGGCAGCTAACCTGTGAAGAGTAAAATTTGGATTGTGATAGAGGGATTTTACTACTCCCAGCACACTTTGTAAGTTTCCTTCATGAGTCTTTAATAAATTTAAAAAAAAAAAGCTTAAGTTTGGTAGTTTGGTATTCTGTCATATTCCATAGAGAAATGTATGGGAAAGACAAATCTGATCTTGACGTAAGGTCAAGATCAACTACAGTTACCTCACGATACAGTTCTCAATACAAAGAGTATTTGACGTCAAAGGTGTAAGAATTGCACGTGTAAATAATGTTTTAAACTTGCTTTCGTAATTATACAATAGTAAAAACTTTATTTTGAAACCATTCTTCTGTTAGAATACCGTATCATCTGCTGGAATGCTGGCAGCACTCTTTAAACCTTTGTGCAAAAGAATCAGTCTACTGTCTCACCTCCTTTTTTTTGAAAGACTCCCATTTTAGTTTTTTTTTTTTTTTTTTTTTTTTTTTTTTTTTCAGTATTCCAGTCATATTCCCAGTTTCAAAGCAGTAATTGCTAGCAGCCCTATTCTGAACTTTTTCGATTTATTGTTGAAGAATCACGCAATGGGGATCCCAAACACAGCTGCCATATTCCAAAACGGGGCGAACAAGTCCCCTATATGCTGCCTATTTCAAATCCTGAGGACATTGATGAAGATTCATCTCAGGAAACCAAGCGTTATATTTGCCTTAGTACACGTGTTGCTGATATGTGTATTCCATCTCAAGTCATATGTGATTGTTACCCCTAGGTATTAATGGAATCCACATTTTCGAGGACCGTACCCTCTAAAGTGTAAGAAGCCACAATCTTATTTGTTTTCTTCCTAGTTATCTATATTATATTGCATTTGACTGGCTAAAATCTCATACCCCATTTTCTGGCCCAACATCCTAATCTATCTATATCCTTCTGAAGTTTCAATGAGTCGTCTGTGTCTCTGATTTCACCATAGCAACCACAGTCATCAGCGAAAAGTCTTATTTCTAAGTCTAAGTCTGTAGAAATATCATTTACATTACGAAAACACGCCTATTCAAATATATAGAAAAATTTACCTCCAAAACTGAAAATTTTCAGATAAAAAAACTCTGATATTTTTTCATATTTCTGCTCAAAACATAGATTGTGGGTACTCGTTAGAACCGCCTCGGCGAGGCGGTTCTAACGAGTACCACAATCTATGTTTTTGAGCAGAAGTAAATAAAATAATGTATACCCCTGTAAACCCCAGTTTTACTATATAAAAGTGGGGTTTAAGGGGGTCGAAACTATATAGGCGTGTTCTCGTGATGTATGTACAGAGAGAACAATAATGGACCAAGAACGGTCCCATGTAGGACATCTGACAAAATTGGAGTTCACTCGAAAGTTTTACCTTTTACAACAGCTAATTGTGTTCTATAGCAAAGAAAGGAATCTATCCACCTAAGTGTCTTTCCGCCAGTGCCATAACCAAATAATTTACTTTTAAGATGTTTATGAGGCGGGGTATCAAAAGCCTTCTTGAAGTCCAGAATAAATGTGTCAACCTGTCCTCCTTTGTCCAAGATTTTTTACCCAAACATTTATAACAGTGGTCAAGATGTCCACAGCAAGGCACAGATAAGCCTACATATCCTCGCATTTTGGTCAGGGGGAGTTACTGTCCGCTAAAACAATTGTCCGCGAAATTTGCTTAACTTATCATCTGGAATATTTATATCATTACGAAAACACGCCTATTCAAATATATAGAAAATTTCACCTCCAAAAACTGAAAATTTCAGATAAAAAAATCTCTGATATTTTTCATATTTCTGCTCAAAACATAGATTGTGGGTACTCATTAGAACCGCCTCTGCGAGGCGGTTCTAACGAGTACCCACAATATATCTTTTCGAGCAGAAATAAGAAAAATAATGTATACCCCTGCAAACCCCAGTTTTTCTATATAAAAATGGGGTTTCAGGGGGTCAAAATTATATAGGCGTGTTTTCGTGGTGTAATAGTGCATATCAGAAATGTGGAAAGAAAATGGGTACATGGATTAGATTCGTTTTCGAGGTAGAAGGTCGTGAAGGTGTAAGAGGCATTTTGATTGATAAAAAGAGACTACTCAATTTTGTATAGACCTTTTTAATGTTATTGTTTTTATCCGGGCTACTTACCACGTGATTACAATATTGTGTCACGTGACCAATAACTGTGATGGCAAAAAGACTTCCGGTTCCTTTGATACTAATTGAATCAAGCCAAACTTTACTTGGATTATACTCGGACCCATCAATATTGATGGGTCCGAGGATAATACATTCTTTTTTGTCAATTTTACCTTGAGTTTAACAATACAGCTTTAAGAAGCACTTTGACTGTTTTTCCTAGGACAAATACAAAATAATCAACGATATTTTTCCGATATCTGTAGGCACGCGCACAACCGTAATTTTGCTTTATGGTGACCATTTTTAAGCGTAGTTTTAGCTAGTATATAGTCAAATTATGTTTTAATATTTTTGGTTATGTCATTTGAATGATCGCTCGATGAGAATCTCTTCTGAAAAGAAACTTTTGACGAATGAAAATGATTTATTTTTCTAAAAAGACATCGGCAATTTTACGGTCCGATAAACGTAAACAACAACTAGGTACGAGCCTAAAACGTATTCTGCGTTAAAGGTTCAGGATGGTTTTTATTGCGTGACGTAGTGTTTAAAAACGTCTATATGCTATTTATTTATAGCTACTCTTTCATTTGCGTTTTATTGATACACACGGCTAGTAAATAACATCCTGTAAATATTCTTTGTACGTGTTGTAAGTATATGTAGAGAAAACAGATAAGTTGAACAGCAATGGACTGAATTCTCGTACTACAGGTACTAATCCGCACCAATCGGTCCCTTCTGTGACGTCACAGCATGTCGCTAGTTCTCAGACAGGTACTAGTGTGGAAATGTATAGAATTATATAGGAGCCCATCATTTAACTAATAAAATCATTTATTTTCAATAATACAAGATATTATTATAACCTCGCAATAGATGGGAAAATGTATCTGCTTCAATTTGATACCAAATTTGTTGAAATAAGATAAATTTTAAAATGGCCCAGATTGTAATGAATGCTACAAGGGTTTTTCCTTATTAAGTCTTTGTATTTTACAACAAAAATGAAAAATTGCCTTGATTCAATCGCCCAAAAGTCATATTTTTTAAATTTTCTCCGTTCATTATAACCTCTCATTCGATAGATCTATTTAATATCTATAGTTATGTAATAAAATATTGAATAAATTATTTTATTAAAAATGGCCCACAGGTTGCAGAATATAGCTATATTTTAAAAATGCGGAGAGAAAATGTGTAATGATTACACAGACGCAGGTCTTGTGTACACATGATACTAGCATGAATTGCAAAAGAGGTTGTAAGAATTGGAAAATAAAAAAGAATTGGTATCCATTGATAGTATTATAAAGATTATTTAGCTTCAAAAAGGAAAACAAAGATATATATTTATGATAATATAAACTTATTTATTAAATTTTTGTTTATGTCGAATTATGTTTTTATTCGGCAATTTATTGAAGCTTTAATGAAAATTTGATACAATTACTTTTGACCATAGGAAAACTACAAACTGCTTAATTACTTGTTTTTTGTTTTTTTTTTTTGTTTTTGTTTTTTTTTTTTGTTTTTTTTTTTGTTTTTTTTTTTGTTTAATGATGAAAAAAAAATGTTTTGTCGGGATACAAGAAAAATACCTAAATGCGCGGCCACTCTTGCGATGTTTTCTTAATAACAATTACTGCTAATGAATGCCAATTATGTCCTTATCTTGACAAAAGAAAACAACGAAATCACTTTTTACATAATTGACATACATGCTTATGCGCAATTTTAATTGCACAAACAGAATCAAATCCAATATTTGATCTTTTTGCATAAACTAGCACTTTAATTGACACGATTTGCTCATTTTAGATTCCTGTACACAAATAAGGACTAAATGAATGATATTGAGTCTCTCTCTCTCTCAAACGTTCTCTAAATCTGTGAATAACAAGAGTCTCTCCAAATAAAAGCAGCATTAAATATGACGTGCAACCATTGTAGTTCCAGATCAGCATGTGCATACATTTTTTTCTCTGATAGAATGTGCAAGCTCTATTCAACATGTGGTATTAAATATGTATATTTAGTAAAAAAAATATAATATTTGAAACAAAATACATTAAAACAAAATGATAATTGATATTATTTTCAGAATTTTTTTATAAAATGGTTATCTAGGAAATTAAAACATAATGATACTAATGATATTATTATTAGTAGTAGTAGTATTTACTACTACTATTATTATTAGTATGTTGTACATCACAATTCCGAAGAATAAATATTATTAAGCTGGTCATATTCGAAATGTTTTATTTGTAAAATAGCCACATGGACAGTTTATACTATCGTACATGTGTATTTAGGGGTAAAATATTGGTAATTACCGTATAAACCCTATTAGACACATTAAATTACTATCATACTGAAATTTGATCAAGTCCGTTTGGCTACCTATTGACACAGCTTATACCTGCTATCTGAGTGGCAAACAGTGTAGACCTTTGTTAAGATACTCTGTGGTGTAATGTCTGATCAGGGTCACTGCCTTTTCTTATGGTGTGTTTATCAGAATCCCGAGGTTAAATACTATAAACCACTTTCTCAGTCAGATTAAAAAAATTTGTTCAGTACACACCTTTTCAAACATTACTCTAAAGACAGAACAGAACAGAACAGAAATTTTATTGACGTAAACTATACAGTTTCTAGTCAACATATATACAGAATAATAGATGCATGACCAATTAGAGGAAATAAAATTCGTGTTTTCAGACTGTAACTTAGTCACGAGGATGGATATTACTAGTTTCAATGATGAGTATGAGTCTTTCTTATATTAAATGCTTCAAATAAATATTTGCAGAGTTTCTTTAGCTCCTTAATGTTATTTGACTGCATAAGTTGAATAAATTTGAACACACTAGGGTGAGTGTAATAGTACCTTTTTAAATAAAACTTTCGAATATCGTTATATTTAGAACATACTAATGTAAAGTGGTATTCGTCCTCCAAATCGCCAGTATCGCACAATGCACATTGTCTTTCATTCCTGATAATTCTATTCCTCCCATAACGCCCAGTCTCAATTAATAATGAATGAGCTGATAACCGTAACTTAGTCAGTGCAACTCTATGCTTTACTGGAAAGATATTTAAGTAACATTCAAATGAAAAATTAGTTTTAAACTGCTTATATTCAGTCAGAACACCATTATTCTGGAGGTCGCCCTGCCATTTCTGAATGAAACAATCAATCAGTCTCTGTTTGAATACGCTGGGAAATGTACAAAGATTAATACTATCCGGATTTAACCACACATTTGCAAACCCAAATTCCTCCAAAAGACATTTAATATTTCCCGCCCAATTTTGCTGTCCGTTCAAAACATCTTCAAGTGTTGTATTATAAATTGTCGATAAAATTACATTGTTTGTATTGACAAGCTTACACCAATACCTTATTATGCGCACATATCTGCCTATATATAATGGATATCTACACATGTCACCATACACTCCTGCGTTACTAGTACAAGTTTTAACTTTTAAAATCGTTTTGCAGAACTTTAAATGGATTCTCTCTAGTTCTTTCGATTTTGAGAAGCCCCATACTTCGCAACCATAACTTAGTATACTTCCCACAAAAGAATCGAACAAAGTAGTCAAAATATCAAATTGAACATCAACATTTGAAAAGGACCATTATAACTATGATCAAGGAATATGGGCAAACAAAGCACCATCTTTAACCGTGTAACTAAATAAACACTAATTACTGTAGAATATATTGATTAAGATTTAAAATCCTGATCAGAGTGTGCAGATGCGCAGACTGATCTGGATCTTTGGTGTTTGCATAATACATAGTTTCCCTTTTTTCATAATCTGACACAACTGCCCTTTATCTGAGACAGGTCACGTGGTCCTGCAATTCTTGAGATGATAAGATAAAACTAGAAATAGCATATTCTACATTAATTTTTATGAAAGTTTTTTGACAGTTTGTCTATTTTTTTTTAGTTTAAATGATTGTTAAACAACGTTCATGCATCAAGGGAAAAGTGATGATGATATTCTTATTTTTCCCAGAAAGTATGCTTTGACATGTCATGCGAATTGTCTCCAACAGAGACAGTTTGTATGGACTGTCAAACTTTATGTTTTGTTGTTTTCTTTTTTGTGGGGGTGGGGGAGGGGTAAAAATTTTAACCCTTAACCTTTTCCACTCTCTGGGCTACTTCAGCAGCAAAAAAACTGGTGATATTTGTTGAATTTTCCCCAGAAAATAGGATTTGATATTTCATGCAAATTGTTTGCAATGGAGATGCTTTGCAAGAAATGTCAAACCATTTCCTTTTTTGGGGTGGGGGTGATATTTGATCCCTAAACGTTTATCACTTTCTGGGCTAATTCAGCATGCGATAAAGTGGTTATTGTCTTAGTTTATCCAGAAAATAGGATTTGACACTTCATGCAAATAGTCTTCATTGGAGACAATTTTCATGAAATGTCAAATCCTGTTTTGAAAATAAAACATACAGAGGAAAATTGTTCAGGATAAGTATTTGGTGATTGTATTTTTTTCTCCATAAAAACATATGTTGTGGGTACTCATTAGATGAGCCTCACCAAGGTTCTTCAAATGAGTACTCATAACATGTTTTTGCTTCACCGAGGTGCATCAAATTAATACCTACAACATATGTTTTAATGGAGAACTGGAGAAAATTGTCCCATATTTATGTTGTCTGCAAAACTTTTACCCAAAGTGCTAACTGATAAGTACTATGCTAATTCGCGCCACCAATGGGTCCTAAGTTTATGAAATAGCTAATTGTCTTTATGCTGTGAACAAATAGCCCAAAGCTATTTATGTACCTCTCTTGAAAGAAATGTCCTGTTTGTACACCTCTGTCCAGCTGATGGTCTGTGTGAGCTTTGCAGACTGGTTTCAAACTACTAAATTATCAAATTACCAATAATTTAAACCTCTAAATTTGCGTGTTTTTTTTTTTTGTTTTGTTTTTTTCTTATCATGTATGTACCCTAATACTACTACTATGCTCAGGCACAGAATGGCCAGTAGGATTGTTTAGCATAATCATCTGCACATACTGATCTTAACAATCAGATCTGTAACACACATTAAGCAAAGAGCATAACCTTGCTCAGAAAGCGCAATGGGGTCTTGGTCCACAAAGGGCACATACCTGAAGGTTGCTTAAAACACAGTAATATTTGATATTACTCATTTATGCTAAAAAAGGGATATTGACAAATAGATAAGAACTTTAGACCCAGATCAGACGCCACATATCATGGTGTCTGGTGAGCATTGATTAAACACACTTGATTGCATTCTGATTAATAGGTTTCTTTAATCTGTGGTGATAGTACTGATGTGAAATAGGTTACCTAGATCACCTTAAAGAGTAGGTAGCTTTAATTACTGTACTAACAAATGTCTTAGGATAACCTAACTTAATAACGGAGGTATGGAGACTGCCCTTTGAGGTTAAGAAGTGGATGACATAGGCCTTTCCCCTGTACTCATTATCCATATGCTTTTTTCTTTCTTTCTTTCTTTCTTTCTTTCTTTCTTTCTTTCTTTCTTTCTTTCTTTCTTTCTTTCTTTCTTTCTTTCTTTCTTTCTTTCGTATTGTAACAACAAATGTCTTAGGATAACTTAATAACGGAGGTACGCAGACTGTCCTATGATGTTAAGAAGTGGATGACATAGGTCTTTCTCCTGTATTCATTATCCATAGGCTTCTTTCTTTCTTTCTTTCTTTCTTTCTTTAGTTTATGGTTATCATAAAGTATTTTTTTTTTTTATTCATTCATTCATTTTTTTTTTTCAAATTACTTATATTTAATTAAATTTTCCCATTTGTTTTCTCCAGGTGAAATGATCGTTTTTCTTTCAAAAATTGTACCAAACTATCATCAGTAATTAAATACAACCTTAATTAATCAACTCATTTGTTCTCTTAGATTAACTATTGTTCTTCATTTTAAAATCTTACTGAATTACCATTCATTAAATATAACACTTTTTTAATTTATTTTTGTTTTCTTAGGTTAAACTATTTAAATTCGTTTAAAAATCATATTGAATTATCTATAACTAAATACAACACTTTTTATTCAATTTGAAATAATGAAATAATAATAATAATAATAGTAATAATAATTTATTTTAATCAATTAATTAATATTTTGTTATTATCATTATTAATCAATTCTTAGGTTAAACAATTGATATTCTTTTGAAAATCATACTGAATAATCTGCTGACATTCATTCATTCATTCATTCTAACTCGGACCTATTCCAGTGTATATTGGGTCCAAGAGCAATGCATCCACACATGATTTAATCTGAATTGTAGTAGTACTGTAGGTGTGTGACACTGGGTTGATTACACACCAGCTACACAGGTAAGACGACGCTTACGGGCCTCCAGTCAAAGGGAATTAATCGAAACCGATCTAAATTGGAATATCGATAACCTGAGTGACAGTTCCTGTAGTACGATAATTCCTGGTAGTGTGAATATTGCAATGTCATACTAACAGAACAATTATCCAGATTTTGACACTTAACCAGGTGTAGATCACTATCAAAACCTACCATATTATACAAAAAGGCATACTCTCTATAATTTCAGATGAAAATTACATCGGATTCCTGGATTACTTTTTTGTGTTATTTTTAGAACACAACATTTGTATAAGAAATCAGCGCTGTAAGGGTTAAATAATTTAACCCTTGTCTTCCTGAATAAATTAAGATGCCACGCCCACTTCTAATTTACCAGCCAATCTGATTACTTGATCTGCGTTTTTGGTAAAAATTCACATATTTAATGACAAACAGTGCAGATCCAGATCAGTTGGCTTCTGAAGCCAACTGCTTTAGACCTACACGGTTTGCTAAGACAGGGCATGTCGTGTTCAGCCTGAGAAGGGTTAATAATACGCCATGCTAAAACTGTAATATGGAAGATTTAAAAGTGATAAAGATGTTAAGAATATTATCAGATTCGCAAAAATACTTTGTATAAGCGTCCCAGCGGACATATGACGTTTTATACAATTTCGCATGAGCATGTATAAACGTCATGTGTCTAATGGGGTGTTAACATGATTTGTTCAGATCCATAAAATTTGCCTCCCACCCCCACCCTCCAACAGACAAACGTACACACACACGTACAAACACAGAGACACACAGAGCAGCAATCGAACTAGGGACCTCTAGCAACATAGGCCAGTGCACACCATTGTCCCAGCGTGAACGTAATGTTGAGACAACGTCGAATCAACGTCACGACGTTGATGCGGCGTTGTATAAACGCCATGTGACCGCTGGGGTCTTGCCACACTTTTATTATTAGACGGCTAGAAAAGCTAACACTTGTTAACACTTGTTACGCTACAAAAACTTCTCGTTAGTCGTTACTTCCCTTGTTTTACCACTTTTTTCCTGAACTTAGTTACCTCCCTTAACGTCGTTTAGCTTTTTCTATAGATTTAAATGAAACAAAAGGAAAAAGGTATCTGATAATGCATAAAGGTAGAGAAAATATTTGAATTATTAGGATTTAAAGGCAGTTTAAGAAAATAAAGATACCAGAAACATCAAATTTCATTTGTCGTTTAACTTTTGTTCTCCCAAAACATAACCATAAATTATTAATGTTTACTAAATATATGATCCCTTCTTCCGCTCATAACATTACTCTGGTTTCTCTTCATACCACGCATAAATCTTTCGCCTTTTACTAAAGATTTCCGTGGAGAGGAACATTCAATGAGTCTATAGACTGTTTTTTTGAAACCCTGCGAACAGCAGGGTAACACAAAATAACTGTAGCAGAACAAGGACATCAAAGTCAATTGTCTTGACCAGTCGCTCAACTTTCCGGTCAGAGCGTCATTCGGTGGAATGGTACCTGTTGTGGATTGCTCAGCAATGGTTTTTCTTGCTATTCTGGTTAGAGCGTCATTCGGTGGAATGGGCCTATTGTGGATTGCTTAGCAATGGTTTTTCCTTGCTATCTTTGAGCCGGGCACGGCATTTCCTGCAAGATTTTGTGCGCCCAGCGAATACTCTGATCATCCTGCGCATCTGCGCTGGCTGATCAGTCTTCATTGTCCGCCTGGCCCCGAGGTTATCAAACTTTTTTCATGCTCAACTCACCTGTGCATGACAATTTCTCTACTAATAACTATGAAAATGCCAACAATAGTTGGCAGTTGACATTTTCATATTTATTAGCAGAGAAATTTGTATGTTCAGCAAGAAAGAATTGGCAATTGTTGGTAATTTGAGATTTATTAGCATGAAAAATTCATGCTCATATGAGTTAAGCATGAAAAAAGTTTTATAACCTCGGGGCCTGAGGAGGTTTTCGATCCTTGGCTACCCATAGCGTGCCCTGGAAGACCGATCCCCAGTAAGCATTCTACATAAATCTATAGTGGGCCGTTATCGGCCCGTCAGGGTAGCTGACGGGCCGATCACGGCCAGCTGTAGATTTATAAAGACTGTTAGCTGGGTCAGACGTCGGTGGATCTCTCTATCCATTGAACTAAGCACAAGTAAGCATTTTACATAACTCTATATAGCGGGCCGTTATCGGCCCATCAGGGTAGCTGATGGGCCGATAACGGCCCGCTGTAGATTTATAAAGAATGCTAGCTGGGTCAGACGTTGGTGGATCTCTCTGTCCATTGAACTGAGCACAAGTAAGGATTTTACATATGCTAGCTGGGTCAGACATCGGTGGAGCTCTCTATCCATTGAACTAAGCACAAATAAGCATTTTACATAACTCTATATAGCGGGCGTTATCGGCCCGTCAGGGTAGCTGACGGGCCGATAACGGTTCGCTGCAGATTTATAAAGAATGCTAGCTGGGCCTTGAGAAGTGCAAGACTTTCGTGAACGCACTGCTCTGGAACATTGCTACTGTTGGTCAGTGTACATGTCAAGATACGGTTTCTCATATTGAAGTTTTTGTTCCGATAGAGCCCTGGGCGAATGGTTTTGCCCTGGATCACTCTACCTACTGACGAGCGCCAAGAGGAGCAGGGATCCAGGGCATAACGTTTGCGATAGTTTTGCTCTGCTAAATGCGGCTCAGGTTTAGAATCTATTTATCTTCAATACCGCTTGTGTTAGTGTCATGTGAGCGCCGTAAAATGTCTCCTGTACTTCACTATAATTTAGTTTATATTTTCTGGTCGTTTGGGATCATTTGAGCTCATTTCAGGAGTTTTGAAAAATTACATGAGGGTCACTGATGAGGCCTAATTGACCGAAACTAGCTAGTCTGGCCCTTCTGGTATTTTCGGTATTGTGAGTGTGTCCGTTGCTCTCAAGGGTAAAAATTCCCTTTACATTGCAGACATGTTGAAACACAATTTCATTTTTCATCCACCTATAACAATAATCAACGTTTGTACAAGTAACATGACATTTATTACAGGTTATTCTAATAATGACTATCATATTAAAATTGCTAAATAAAAAAGAAAAGAAAAGTTTAGAGGTTAAAATACATCAAAATATAAACACAAGTGTTGACGCCACGTAATTGAAGTTATTGTTATCTCGCCTACTTACAAGAATAGAAAGAGCAACGGCACTGAGCAACGGCGTCAATGCTGGCGTCGAAGCCTGACTGCTAGTTTTAGAATTTGTTTTCAAAGGCAAGCAGAAAGTTAGACTGATGTTAGATATACTGGTAAAATGTTTTACCCAGTAAACAAGTCCCACCCTGCTCACTGATCTAGGTCTCAGTTTAACATGAAGGTCACGAACAAGTATTACGTTCAAGTGTTTGGGTAAAGTGTTTGTTAATTGTCTATATCTCCGTAATGCATAGATTTACCTGACTCTGGGAAAGATTTAAGATACACGCCCAAAGTTTGTATCTTTTCAGAATAATTATTACCGCCCCACTCCACAGACTGACCTTGGGGTCAAAGTGATGTACTGATGGTATAAAGATGGTTTAAATTACAAGACTTCGCATAGAGCTTTTTACGCACACTGCGTAAGGAAAATATACGCATTAAATAGAAATGTTTCTCCCTTTATAATAGGGACTGCTCTCGAAGGAAATAATGTTTTCCTTTAAGAGAAACCCCGATACAGGAGTGATTTTTCCCCTAGAGTTCTCCTGGGTATACGTAAGAATAAGTCCGTTCTGGCTACTCTACTGCTTTGTATGTGCGTGCGTGCGTGTGTAGTGTCACTGATCCCATTCTAAGATTTTAGAAAAATTAGAAAAATTATGACGGTCACTGTGGAGGCCTAACTGGAAGAAATTAGTTTGTCCGGTCCAGCGAACTAGATACTACAGCTTTCGATTTTTATATGAGTGTGTTCCCAGCTAGCATGCTTTATAAATCTATAGCGGGCCGTTATCGGTCCGTCAGCTACCCTGACGGGCCGATATCGGCCCGCTATAGATTTATAAAGAATGCTTACTGGGTTCATTGTCGTCTAGGCTAATTCCCTTTAGAGTCTATTTTTCTTCACTATAGGTGAGGTTAGTGCTGCATGGCGGCCATAAAACGTCTCCCCGCACTTCATTATTGTGAGTTTTATATTTTCTGGTCCTTTGTGATCATTGAACCCATTCTGGGATTTTAGGAAAAAAAAATAAAAAAATATATATGCGCTATAGGTATAACTTGCATCAACATTGATCCAGTATTTTGTCTTGCTAGTCAGCTTTTGTGTCTGCGTACGGCTGGCCCTGTGGATGCTGGTCCGTGTCTATGCTTTTTCAATCTGCGCGGTAGCGCAGCCTGGTTGGGCCTATACAATGCGACATATTGGTATCTTGGTCTCCTTGCCGACAGCTTAATAATTGGTCAGCCTGCGCGGATGCGCAGCCTGAATTTTTTGTTTTGCTGGCCGGTTTTACTTCCTCTTGGAGGTCTGCTGTGCCTGGGCCTGTGGTATTTTATCCATTACTCGGCTGTTCGTTAATTTTGCATGCGCGCCCGGCGAAGGCTCGGATCAGCTTGCGCATCCGCACGGTCTGATCTTGGTCTTCGCTGTGCGCTCTATGGAAGGCTGGGATCATATATATCCTTCATGCGGCCGGTGAGAACTTTCATCTGGCTGCGCGGATGCGCAGGCTGATATTGGTCTTCACTTGTCGCATATTTGTGTACTGTGGGAATTGCTGTGCCCCGGATAACTTGCTTTATTGTACATTGCCGCTATTTTTTGTGTGACGTAGCTGGCGTGGCGCACCGCATCACGTTACGTTTTCGTGTGCGACATCATCTATGTCTCTTGTTGATTACATCCTGAAGAAGCCGTGATGGCGAAACGTTGATGTTAATACATGATAACGATTATTTCGTGTTGGTGTTGATTTACTATACAAAAGAAAAAAAAAATAGGAAGACTTATGATGCCTAACCGGCCGAAACTAGCTTCTGGACGATTGAGTATAAAATGCCGTCTGGCAAGTCACACTCTAAGTTGCAAGGAATAATTTTTCCTACTTTTTTCTTTTTTTCATCTCTACTTAACCCTTTCGACCCAGTAGACCGAGAAAGATTATTTTGCAAACAGTGTAGATCCAAATGAGATGGCTCATAATGAACCGCCTCATCTGTATCCACACTGTTTGCCATTCTGGTCTGGTTTTAATATGACTATAACATCCATATTTGTAACACTGGACATATCAAAATTCTAAGATGGAAGAGTCCTCTTCAGAAACTCATGGTGAAAGAGTTACATTTTGTAATATTTGAACCGTGTTTCCTCGTTCGTGGTTAGGATAGTAGCCTTTTAAGTGAAAACCATACATTAGATAATTAAGAAGGGCATATTTGCCTCATCAACACGCCAATACAACAACACCACAAACAGCCTTTTTGTCGTGTTATCGTGCTATCGTGGTTTCGCCCCACCCACATGACAACACGACTCGACAGAATTTAGCCAGTCAATTTGCTGGCATTCAACTAGAGACTAAATATTGCTGGTACTACATATTTATCCCTGCTTATAATGATAATGAATGTTTACATTAAAAGAGTCGTAATGTTTATTTATATTATATTATTTTATTTAACTTGAACACTATTTTCAGAGGGTGACACTTTTAGCTGTCATAGCACTCGTAGCAAGAGATCCGTCATAAAAATTATATTATCGAATATAAAGAAACACCAGCTTGGTTATTCTAGAAAATGCAATCTACCAAGATCATCTAAAATCCTAAAATTCCCATGTAGTATTTTATTAAAATTGCAATGGAAGAAATAGCCTTAAAATAGTATGAGAAAAGTATAACGTTTGATGTCTGAAAACATGGTATTTTTTCTCCGACCAGTGTTAAGAGTAGACCGAGCTTTTTTTTGAAAGTTAATACTTGGTAACATATTGGTCTTCACACAAACGGAGTTTACCGCTTAGGCCTACAGGGTAGCTGCAGATCAGCCAGCGGTTCTCACGAGTACTCACAAATCTATGTTTTTGAGCAGAAATAAGAAAAATAATGTTTACCCCTGTAAACCCTAGTTTTTACTATACAAAAGTGGGTAAGGAGGTCAGCATTATATGGGCATGTTTTCGTGATGCTTTTTTCTTGATGGACCAGAGTAGCATATAGACAACTGGTGAAAGTGTATACATATGTCACATCCAACCGCACGGATACCCCGAATGGCCGTAAAAAATATTTCAAAATGTCGTCTGCCGCAGATGTGATGCGCTTTTCGGGATAATGCCTATAGATACCTGTAGTATCCGTGCAAACGATTCACATGAAATGTCAAACTATTTTCTCTGAAAAAAATATAAAAAATAATACGTCAAAATGTCGTCTGTTGCAGTTTTGATTGGCCCTTTAATTTATTTTATTACATACTTATTTATTTTGCACGAAAACATATATGAGCCTGCGCATGACAAACCCAATAAAATGACTGGGCGCCAAGATAAGAGTCAGATCTGCATGTGTATCCGCCTAGTCTGACCAGTCTTTGATGTGAACTCAATAGGTTGCTAAAATCCTAAGGTTTCTACGTTCGGACAGTGAAAACTGATCAGACTTGGCAGATACCCAGGCTGATCTGAGTCTGCGCAGGGTGCTAATGTCGTTTTGTTGACTTTACTAAGCGGCAGCTCGTATAATGAATATTCTTTGGAATTACCCCACCCAGTGAACAGCCTTTATAATCATGATATTATTTTGGTTTTATTTTAGTTGATTATCAAACAGGGCCCATTTGTTCAAAGCTAACGATGTCGTTAGTTAACGATTCGTTAAAATTTACATCGAGTGATATGCAAATATGCTGAATTTTTTTGCTGAAAAAATGTGAGTAGCTTTTGCAAAAGCTACTCGCATTTTTTTTTCAGCAAAAATATCAGAATATTGTATATTGAATCAACTTAAACGGTTAATGAAATGACCCTTAACGAGCTCGTTAAGTTAACGACGCTTTGAACAACTGGGCCCAGGATTATAAGAAAAAATATTAAGTCACTTGAGACAGGAGCCAGTCTAAAGGGTACCCACAAGATATTTTTCACTTGTATGTAACGAAAATAACAACTAAAATCATAGGCATTATCACTGACTTCGAAATAATTTTGTTAAACAGTCTTAAAAGCATTTTCTTCAGCCTATGTTTTTGTTTTCTTGTTCCATAGGGATATATATCCCGCAATTTTAACACCTCTGTGCGAACTGGTATTTCCTTCTATCATACAACTCTACCATTAATAACAAACAAAAGCGTTTAAATTAGTGGCTGTAGACCAGATGTACTTTTTATTCAACGTAATTTTCTGCACTAAAAGTTTTATGTGTGTCTTTGTTTTTAGTTTCTTCTTTTTTCACTCGTATATCCTTCACTAGTCTGGCCCCAGACCCTTTCTTTATTTTTCTTTTCTTTCTTTTTCTTCTTTTTTTTTTTTTTTTTGAGGGGACACAACACTTGTATAGCTTGTAGAATTTTTGTTTACGTCAGTCCCTTGTTCAGCCATAGGTAACTTGAAGTTGGATTAAAGAGGATCATGATAAAAAATAATGTAGAGAAAGAGAGAAATAGATATAAAACAAAAACGACTGGAGCCAGTCTAATCCTTCACTTTGGTGCACCTCGGTAACCGAGGTGTGATCCATTAGGTTAAACCTCATTCATCAATGCGATGACTGTAGTTAACACTTACCATGCTATAGACAAATTCAGCAGACGACAAACTGATGATATTTTTCTTGTTTTATCTAGAAAATAGTATCAGACACTTTATGCAAATTGTCTCCTTAGGAGACAATTTGCATGAAGTGTCAGATCCTATTTTCTGGGAAAAATAAGAAAGTATTTCAAAATGTCGCCTGCTGATTATTTTACCAAGCATACAAAGTGTTCACGAAATGAAGTGCTCCCCTGTCACCAAGGATGCTTTGGTGGAACCCTCCAAAGAACTATACACAAGCAGCACAATCAGGATGGGAGCTGCAACATGAGAAAGCGTACCTTTTGAGATGTGCCCGTAACGAAGACTCAGATCAGATTGCGCATCTGTCAACCTGAACAAACCATGGAACACCTTTAGAATTTGTCCGCTCTAAATCCTACCCTAATATTGTCTGTAAAGATTCCAGTTATAGGTACAGGAATATGATATCTACCTTAAACCTAACCTAAACCTAACCTTACCCTAACGCTAACCTAACCCTAGGCTGGCTCCAGTCTCTAGTGACTAAATATTTTTCTCATAATTCTGTTTGATAATCCACTAAAATAAAACAAAACTAAAAGCAAAAAAAACTATCATGACTATTAAGGCTGGTCACTAGATCTAGTGACCAGCTTTTATAGTCATGGTACTACTTTGGTCTTATTTTAGTGGATTATTAAACAGATTATAAGAAAAAAAAATTTTGTCACTAGAGACTGGAGCCAGTCTTACCTAACCCTAACCATCATTGAGCTGGCTCTGACTTACCCCTCTTTATGCAGTCAGTGGATGTGCACACTCACATGTTAAAGTCAGTAACTACTGTGCTTTCGACATCTTTCAGAAAGTCGTTTTTTGCTTGGCACTTTACACAGAAGAAGTACATTTACAAAATTTTGCCATGATTTAATATAAAACTATTTGTCGTAACTACCTAGGCTCAAATAATTTTATTCTAGTAGTTGGTTTTTAAAAAATCAAATATTTTCACTTTTTCTCCATAGTAAGAATGAATGCAAATTATGCAAAAATCTGTAGGGTAGGTAACTTCGAGGCAGATTTTCAACAAGCTCCACTTGTTAAATTTATCTGATTTTTTTTTTTTTTTTTTTTTTTTTTTTCAAAATATTGTTGTGAAACATCATTAATTCAAACTCAGCAAAGAAAAGTAAAAAATATTTTCTTAGACAAAAACTTTAAAAAAAAATCACTTTACTATAGAAATTGCATAGGTTAGACCACTTTTTTGCAGTAAATATAATTTTAGGGTAAATATTTGAGAACAAAATACAGAAACAGAAAAGACAAATGGTTTCTGATAAGATATGGTCAATCAGAACAAAATATTTTCATTTAAAATAAAACGCAAAGCGAAAAACGTATTTCCAAATGATGTCGAACGGACAGTAGTACGGACTCAGAGGACTTGATAAGGAGAAGTATCAGGTGATAATTCTGTGATAATTTTTCTTATTTCGCCATAAAAACATATGTTGTGGGTACTCATTAGAAGCGCCTCGCCGAGGCGCTTCTAATGAGTACCCACAATATATATTTTTATGGAGAATTGTAGAAAATTATCCTAGAATTATCATCAAATACTCCTCCTTATCAAGTCTCTTGCGGACTGATTCTAAAGTCTAGCCAAAACGATGGAACATTGGCTACCCAAAGAGCACCCAACGAAGACTTTGAACAGACTGTGGAGGGGGTGGGAGTGGGAAGAGCATGCTGATCCGATTATTCCATGGGCGCACATTAAGGCTGCCTAATCGGAGCTGAAAAGATAGTTGATTATCAGTCCTGCCATTGGGATCGATAATCGATTAGTAATTGCTGAAGATTTGGTCATAATTTTACCTGTCTGAGCATGACTCTTACCATATGTTATACTTTATTGCATGTATTCGGTCAGACAGGCCTGAGCAAACAGTGTAGACCCTGATGAGACGCCGCAAATGCGGCGTCTCATCAAGGTCTACACTGTTTGTCACCCATTCAGTTATTTTTAGGCACAACAATGGGTAGTAAATTGTACGCATGTTCAAATTTTAGATTATGTATGGTAAGGAATTGAGGTGTCGGGATACTAAGGGTAAATACGGTAAAGTAGCAAACACAGAAATCAAATGATCGATTACTAGCAAATCAGTAATGATAACCATTTCTGTGGAATTTATCGATCAATAAATCGATTATCCGATTAATCGTGCCAGCCTTAGCGCACATGTCTGAAGGTACATTAGCTGATGCTGTGCCTAATAAAATTTATAGTCCGAGATTCATCAAAATAAAGGGGATCTCATATACTTGGTAGATTTGCCGCCATTTTTACAAGGGAGACAACTTTTGAGACTTTCTGTTTGCCTTTCTCCACACCTATATCAATCTGGTAAGGGATCTACGTTAAAGGTAAGAATTTGCTTCCCAAGGGGACAAATACTTGCCTTTTAGAGTACACCTCTTTTAAGAAGGTGGGCAAACAATTTTGACATGGCTGCCTCCCTTAAAAGTGCATCAGTTCCTTTTAAAGATGTCCATAGCCAATGTGTCAACACCATGGCTGCTGATTAAAATTCAGTACTTCTTTCTTAGCCCTTGTCATGCTGAATAAATTAAGATGCCACGCCCACTTCTAATTTCCAGCCAATCAGATTATTTGATCCAGGTTTTTTATAGAAATTCAAATATTTAATGACAAACAGTGCAGATCCAGATCAGTTGGCTTCTTCAGAAGCCAACTGATCTGGATCTACACTGCTTGTTAAGACAGGGCATGTCGTGTTCAGCAAGAGAAGGGTTAAGAGGAAATCACGTTTTGTTCCGCGAAACAATTCCCAATGCGAAATATGAAAAATAAAGAGTCGTACACATCTGATCATACTCATCTGGCCTTCGTCTCGAAAAGCCATTAAGATGCGACTTTGCTATAAGATTTAGAAGGCCATTAAGAGCAACTGTATTTTATTATTGTCTGCGCGCAAGTTCGTAGACAATCTTAGTATTTGCTGTTGCTCCGGAAGCACTTTATGAAAGGTCATTGACTGGTCCAGTGCTATTTTCCATGGACTGCCCAACGTTAGTTTTGAAACTAAAACCCAAAACTGTGTAAAGCTATTATAGCTAAAGCCCGAAACTAGCTGGAACACTATTTCGGCACACCACACTTATGTAAACATTTTAAAAGTTTATTATTGCAGCCCTTTATCTAAAGTCATGGGATATACATTATTATTACCCAGCCTACTATATATACAGCTCAATGAAATAGTTTTGTCAATTTAGACTGTTTATTACTTAATTGGCGCGCGCCGGAGCTACGTCAACAAAATCACGCAATGTTGACGTCACCAGTCGTCCAATCGTTTTGACTATACCACAGATGATGACGTCACCCATTTAAACACAATGCAAAAACGCTGGGCAATAGTTGTATATTATTACCCAACCTACTATATACAGCTCAATGAAATGGTTTTGTCTATTAATACTGTTTATTACTTAATTGGCGCGCGCCGAATCTACCTCAACGAAATCACGCAATGTTGACGTCACCAGTCGTCCAATAGTTTTGACTATACCACAGTTGATAGCGTCACCGATTTAAACCCAATGCAAAAGCACTGGGCAATAGTCTTGACTTTCACAGGAAAAACATTGACGTGCCGACATCGTGTGTCAATTAAAACAGAGCTCATTGGCTAAATCAATAATGTTTTAGCATAAGTGGGTAGTAAAACAGTTATTTCATTGCTGTTTTGGTGGAATAGTAAAACATTACTGCCCTCGGTACCGTGGACAGCTCGATGTATTATTGCCCTCGGCCTCCTGCCTCGGGCCATAGTGCATCGAGCTGTCCACAACTCGCTGTCCACGGCACCTCGGGCAGTAGTTTTGACTATTCCACAAACAGGCATGAAATAACTGTATACTATACCACGGTTGGTGAACTCAACTATCACGGGAATGTTCACGTTGGCTTGACGTTCACATTGGCTAAATCAATAATGTTTTAGCATTAAATAACTGTTTTAGCATTAAATAAATGTCTTAGGATTAAATAATTGTATACTGTAAATAATGTTTTAGTTGTAGATAAACCATGGTTATTGTCTCGGTTTTGGGTATACTGTAAATTATACCATAATTTGGTGACCTTTCACTGTCTGACCCCAAACGAGGCGGAGCCGAGTTTGGGTCAGACAGTGAAAGGTCACCAAATTATGATATAATTTACGAGGCGGAGCCGAGTTTGGGTCAGACAGTGAAAGGTCACCAAATTATGATATAATTTACAGTATTCCCAAAACCGAGACAATAACATGGTTTATCTGTTTTAACCAATGTATGGGACTGTTTTTGTTTTTTTTCTTACAAAAACTATACTTTTATTTATTTAGTATTTTTTTTTCTACTTTTTTACTTTTATTTCTCTTTATATATATATATATATATATATATATATATATATATATATATATATATATATATATATATATATATATATATATATATATATATATATATATATATATATATATATATATATATATATATTTATGGTAAAGTGGTAACAGGCAGTCTGATCAAATGCTGTACCAATCGACCTTGTGTACTGAAAAGGATGAAACACCCCACCTTTTTTTAATTAAACTAACTGAGGCACTACTGCTGAAATCTGATTGGTTGCAATCTTGTCAATCACAACAAATTACATCAGCATCTTAATTTGGTCAAACTTTGTTGCAATCTGGTTGGTCAGCTGTAGCTTTGGTCATTATAATATACTCCAGACAGACTGTCTGGTTTCATGTGTTTTATTCAACAAAAAATGTCATTATTAGATAGAAAGTTGCTCAGTGCAGAAGTAAATTTGAAGTTCCTCTAACCTTTTCCACTCTCTGGATAATATCAGCAGACAATATATTTGATGATACTTTCTTAGTTTTTCCAGCCAACAGAATTTGACATTTCATGCAAACTGTCTCTAGTTGAGACAATGTACATGAAATGTCAAATCCAGTTACCTGAGAAAAAAATAAGAAAACTATTTAAAAAATGTCATCTGCTGAAAATTGATGGTTAGTACTCTGGACATTTTCAGCAGAGAACATATTGGTGATAGTTTATTTTTTTCCAATAAACATTCGACATTTGGAGACAATTTGCATGAAATGTCTAATTCTGTTTTCTAGGAAAAAATACGAAAATGTTTAAATTGTCAGCTGAAACAAAATTTAACATACAACATTTTGAAATATTTTTCTTATTTTTCCCAGAAAACAAAAACCTGTTTTTGGGGGGGGGGACAATATCAGCTTGTCATCGCCTGCGGAATTAGCCCAGAGAGTGAAAAAGGTTAAGGTGCACTGATGAGTTGACAGTCATTCTAAAGTACACCTGTGAGATCTATAAATAAAACCATGGGTTAATTTTCAAATCTGAAAATTATCCCATGGTCCAGCTATGGTATAATTTTCGGTTATTGAGATTTAACCTTAGTTTTATTTACATAGAGACAATGGAACATCCATTGGTTAAGTCTTAGTTATACCATGGTTCGTGCGCATGTACGATGCGATAATGCACGAGCGTGAGCGAGTGCATTATCGCACGTACATGCGCAGAACCATGGTATAACTGATTTATCACATTTGCATGCATGTAGATCATCTACATCGTGAGATATTTCATGCTTAATGTTGGGAATTTAGGCCACTATGTGATAAGCATTAAATAACTGTATATTATACCACGGTTATTGACGTCAACTTTCACGGGAATGACGTTGACGTTGGCTAAATTAATAATTTAGCATTAGTGGATAATAAAACTGGCCTCGGGCAATAATGCATCGAGCTGTGCACGGCACCTCGGGCAGTAGTTTTGACAATTCCAAAAACAGGCATGAAATTACTGTGTACTATACCTCGATGGGTTACGTCAACTTTCACGGGAATGACGTTGACGTGCCGACATCGCGTGCCAAATAAAACAGCGTTCATTGGCCAAATCATTAATGTTTTAGCACTAGTTGGGTAACAAAACAGTTATTACATGGCTGTTTTAGTGGACGGCTCGATGTACTATTGCCCTCGGCCTCCGGCCTCAGGCAATAGTGCATCGAGCTGTCCACGGCACCTCGGGCTGTAGTTTTGACTATTCCACAAATAGGCATGAAATAACTGTATAATGTGGACAATTTCACTTTTAAAGTGGGTGGATGCATTGATACTGTGTGAGATAATAAGTGCAATGCATAGCATTCCCGGGATATTCTGACAAAAAGTTAATTCTCTTAACTAGATTGTTTTGGTTTTGATGAGGTTAGCCTAAAAAGCGAAGTGAAATAGGCTGTACTTTTTAAGATCATTCTTGTAGAGGCCAACAGGACGAGATCTCATTTAGACTTCTCGAGTTCACCCTTTGTTTTATTGAATTTAGCCGATTCAGCCAAGATTTGCATGTGAAGAACCCAAGACTATTCCGTATTAACATAAGCTTTAACAATTATTTTGTGCTAAACGTAGACCAAGCGTTTTGTGAAAGTAAATACTTCTACAAGTATAAGCTTGGTCTACGCTTCGCACACAATAAATGTTAAAGCTGATTTTAAGACGGAATGGCCTAGAGTACTTTACATGCAAATCTTGACTAAATCGGCTAAATTCCAATATGCAAAAGGTGAATTTGAGAGGCTTAAATGAGATGTCGTACCGCTGGCTTCTACAAGAATGACTCTCACATTTAAAAACAATTACAGCTTACATCACTCCCTTTTTTAGGCGCACCTCATCAAAACTAAAATAAGTAGTTAAGAATATTTAAGTTATATCACGCTGTCCTGGGAATGCTGTAAATTGCGCTAAGCAGTACGAATGCATCCACCCACTTTTAAAGTGAAATGGTCAAAATTAATGAATATCTCATATCCAATCATAAAGTGCTGCAATGGTAACCATTCAGAGTATCTACATAAGTACAGTTGACTCGCGCTATCTCGACCTCGCTTATCTCGAATAACCGCTTATCTCGAAGAAAAAATCTGGTCCCTGTTCTAACAGAGATCTACCAACAGGCAACAAAATATTGTGCGAAAAGAGGAGAAATTGCTCCTTAGCAGCAATTTCTCCTCTTTTCCAAATATTTTCAATATATCTCTAACTTAAGTCAAATTAAAGAGTCATTCTGTTAAAGGTGGTTGTTCGATTAATTGTTTTCCTCAGTTCCGCAAATCTGATATATCGAAGTCCGGATATCTCGAAGTGGTTCATAGAGTCCCTTGGATTTCGACATAACGGGAGTCGACTGTAAATATTTTTATATTATTTTCAGTGCTCCAGCCAATTCCGGATTTTATTTGTAGACAACACTCATATAAAGGTCAATGGTGCTTTGTGGGTCAACAACGAATTCACTTCCGTGTCCCAGACAAACTCTATGTAGTTGTCTCCGCCCATGGGCGTAGACAACAACACTTTACGTGTTGATACAAGTTGATATGCGAGCACTTGTATGCAGACATGTATAAAACGTTGTTTTGGAGAGCACAAGCATTCCGTGTCAGCCAGGATATTTGCAATTAGCTTCTTCATAATAATCGTATATACTTTACAAGAAAACATTGATGCAAAGCATCAATACACCGGGAAACTAATCTATCATGCATTACTTAGCTCCCTATAGATCGTAGTATAGTGAAAAAATGTTATAATTTATGAAAGGTTGTAATTATATTAATTATCGCAATACTCAATGATAAAAACATTATAGACGTTATCAGAGCTATGTAAAAAAAAATCAACTATGATCGTCTGCTTTCTAGCCCGCATACATAATTACATGTCGCCATCCATAGCCTAGGCCGAACATACTATATCTGAAATCATCTATAAGGGGGAATGGGGGTGGGGGGGGGGGCGATCCTCTAATTTTGACTGCTACATAGACTGGGCCCTAGCATTTAGTATTAGAAAGATCTGCGAAATAAAATGTTTCAAACCGTGGCTGTTCTAAATAACCATTCATTGAGTCTAAAAAAGAGAGGTTCATCAAACTAATGACATCTACAGACGATACTATTTTGAAATTCATTGGATTATTTGTAAGCGAATGTAATATATCATAGCATGTCATAAAGGCTATATATATATATATATGTATGTGTATGTACATTTTTTTCTCTTTTTTCAATCAAATGATGATAAAAATTACTTTCATATCATTGTATAATGTATTATGTCATGTTTGTATTTGCTTGCCTTTAACCATTATAGGGTATTGTGCAGAAAATAAAATACTATTCTGTTCTATTCCATGTAGCAGTGTTTCGTTCTTTTCTCCACTCATAACGTTTTCTTTCGGCCCAAGTCTTTCCATGGCTGAATATCAAATTAAACTGTATAATTAAACCAGCTTATAATCCGTTCGATTTGAGAATGCATATTTCCTATCGTAAACAAAGAAAAATATCTTTTGTTTCTTCTTTGTAGTACGACGAAAAAAAAACGAAATGAATGAATTCAAACGTGTACAAATATTGACAGCAACGAGCTCATTTCAGGTCGAATGGTCAAATTGGGGCTCCTACGGGAAAACTGCTTATTACTCTTTTAAATGAGCAAAACCCACATTGCTACATTCATTCTACACAGTACTTCCCATTTTTTATTTCACTATGTTACCAATAGCACAGTTCTCTGCTGCAAAAGTGTGACTTTGAATAATAATAACAATAAAAAATGGGAGGGTGAATAGTTATATATAACCCCACTAAGAACCCCATAAAACTGGATGAAACCCGGTGTTCTCCGAATGCATACACATTTTACAAAAACAACCTCAAATAGATACGCCGGGCTCTAGCCCGGCGTAAATAAAGCATTCAATTCGACCTTGATCAATCTGCACAAGTCAACGCTTTAAAGGATTGCTATAGTGCAGGTCCATCTCTCCTCATGCACATGCTCAAATGCTTCAGTGTTAACCGACTCCTGCATAACGTTCAATAAAAACAGTTTTGTATGTATTTGCTCAAAATTTATTTGCACCGGGTCACAGAATTTCTTACAGGATTACATGTGCTCCCAGTGAAGATTTAGATCAGCCTGTGGGTCCGCGCTGTCTGATTAGAGTCTTTGCAGGGCACTCTGTGCGTAACCAAGGATCCCAAGTATCTTCAGGCCGACAACGAAGACTGATCACCTGCAATGATGTGCAGGCTGACCTGAGATTTCGCTGAGCGACACATACAATCCATTGCGAAATCACGCCCATTCAATATAATGGCACTTTGTATGGTTGCAAAAACGAAAAGTTTCAGATGAAAACAATGTGATTTTTTTATTTTTGCTCGAATCAGATATTGTGGGTACTCGTTAGAACCGCCTCATCGAGGCGGTTTTAACGGGTACTCACTCTCTAAATTTATAGCAGAAATAAGAGAAATAATGTATAGCCCTGCAAACCCCATTTTTTCCTACATAAAAGTAGGGTTTGAGGGGGTCAAAATTATATAGACATGTTTTCGTGATACCTGTTGATAATGTTCTTCCCCGGCTCATTTGATAATTAGTGTAGACGCGGCGTTTGATCAGTGCATCTGTTACCACTAAAATACTCGGAAGCCTTCAGTCCAAAAAAGCGCATTACGAAAACACGCCTATTCAAATATATTGAAAATTTCACCTCCAAAAACTGAATGTTTTCAGATAAAAAATGATATTTTCATATTTCTGCTCAAAACATAGATTGTGGGTACTCGTTAGAACCGCCTCGACGAGGCGGTTCTAACGAGTACCCACAATATATGTTTTTGAGCAGAAATAAGAAAACTAATGTATACCCCTGTAAACCCCAGTTTTACTATATAAAAGTGGGGTTTAAGGGGGTCAAAATTATATAGGTGTGTTTTCGTGATGGTATGTTTAAATAAATGGATAATTCCAGGTTCCAAGAACTGGGCGCAGTGAGGTTAATAACGTTAAAAAAATCCTAAAAAATAGCACTTACAGCACTGATGTGTCGATTGTTTTGGAGTGTAAGTTGACAAAATGTTCCGCGGTGTCTGATCGGGGTCTGTACAGTTTGCCAATGTCCCAGTCTAGGTTTTACAGAGAGACACTCTGGTATCGCAGCGACAAGAATAACATGGCTTTAAATAACAGTTACCTGGATTTCGTACAAATGCGCGGTTTGATTTCATAGGTCAATAACAATCACGTGAACAACAACCTTAAGGAAAGTTTGTTGTATGTATACTTTGGTTAGATTGTAAAACAAAAAAATCGACCCAATAACAGAGCATGATATCACAGTAGTTACGTACATCACTAGCTTATGGTAGTGTTACATGCAGAGTGAAATTCAGTTCCTATTTGGAAAGACAAATTGCTGAGGTCCGAACACACTCCATCTGCATCACTGGCAGGGGTGGCGCTAAAAGCGTGCACCGTCCTTCGGTCGTAAACTAAAATGTTTCTCTGCAGGGGAAGCGGAACACTGTGGCAGAAATTCAACTCGCCGAGATCTTCATAATATTCGAAAAAGAAAGAAATAAAGAAAGAAAGAAAGAAAGACATTCAGTATCAAGAAGTCTGAAAATTCTAGTTTTCAATACTTATAACCCACTGAATTTTAATGAAGAAAGCAATAGATTATACAAGTACTTACAAAATATTTACAAAACTAAATACAAAAAGATTAAAAATAAGTATGATGAAATGTGACAAAATTTAACCCTTATCCTGCAAATCGCGCCAATATGCTTTTAGTGGGTAGGCCTATTTGAGATCATCTCAGGACCTGAAGAAACAGAGCCCGTCCTTTAGTTCTAGGTTGTCCGACATGGAAGGGAATTCAAGGGAATTCAAGGCCAATCAGTGAAATAATTCTCCAAAATCACAGCTGAATTTCACCACTGTTGTTCCGTGTTTTAATCTTACTCTATCCGATTAAATATGCTCCTGTGCCAACTACGCGGACTCTACTTAACTTCATAAACTTGATAAATGTACGCAAATGGTAACATTTGGCGTTAGGATTTTTTTATGTGAAACAAACACCGATTTCTAACATGACTTGGTATCATGTGATAGCCATGTAATCACGACTAATAGTAAGCCAGCCCATTGATACATCACATATGCGAGTATGAATTAAATCGGTAGAAAACAAGGGAAATAACTGGTACTTCCCAAGACCCAGACTAGAACCTTTCGCAGCAGGCTAAGGGTAAAGCAATGTTATAAACTACATGTATTGTAAATTTGAACCTCAACTGAAGCATCAGTAAGCAGTTGGCAGTTGAAGCGGTTCAGGTCGACGGGAGATAATTTTCTTTTGTGCCTTGTTAATGTAGATGAGCGGCCTCGGTGGCTCAGTTGGTTGCGCGTCCGACTGGTGATCAGGAGGTAACGGGTTCGACCCCCGCGATCGTTCGTGGATATTGATCATGAAATATTTTCTACGATCATTGTTGCCCTTCCGCTGATTCAAGAAGGGCACTTGTCAGTTTCTGGCGAAAGAATGTGCACAATACTGGTTAACAGCTTAGAAGACTAAGCCTGCCCAGTAAACGTGTGTTTAGGTAAACTGACCGCGCTCGACATGACCCCATTGGGTTGACTGGCCCGTAAAACCTCAATATAGATGAGACCTGGATTCATTACTTTGTGCCAGTGGACAAAGCCGAAAATCATCAGTGGGTAGGGATTCATTCCCGAGGCCAAGAAGTTCGAGACGCAGTCATCAGCCGGCAAGGTGAGGTTCACTGTATTTTGGAACGCCAAAAGAGCAACTCTGTTGGGCTTTTTACTGATGGGGAGTACAACCTGGCGCGCACTGTGCAAAGTCACGTGACCAACTGAGAATCGCAATCCGTGAATCAAAGCACTGACAGCACTGGTGGGACGACTGTCGCTGAGTGTAGGCTGGGAAAATGGTTCTGAACTGGGACTTAAGACTGTTTCATTTAACCCATTAAGAAAACAAGCCTATTCAAATATGCTATAAATTTTACCACCAAAAAAATGAAAATTTTCAGATAAAAATTCTGATATATTTTCATATTTCTGCTCAAAAACATAGATTGTGGGTACTCGCCGAGGCGGTTCTAACGAGTACCCACAATCTATGTTTTTGAGCAGAAATAAAAAGAATAATGTATACCCCTGTAAACCCCAGTTTTACTATATAAAAGTGGGGTTTAAGGGAGTCAACATTGTATAGGCATGTTTTCGTGATGCTTATTTTCCTGTAAGTAAAGCCAACAGTGCGGACTCTGATCAGACGCCGCGTTCTGTGGCGTCTGATTTTGGGTCTGCACTGTTTACCGATGTTCCGTCCAGGTTTTACAGAAAAACCTCTTTACACTGCACTCTGGTGCTACAGCGACAAGAACAGCACGGCTATAAATAACCGTTACTCGGATTTCGTCGAACGCGCGGTTAGATTTCATTGATCAGTGATAATCACGTGGCCAACTACCTTAGAGATATGATGGCGTTTGTATACTATGGCGCGATTGTAAACAATCGATCCAAAAACGGTGCGGTAAACTATCTACAGGATTTTTGCTTAAGCAAGACAATGTATGAGTCCCACGATTGCAAGGTTGGTTTCAGTGAATATTCAACATTGTGGAACAAATTGATTATGAAATAATGCCACATCCCTCCCATTCTCGCATTCGCGCAGTCTGATCTGAGTCTTCATTGTATTGTCATTGTGATTTCTTTCTGTTCCCGAAATTACAAGAGACGCCATTTCAGGTCCGGTGAAGAGGTCAAGGCAGTGTTAACGAGTTTGTTAATGAAAAGGGCCCCGAATTCAGTTATGGGACGATGGCACTGGAACTCCGTTGGACAAAATGTATCATGCTGGATGGTAAATACATAGAAAAAGTAGAGGTCGATCACAAATGAAAGTAAAATGGACCGGTTACTTATTGGCTGGCCCTCGTCACCTGTTAAACTAATTGACACAGAGCGTGCACTGAATTCGTTTGCTGTAAAAACTTCCCTAGAGAAAATCTTGTAGACATACATAATTACAAAATACATAACATGACAATTGCAAAAGGATTCAAAATATGGGCATAAGAGCCCAGCGAAGATTCAGATCAACCTGCGCATTCGCGCAGTCTGATCAGAATCTTCACTAGGCGCTTTTTTGGATAGACAAGGATTTTAAGTTCGTTCATGCGGACAATGAAGATTCTGATCAGGCTGCGCAAACGCGCAGGCTGATCTGAATCTTCGCTGGGCGCACATATCCGAAGATACCGTTTTACCACGTTGAGGCTCGTATGGCATAGCAGTAGGACATTACACTTAGCCAACGCGTTTGATTAAATGAATAGTTGCTGGTATTATTTAATTTTCTGGTCACTTGGGGGCTATTTATGTGAAAGGTGTCGTCCTTTTACAGCTGCAAAGGGCGTGAGGTTTTTATTTTTCTCCTGAACAGACCGTCTAACGGAGGCTTTTCTTTCTGTTTCAATACGTCTCTATATCCAAAGACTCCCAATTTCAGAATATTTTAAATATTACCGCTGGGCTAATTCAGCAGACGACACATTGATTATATTTTTCTTATTTTTCTCCGAAAACAAGTTTTGACAGTTCATGCAAATTGTCTCCAATTTGCATGGAGTGTCAAAACCTGTTTTCCTCACATGTCTAAACATGTTTTCTGGAAAAATATTTCAACATATCTGTTGAAAATTTTACCCAGAGTGCTTAAGCGTTAAACGTATGCATCTGCAAATTTGGGCGCATTTTTTTATTATTTAGCATTAATAGTGTGTGTGTGTGTGTGTGTGTGTGTGTGTGTGTGTGTGTGTGTGTGTGTGTGTGTGTGTGTGTGTGTGTGTGTGTGTAAGGTTATTCCAATCTTAAAGGCTCTATATTCCTCAAAGTAGACATTTTTTTTTATCCAAGAAAGGTTTAATAGATTGATATATAGTATTAATACGACCATAAATTGTGGCATCTGACAGCCTGTAAGTTAGTCTTTCGTTTTTGAAATGGGTCAAAAATGAAATGATTTTTATCGCATCTCTGAATAAATGTTGGCAACATTAATTCAGAGATACGATAAAAAAAACAAAAAAAAAAAAAACATTTAATTTCAAGAACGAGAGAGTAACAGAAATTTTACAGGCTGTCAGACGCAACATTTTATTATTGTATTAATACCATCGGTTTATAAAACCTTACTTGGAGAATAAAATGTCTATTTTTATGGAGCCTTTAAAAATGATTTCATTAGAATCGTCTCCTTTGAAATATCAGTCCGACGTCCAGAATAAAAAAAAACAATATTACCCATTTTGTTATCCCTCTTTGAAAATGTCAAATATATGTATGTACAGTCGATTCTCGTTATCTCGACTTCGCTTACCTCGCATAACCACTTATCTCGTAGTGAAAATCTGGTCCCTTTCTCAACATGGAAATCTAATAAAATATTGTGAAAAAGAGAAGCAATATCTATGGAGCAAGTTCTCCTCTTTTCCACAATATTTTCAATACAGTTGACTCTCGCTATCTCAAACACTGATATCTCGAACTACTGCATAAGTCAAACTAAACTTTGATTCTGTTGGTTTAGTCTAGCTTTGTATATTCTTTACATTTCAACTCCTGTTATTTCAAACTACTGCTATCTCAAACTAAAAATGATGGTCCCTTGGAGTTTGAGATAACAAGAGTCCACTGTATATAAAACATAGATGTAAAATACGTTTAGAACTCGAGTGGATGAATGGATGAATTGTGTGTTTTACATTTCTTTCAACAGTATTTCCATTATATCGAGATGACAGAAGGAAAATATACATTATGACAGAGACACAGTAAAGTTTCGTAAACTTGTGAACTGAATTCCAACATCAGTGTCATTCCCTTTTCACGTTGTGATCTTTTTTGTTGTCTTTCTGTGAGATACGTTCTATAAATTGCGCCTTGTGATTTTGTTTAACAAATCTTTCATCTGTCGCCTAAACTGCGGAGCGCATGCGCAGTATATGAATGGATTTATTGCACAGTTAAACCAGTATGTGCGTAGGAATGTCTTATACAGCGCTCTATCCGTGTCTGTCATAGATATGACGAAATGAATTGATACGGCCTCCCTAAGCCTCAGTATCAAATATGGTAAATAACTAACTACGAAAGCCAGCGATATTAAGAACATGATCAGTGCAGATTTTCTTGCTTTTGCCTGACCATGGGCAACTCTCCGGTCTAAGCTTTCTCCATACACAGACGAAACTTTATAATCAGACGTCTGTGATAAAGAACGGTCCACATTCTTATACTTGCTGATGTTCTTTTGACCATACGAAACACTAACACTGGTTGTGTCGTCTGATGCAAAATCTGGGTTGCTTCTGTTAGAACGCGCGCGAAAGAGTTCTCCCTGACTTTGTGTCATTCTCTTTAGTTTTGACATTTGCTTAAAAATCTGTCTACCGATAAACAAATACAATAACATTATAGTGGAAAACGTTGACACAAAAAGAATCCACAAGAATCCATTGTAAATTCTGACATAAAAGGTACTTTCGTACTCGTTTGTGATTGCGCATTCTGTTCCGGTTATGTTCTGCGTTGTAAGTTCAAACCTGTGCAGTCCAAAGAGGATCAAAGCGGGCCACGAAAACAAAAACGCAATAATAAATGTGGTCAAACATAATAATCTCGCAGTTCGGTTTGAAAATTGCCACTTCAGCGATCTGCATACCTTTCTGTAGCGGTCAATGCTAATTACCACCAACGTCATACCGGAAGTTAATGTTGGCCATATTGTTAGGAATATTGTCATTTTACATAGCCAAGCATAATCATACGTATACTGATTGACAACATTGACGAATTCGAACGGCAGTATAATACTACAGTTAAACAAGTCAATTACAGCCAGCCAAACAAAAAATAAATGAGAATTCGATCTCATACAGCTATACCGAAAGGCATAGATCACAAAGACATTTCCGGGTATTCCGAATAATCCAATTACTGACAAGTATGTTAAAAGGGGAGCTAACCTTGTTACTTCCTCTTGATTCAATCTGAACACAGATAATTCATGAACACTGGAATTGAACAGTTCCATTATTGTTAAATTATTGTTTGCCGTACAATAAACGCCCACAAATACAAGGATAAATCACCGAGGCCGAAGCATTTCTAATTTCCAAGCATTTCGGAATGTCTTCAATCAGTTTTTGCTGATAAATAGAATAAGACGATTTGATAATTATTTGAACCGAGACATGAGAAACTGTGTCTTCGTGGTAACTACAAACAACTGTGAAGACCCAGATCAACCAGCGGATATATAGTCTGATCAGGAACTTTGCTATACTTCATTATGTTCTACGGTACCAAGTGATTACATCAGCGGACAGTGAAGGCCCTGATCAGACTGCGCGGATGCGCAGTCTGATCTGGGCCTTCGCTGTCGGAATATATCCGAAGACGTTTTCGCATGGCGCGGCCCAAAGTTTGCGTAGTCTTTTTTGTCTCTAAAAATATACTTGGGACCAACACTGTGAAACAAAGTATTTTTGTTCATGTGAAAAAGAATTGTTATCCGGAAAATGGATTCCTTATATCCACCCAATACAATAAATACTTCTTTCCAAATACTTTTTAGGTGCGCTCTGAAACGTCTCTCTAAATATAATACACAATCCAACATATCTACGCATTCTTTTCAGAGAAATACAATTGAGCCGGGCCACAGAACTTCCTACCCGATTGCTTGTGCGCCCAGCGAAGATTCAGATCAGCCTACGCATCCACGCTCTCTGACCAGAATCTTCGTTTGGCACTCTGCGAGTAGCCAAGGACCCATAGCTTCTTCAGGCGGGCAGCGAAGACTCTGATCAGACTGCACAGATGCGCAGGCTGATCTAAGTTTCGTTGGTCGCAAATGTAAATGGTAGGAAATTATGTGGCCCGGCTCAGTCTACTTTTAGAATATACTACCTTAATTACCCTTCCTATCAGAACACCTTAATCTCTTCCCATATACTTCTCATTAAATTTCAACGTCCATTTTACTACCTGCTAATGCGTCCAAAACTGCTGGATGAGTGGTAAACAGTGTATACCCTTATCAAACGCCGCATTCTTTGGTGTTTGATCTGGATCTACATTGCTTGCTTATGCCCATCTGCCCCGATGCTTAGAGTGAATACGGTAAACTAACAGAATGAGTAAGAAAGCAAACTTTAAGCATTTAAGTATTTAATTTCCTTTAATTCGTCCTTTTCTTCATCTTAATGGTTGAAAGTGCAACGACTGATCGTTTAGGGTACAGCTCCAGATAAGGGGATTTTATTGGCTACCGTATTTACCCTAAATATTGGGACACAATAACTCTTTGTCATACTTATCCTAAAATTTCAACATTTAATACTAGAAGTTCATATGTCTAAAACTGCTGGACGAGAGGCAAACCGTTTAGACCCTGATCAGATGCCGCATTCTGCGGCGTCTGATATGGATCTGCACCGTTTGCTCAGGTCTGTCTGTCCCATTACTTAGGGTTTCTGGCGAAAGAATGTGCATAATACTGGTTAACCGCTTAGAGGACTAAGCCTGCCCAGTAAAAGTGTGTGGCCAGGTAAACTGAACGCGCTCGGTATGACCCAATGGGTTGACTGGGTCGTAAAATCTTAACACAAACAAACAAGCAATACTTAGGGTTATTATGTTGTTGTTGTTTGTTTTTTGTTGTTGTTGTTTTTTTGGTTTTTTTTTTTTTTTTTTGGTTTTTTTTATTTGTGTGTTGTGTTGTTCTTATTTCTTCATAAAGTACATGAAGTGGACATTCATTAGAATTAACCTGGGTGAATTGTTTCTAAAGCGTACTAAAATATATGACCCACACCGTGAGAAAACGTACCATCGGACATGTGCTCCCAGCATTCACGCAGTCCGATCAGAATCTTCTGGGCGCATTTTTGATAGCCACGGATGCAAAGTTTCTTCATGCGGACAATGAAGACTCTGATCAAATTGCGTGGATGCACAGGCTCATGTGAGTCTTCGTTGGGCGCACATGCCAGAGAGTAAGTTTTCACATGTTGCAGCTCTTAACCCTTAAACTGCCAATCACGACAATTGTCGTCTGCTTTGTCGTCTACTTGTGATTTTAAAAGTCATTTTTGCAAACAATGTGGCCCCAGATCAGACAGCTCCTATAGGAGCTGTCTGATCAAGGTCCACACTGTTTGCCTGTATGCAAAAATAGATTTGAAAAGTTTGCAAGAATATTCAGCAGACGACAGAAACAGACAACATTTTCAGATGCAGGTTTTCTTGGCGTTTTGAGGTTTAAATTAATAAAATTACGCCGTGTGCAAGCTGGTGTCAGTTTCCGTTGTTCTTATAAATATCCCATTTTGGCAAGGCAAAACTATTGGTCAAAACAAGGAAACAATTGGAAAGTTTATTTTTCCGGTTTGTCAAGTATTTTCAATTGTCATCACATTTAAACAATGGCCTTCGTGTGATTGTTTTTAGCTTATAAGGAAGTGACTCATACCTTGATTAAAATAAAAGTATTCCTTGAATAAGAATTTTAGGCGTGTCTATCGTCATGGGAGAATCATCTATATGTTTATTAAAGGGGTACATGTATACTACTACTACTACTACTACTACCTATACAACTACAACTACTACTATTACTACTGATAATAATAATAATGTCTATTCATAAACATACAGCAAACATGGCCACATGAATATCACAATTTACATAACAGATTTTCACATGCCTAGCAAGCATCACTGCTCATTTACACATATAAACATTTGTATATTAAAATTTAACAAAAATAATACTTCTTTCATCCTTTCTAAGTGCCAAAACTGGACAGCGTGGCCTTCCATGTTTGTATATAATATAACATTTTCGCTAAACCTAATTTAACCCATTTATGTCTGGCATCCCATAAATGGGACTGGCAACCAGTCTAGACCCAGATCAGACGCCGCAGACCGCGGCGTCTGATCAGGGTCTGGACTGTTTGCATTAAATACAGAAATTTCTATAAAAACACGGTAATGATAAAAACTAACCAGACACCCATCTTATTAGAAATGGACCGGTCCAAAAACCTAAGGTAGAATAGTTCATTCGGCATAAAAGGGTTGGTTTAAACAATATTTTATTCATTTAAGTTCACATAAATACATCGCATAATGTTATATGGTACAGGATTTGATAAAAAGCTAAAAGCTTATATAAATCATCTCCTGAAATAGAAATAAAGGCATATTTACAATACGTGAATGGTAGATAATAATGATGTATGTTTATGAAGTACACAATAATAATAATGATAATAATAATAATAATAGTAATGATGATGATAATAATAATAATGCCATACCGTCGTCCCAATCACCATCATTATTGCAACTCCTAATAATAATAATAATAATCCACTAAAAGCAGTAATAATAACAACACAACAATAATAATCATTGCGATTATTATTGTTGCCATTACCATTACCACTACAACTACCAATAATATTAATGATACCATCTACTACATTGACTTGAAAGAAACGACTATAATGATGATGATAATGATAATTATGATGATATCGACGGCGACGACGACGACGACGATGATGATGATGATGATGATGATGCGAGGACATGCCATAGTTATAGTGATATTTTAGTTATTTACATCGGTACATATATCGAGAATTTCTTTGAGAAGAGCGTGCACATTTGTTCTTAGCCCAGCCAGCATTCCTCACAAATCCAAATCGGCCACTATCGGCCGATAACGGCCAGATTCAGAATTATGCAGAATGCTTACTGGGAGAATGCTCATAAGGGTATTTATGTTACAATTACGACAATTTTGTCCTCGCTCAACATATACGATGTAGCATTCTACACTGTCGATCGACAATACCCGTTAAAGTTTCATTTTGAATAACGTTGCATATTTATTTAAAGTGTATTTAGTTTATCATTTGGTGCCGCTTGATGTGTATTTTTGTTAAAAGATCAAACGAAACGTTTAGAGTGTATTATGAATTGTTGGACCTGAGAAAATAAAACTTCATTCTCTACCACAGAAGCATCAGCTATACCATAAAGAGCCTGATTAGTGTTCAGGGTAGGAAGATAGTTCGAAAGATACCTTCTTCTGGTGACTGCATAGTTTGGGCATTGGAAAAAAAAGTGATAGGTACTTTCGAATCCCCCACATGAACATATTGGGCTAGGGACGATATTTTTCCTGTAGAGATGCGCATTTAAGGAACTGCATTCCATTCTGAGTCTTGCATGCAAGATCTGGCCAATACGAGAGCCAGTATCGTAATATTTCGGAGATTTTTTAAGATTATTATTAAGTCGATATTTGAACGAAGCAACAGATGGTGCGGTCTTAATCTCGTCAGACAGATCATTCCAGGCACGTATTGTTGATGGAATGAATGAGTTATAAAACAAGTTTGTTCGCGCATGAACATTGCGAAGATCGCTGGAATTTCTCAAGTTATATGTAGTAGTATTTTGAACAATTGGTGGGATAAGGGATTGGAGATATTCAGGTGTAAGGCCGTTTACCATTTTATAAAAGATAATTAGTTTGTGCTTCTCGCGCCTAGCTTGTAGAGATTCCCAGCCGAGGTCATCAAGGAGGTTCTTTATGCTACAAAGTTTTGTTCCACCCGTTATAATTCGCGCTGCTTCGTTGTGTACTGCTTCTAGTTGCTTTTTACTTTCTACAGAGGCGTTGTCCCAAACTGCGTCACTATATTCAAGCAAGGGTCTAATAAATGAGATATAAATTTTTTCGAGGGCATGTCTGTTAATTTTAAATTTCAGTGAACGTAACAAATTTAGTCTAGTCCAGGCGGCTGCTGTGATATTGTTGATGTGTTCAGTCCAATTGCAGTTATTGGTGAACGTCAAGCCTAAGTGCTTGTGCGATGAAGCATCAGTGATATGTATTCCGTTCATATACAGGGGTGGATGCAGGGGCGGGTTACGTTTCAATGATAAGATTTGGGAAATAGTTTTAGCAGCGTTGAAATCAACCAGCCACTGCGCAGCCCATGTATCGATACGGTTCAGGTCATGATTTAAAATGGTGGCTGCAGTGTTTGGATTTTCAACTATTATATAAAGGCTTGTATCGTCTGCGAACAATCTAACTGATGCTTGGAGCTCGTTTACGATGTCATTGATGTAGATGAGAAATAATAACGGCCCCAAGATAGATCCCTGGGGCACACCGGCTAGGACATATGTCCACTCAGATGTCTGACCGTTTATGACAACTCTTTGTCGTCTGTTGGATAAATAGCTAGAGAACCAGTTTAGAAGTTCATCGCAGCAGCCCATATCTCGTAGTTTGTGTATAAGACCCTGGTGCCAAACCCTATCAAAAGCCTTGCTTATATCACAGAAAACCACACGAACTTCCTTACCGTTATCGACAGCTTCGCAAAACATATGGTAAGTATGGAGGAGTTGGAAGGTCGTGGAGTCCCCTGGGATAAAGCCGGACTGAAAGGGGGTTAAGAGTTTGTGTTTGCTAATGTAATTATACAGTACTTTATGTATGCATCGTTCCATGCTTTTGCCTGGTTGACAAAGTAATGATATCGGCCTATAATTCGAAGGTTTTGACCGATCATCTTTTTTGTGAATTGCTGTAACATTTCCGTCCTTCCAAGAGGATGGAAAGTGACCTAGCCGAAGAGAAGAAGTATATAAGATTGAGTAAGGCTCTGCAAGAATAGACGAACCTTCTTTGAGCAATCGAGGACTCATAAGATCAGGCCCACTAGCTTTACTCGTGTTAAGCCCGTCGAAGACGTCTTTAACAGTCTGTGGACTGATCTCGAAGAGTTCCAGACATTCATGTGAAAAGGTGTTCGGAGGTGGCAACGGTGTATTGTGATCATCAACTACAGATTGGGAGGAAAAGTATTCATTCAACATGTTTGCTTTTTGGAGGTCAGTTTCCGCACATTTATTGTTGAGGTTAAGGGTAGGTATCGCTTGTGAGGATTTTTCGAGTTTTAAGATTTGCTTGGAAGTTTTCCAGAAAAGTTTAGAGTTAGGAGTTTCATCGGTGAGTATACTTTCAAGCTTGTTAAAATAGTCTTGCTTTGAATTCCGGATTAGGTTTGTGACTGTGTTTCGTATTTTTATGCTCCCCGAAGAATTTCGGGGGAGCATATAGTCGCCGCTTCGTCCGTGCGTCCGTGCGTCCGTGCGTCCGTACGTCCGTGTGTCCGTGCGTCCGTGCGTCCGTCCCGCTCTTGTCCACGCAAATTCTCGGAAACTGCTTGTCGGATTTCAATGAAACTTCATGGGAATATTAAGTATCAAAGGTGGATGCGCATATCACCTGCGTGTTCTGGTTCGATGATTTTTCCAAGAGTTATTGCCCTTTGATGAGTTCTGCATGAATATATAGGGTACTGTTCGTGTCCACGCGAATTCTCGGAAACTACTAGTCGGATTTCATTGAAACTTCATGGGAATATTAAGTATGGAAGGTGGATGTGCATATCACCTGCGTGTTCTGGTTCGATGATTTTTCCAAGAGTTATTGCCCTTTGATGAGTTCTGCATGAATATATAGGGTACTGTTCGTGTCCACGCAAATTCTTAGCAAATACTGGCAGAAATTCAACGAAATTTTAATGGAATCTTAAGCAGCAATAGGGGATGCGCATATTGTTCAATCTTTCTGGTTAGATGATTTGTCACAGAGTCATGCTACTTTGTTTAAAGCTGCAGTGTAAGGTCACTGGCTATTTTTAGAAAAGAATTTGTCAACACTCTAGTGCCTACATTTATTGATGGATTTTGATATAACTTCAAACAAATGTTGGGTATGATAATATCTTGAGCATGTTTGACATTCAGGGTCCTGGGCTCAAGGTCAAGGTCACTGTGGCTATTTTTAGAAAAACTTTGTTTTTGCTCTAGTGCCTAGATTTATTCCTTTCATTTATTCCAACTTTTATGTTGCTGATGTTTGTATGACAGTGCCTTCAGGCAAGCTTATCTGTCCACCAACAGGTTTTGTGATACTCCATTTTGAAGTACAGTGAGTATACACAGTATACCGCTCTTTATCTAGGATAATGTTTCCTGTTCCGACTATTGCATGTTCGGGGAGCATCCATCGGTTTCACCGATATTCTTGTTTTAAACCGATTCCAGAAATATAAGTTCTTTGTTTTCTTGAATTTGTTGTAAATTCTTCGTCGTCTACGTATAAGTAATTTTATGTTGCATGTTATCCAGGGATAATCATTAGGACGAATACTAACAACTTTATTTGGAATTGATTTTTCGGCTGCATCAAATATTGCATCAGCAATGATTTGCACACCGGTATCCAGGTCATGGTCTCTGATTTGAGTTACAAGGTCGTGCTCGCTTAGAAGTTGTCGGTATTTTACAAAATCAGCTCTTTGATAGTTCCATATTTTTCTTTTGTATGTTCTGGCTTTTGGGCGGATGAATTTTAAGAAGACAAATACTGGACAGTGGTACCTCGTAAGATCGGGAATGAAAGGATCCGCCACACCCCAACTTAAGATATTGTTTGTATTTCTAACGATGATTAGATCAATTAGAGACATGGATTGTTCCGTAAAGTGTGTGGCCTCATCTATTAGTTGCCTTAAACTGAAATGCTGCAGCAAGTCTTTCATTTTATTATTACTATCAGAAAACATATTGTAATTGAAGTCGCCTGTGATAATGATATCTTGAATATTAGTATTGTATGCGCGGTCGATACTCTCCAAAATTAAATTGAAATACTCGAAACTACTATTTGGGGGCCTGTAAATACCGCCGATTAGGACTTTCTTCGACTTTATTGCTGTTTCTAGCCAGACAGCTTCAAGTCCATTGATTTCAATGTCTTTACGGCGCTTGCACGAGAGTGTATCGCGCGCATATAACACAACACCGCCTCCGGGTCGGTCATTTCTGTCTGTCCGAAAGGGTGGCAAGAAGTTTTGTAGCGATATGAGATCGTCAGTGATATTGGGTTTGAGCCAGCTTTCCGTGAAAACAGCTATATCATATGTCACTGTTTCAGCTCTTATTAGATCTATTTTAGGTAGCAGACTTTGAACATTGAGGTGTAAAATGCTGAGATGATTTGCGAAGATTTCCTGAGAATCTGAACTGGAAAAGCTTGTATCATTTGCGGAACTCGCTGAAGTAGGGCCGGGGTTTGGTTGGATGTCACCACTTAAGAGCAGTAATCTTATTAGCCATGCAAGAAAACAGACTGTGAACAACATCCTGATGCATCTGTACGTAAAGATAATGTTTCGAATGGGCAGAGACTTTTTTTTAATGTAATGCTGACACGATTTGATGTGTTTGTAAGTTTCGTTACTCTGCTGCAGAGAAATAATTATACTTAGACTTGATATGTTATGTGTATGGAGATTGTGAATCCATGTTACGAGTACCAAAATCAAAAGCAGGTGACATCTATTGTAACTTAGTCGTTTATCGGCACCAAAGGGTTAAGGGGAACTGATTCCCTTTCAGGGGACTTATATGATTGGTTTGCCTCCTTCTGAAAAGAGATCTACTCTAAAAGGAAAGAATTTGCTCCAATGGGAGCAAATGCTTTCCTTTTAGAGTAGATCCTTTTGTAGAAGGGAATTTGTTTGCAGGGAAGCAAAAAAAAGGGAAGTCACAATTGTCTCCCTTGTTAAAATGGCTGAAAATCTACCGTGTATATCCATCCACACATTTTGGATTCCATAATATCCTAATGACCATACGCAGATAAAGATAAGAAATTCTTGGTGACTTTGGCCACCCTTATAGGTGGGGGCTTGATAAGGGGAAATTGGATTTGATATCAGCAAAGTTTACGATGAAGACAGAGAAACAGGTAAGGTGGGTTTTTTTGGTGATAATTTGATGTTGTTTTTTTTTTTTTTTGTTTTTTATTCAATAAAATATAGCTGGTTGTTATTCATCAGAATCGCCTCTCCAAGGCAGCTCTAATGAATACCCACAACATGTTTTATGGAGAAATACAGATATTTATGCCTCTATATCATCAAAAGCCCTCTTTATCTGTTTCTTATTTGCATAAATTTCCAGCAGCACTATTTTAGTAACTTCATCAAAAGATAATCACTGAAAAGGGTGAAATAAATAAATCCATTGTTCAGGAAAAGCATAATTTTGTAGCACTTTTTTTCGCACAGACATTTGAGAATTATTACTCACCACGCGGTGGACTCAGCAGACGACAAATTAATAAGATTTTTCTTATTTTTCCCGTAAAATAGGATTTGACATTTCATGCAAACAGTCTCCAGGGGATACAATTCGCATGAAATGTCAAATCCTATTTTACGGGAAAAATAAGAAAAAATATTTCTTTCTTCTTTCTTCTTTCTTTCCCAGCAGTAAATAAATAAATAAATAAATATATATATATATATATATATATATATATATATATATATATATATATATATATATATATATATATATATATATATATATATATATATATATATATATATATATATATATATAAGTTATAAAAAGCTTTCAATTTTATATTTCTGTTTCAGTTTATTTGTATTTTTTACAATGCAAACAAAAAGAACACTTTTATATTTTAGAAAAAACTATTAAAAGGTAAATAAATAAATAAAGTGATACAACACAAATCAACAAATTAAATGCAAAATTTGCAAATGAATTTATTTGGTTCTAGAGTAACATATTGAATACTTCTCAATTATATGAATTACCCCTTATAGGATCCCACCTAAGGAGACTTAACATCCTTATAATGACCACATAATCACTTAGATAAGATAAGCCTATGATGTGCACTCTGTTATCAGGACTGTATATTAGGGCAGATCATGAGAGGGGGGTCTAGCCAAAGAAGGAAAAAAATGTGTCATTAAGTAGAGATGCAAGATAATTTTCTGACATTAATTTCTATTTCTGAGGCTTGAAGACAATCAGTAAACCAAACCAGAATTCATGTATATAAATATACTGAATCACCGTAAAAAGTAAACAGACGCAATAAATATTTGATGTAAATATGTCGTATTTGCGCATGCGTTCTAATTATTCACCGCACCATATACTTTAGACAAAAATATGTTTTCTCGGAAATGTTTATAACGTAAAACCAAGGTAGAAACTACAAGTATAAGCCTTCACAAAAAGCTTGGTCTACGCTCTGCTTAAAATAAATGTTAAAGCTGATTTTCATAGTCTTGGGTTCTTTACAGGCAAATCCGGGCTAAATCGGCCCTATATTCCAAATTGCAAAAGGTGAATTGGAGAGAGCTGAATATTTCGTCTAAATGAGAAGACCCTAGCTCATGTTAAAAATAATTGCATCTTATTTCACATCGCTTTTAGTCTTACTTTATCAAAACTAAAATAAGAATTTATAAGAATATCATTTCTTTTTTTTTTTTTTTTTTTTTTGTCACGCTGTCCCGGAAATGCTATAAATTGCGCTTAGCAGTACCAATTTATCACTCGCTTTAAAAGCGATATGGTCAACGTTAATGTATATCCCATAAACGTTGATAAAGTGCTGCAACGCAAACCTTTCAGAATATTTACATAAGTGCAGTGTGTCGAAAAACGTGCACGCGAATGGAGAATATGTAGGTGTTACAATAATTGAAATTTTATTCTATTATATTCAGTGTTATATCTAGTCCCGGGTTTTACTTGTAAGTAAAACGCATTGTTGGTCAAAAATTGAATCACTACCGTGTCCGAAACTATGGCAAGCCGTTTTACCATTTACTAAATAAATCAGATATCTGATTTCATATATCAGATATTTTATATAATATATAAATAAGATATCTGATATGTCAATTAAGATATCTTATGTGCTATAAAAGATATCGGATATGCAATATGAAATATCTTTATTGACATATATCTTATATGCTATATAAGATAACTGATATGCTATATAAGTTATGTTATATACGAAATAAGATATCTTATTTACTAAAGAAGATATCTTCTTTATTCAATTTAATAAGATATCTCATTTAGTATATCAGATATCTTATTTAGTATATCAGATATCTACATTAAGATATAAGATATCTTACTTAACAAATATGATATCTTATATGTGGAATTAAATAAGATATCTAATATGATATATCAGATATCTAATATGGGATATAAGATACATACGGTATAAGATATCTGATGTACTGATTCAGATATTCTAAATCCTATATTAGATATCTTATATCCTATATAAGATATCTAATATAATGCATAATAAATAGTAAAACGGCTTCCCAGCAAGCCGTTTTACTATTTATTCTATAAATCAGATATCTGATCTAATATATCAATTATCTTATATAACATATATCTGATATATTATATTAGATATCTTATATAAATAAGATATCTTATATGTCAATTAAGATAACTTATATGCTATATAAGATATCTTATATGCTATATAAGATATCTTAATTGAGATATAAGATATATGCTATATAAGATATCAGATATGCTATATAAAATATCTTATGTAGGAAATACATATCTTATTTACTAAAGAAGATATCTCATTTATTCAATCAAATCAGATATCTCATTTAGTATACCAGATATCTTAATAATTATATCAGATATCTATATCAATATATAAGATATCTTTTATTTGACAGATAAGATATCTTATATGGTAAATTAGATATCTTATATGTGGAAATAAATAAGATATCTCATATATTATATCAGATATTTTATATAGGATATAAGATATCTAATATAGCATATAAGATATCTGAATTAGTATATCAGATATCTTATCCTTATATCCTATATAAGATATTTGATATAATATATAAGATATATATTTTGCGTAATAATAGTAAAAAAGCTTGCCATACGAAACAGTATATTGGCGTAGACAATAAATGGTTTATTAGACAACATAAAAGTCCCCCAACTCAGGCATAGTCCCTGACCCTTGCGTCATATTCGAGTGGACAAGGTCCAGATATGGCTGCGCATTTACCCAGTCTGTTTGTCGATATACATGTATTCCAAAGTAGTCTTTAAGTGGACACCAAATACTTTACTTAAAACTTCCTGTGCCAGCCATTTCCAGAAAAAAAACATCAGTGACTCAAACTTTGATGGCTAGTTTACCGTGGCTGATTCGAACTCGTTTTTTGAGTCCCTAGGAAATTCTTCCCATAGCTCAAGAAAACAAATATTAAGGATTGTTTCAGGGAAATCGTCTTATTTTATAATGAAACTAAGTTGTGTGTATTCATTAGAATCGCTTCATCGAGTCAAATCTAATGGGTACACTCAACATACCATTATTTTATAGATGGAACAGACGTCCCTAAATTATCCCCATTGCCTTTTGACCTGACGCTATGATTAACAACACTCAGTGGCTCGAATGGCCCATCAAGAACAAATTTTGATGGTCCCAAAGATGTTCGAGCCATTGAAGTTTGACTGTATAAAAAGGATTGAGCCGTCTCGTTTAGTCTGTGGTCCGACCCATCGCAAAATGCTTATGCTACTATAGTGCATGCAATAGCTGGATAGGGACGATTAGCCGATAGCATTCCTCGTCAAATGCAATGTTGTTGTTTGTGCGGATTTTTAACGCTACCAGGCACCCAAGGTACAAGGTAGCTATGTCACGTGTTTTTTAGAAGGGTGCACTTTTTTGAACGCTCGATTCAAGGTAAGGAAGTTGACTTTTCTCAGGTTATAGCCAACTAATTTTCATAAAACAAAGTGCATCGTATGTGTGACTATGAGCGCTTTTCATAAACATCCAGCTTATTTAAATCCTGCGTGCAGTATTTGCAAGCATTCGAAGCAAATGTAGGTGAGAACACTTCCAACATTTCCGTCGTGAAAATTACATTACATCGAATGTTTGCAAATACTGCAGGAAGAATATGAATACGCTGTATGTTTATGAGTAGAGCTCATATTCGAATGTGCGATGTACTTTTTTTTATGAAAATCGGTTGGATATAACCTGATAAAAGTGCAATTTCCTTGAGTCGAGCGATTTTAACGTGTGCATTCTTCAACAAAAAAAAAAACAAAAAAACTGTGCGCCCTTCAAAAAACCACGTGACATAGCCACCTTGAAGTATATGGAGGCAGCGATGAGTGTGTTATGTGCCCAGCTAGCATTCTACATAAATCTATAGCGGGTCGTTATCGGCCCGTCAGCTGCCCTGATTTTTTGATTGTGTTGGGGTTTAACGACACGTCAACCCTTGAGGGTCATTTTGTGTCGTCTCCCAGAGAAAGGGAGAAAAGAGATAGAAGAGAGAGTAGAGGAGATGAAAGAGAGGGACAGGGAAGAAAGAGGAACAGGAATGAAAGTGAAGAAACAGAAGAAATAAAAACATTCCCCCTCTACCCTTACCCACTACAAGGATAGCAGGCCTTGCCCAACAGTAAGCCAATATCAGTTGGACGCCCCAGTGATGTAAGATACACCACTGGGGCGTCCAACTGATATTGGCTTACTGTTGGGCAAGGCCTGCTATCCTTGTAGTGGGTAAGGGTAGAGGGGGAATGTTTTTATTTCTTCTGTTTCTTCACTTTCATTCCTGTTCCTCTTTCTTCCCTGTCCCTCTCTTTCATCTCCTCTACTCTCTCTTCTATCTCTTTTCTCCCTTTCTCTGGGAGACGACACAAAATGACCCTCAAGCTGCCCTGACGGGCCGATGACGGCCCGCTATAGATTTATGTAGAATGCTTACTAGGGTATATGCATTTGTACAGCCTTGCTTTCTTGGATCACCCATGCACACTCGTTGCCTTGTCTTTCACCAAGCGCCACCCTGTCCACGTTATACTCAACCCAGGGCATGTCAAGCAGGCGCGTCGAGTATGAGCTAGGTGTATTAATGGTCTGAAAATTTTCTCGACTCGAGCGGAATTCGAACCCATGACTTTCCGCTTGCAAGTCGAGAGCACTAACCATTAGCTATCCAGCCAAATTTATGTGCATTTTTTTTTTTTACAATTTATACCTGGGATAACGTTTCCATAGATTCTAACTGGCTCATTTCTGTCCAAAGAATCCAAGTGGATGTGTATATTTTTGGATCGATTATTTACAATCGAGCCAAAGTATACGTACACTAAAATTTCTTAAAGGTTGTTGTCCAACGTGATTGTCATTGACCAACGAAATCAAACCGCGCGTTTCAGCCGTAGGCCAACCGATTCACGACTAAAGTAAGGATAGTAATAATAATAGTAAATCATGTCAGAAAATAAGTATTCTTTGCACCTTTGCTCATTTTATTTGTAGCAGACTTTCCAACGGTTCGTTTTCATACGAACCTTGACGTTTCACTTGTCTCGCAGGTCTCGCAGGTATGACGAGATCTTGGAGACTCATGCTCGTCGTTAGTAGACGCGACAGGTAGAAGCACAGATTTTTCTTTCTACAAAGCATTTCACATGATTCTTGCTAGCATAGGTGCCAAAACAGTCCCTGTGGTAATGTTTGTTTGTTTGTGCTGTGGTCTTACGGCCCAGTTAAGGTCATGTCGAGCACGGTCAGTTTACCTAACCACACTTTTCCCTGGCAGGCTTAGTCCTCTAAGCTATTAACCAGTACTTGTGCACATTCTTTCGCCAGAAACTGACAACGTCCCGTCTTGAATCAGCGGAAGGAGAGAATGACCTTAGAAAAAAAACTCATGTTCAATCTCCATGTAAGAATGTTGCCGAACTCGGCGGGGATCAAACCCGCGACCTCCTGACCATCAACTACCGAGGCCGCCCCCTGTGATAATGGAGAAACAATATTTCCATTTCTGTTTTTGTCATCTGTTTGTCTATGCCTACAAGCATCAAATAGTCTGTTCACGAGATTAATGCCAGGTTTTATTGCAGCAAACCGCTCCCTGAACTCTTAAACACAAACCTAAAATAACGCCTCGTATAAATAGATTTGATTTTGGAGGTCAAATTTGGATATCGTCTTTACTATTTTGGTCTCCATTATACATTGAGCGTTTGTTTTTTAAGGGGAATTGATGCCCTTTCTAAGGGCGACAACTCTTGTCAAAATTGTTTTTTCCCTTCTGTAAAGGGTTCTACTCTAAAAGGAAAGAATTTGTTCCCCTCGGGAGCAAATTCTCTCCTTTAGAGTAGATCCCTTTTCAGAAGGGTTTGGTGTTCAGGAAAGCAAACAGGAAGTCACAAATGTTGTCTCCCTTGTCAAAAATGGTGAAAAGAATCTACCAGGTGTATCCAATCACCTTACCCTGTAAAGTGGAAAGAGAATAGATCAAATGATTCCTGTCTGACGTATCTACTCAAGGATTACCTAATCTGGCTATATTGAAATCTCCTAGTAAAAGGGGCATACTCTTTTCGGAGTGAATACGTCATTTTTTACGTCATAAATGTTGCCATTCACGGCCGTAGACACATTATCCGCAACGTCAGAAAACGCATCATCGGACATGTGCGCCAAGCGAAAATTCGGACCCGACTGCGCGAATCCTTCGGACATATGCTCCCAGGCTTCCGATCAGACTGAGCGAATCCTGCGCATTCGCAGTCTGATCGGAATCTTCACTGGGCGCTTTTCCGATAGCCAAAGGTGCAAAGTTTTTCAAGGCAATGAAGACTGATCAGACTTCGCGAATACACAGGCTTATTTGAGTCTTCGGTGGGAGTACATGTGAGAAAAGGTACGTTTTCTCACGCTCCCACCCACATTTACACCGGCACTAAATCAAATGTCGGTGTTGATCAACACACTGCAATAAACTCCATGGATATTTTGTATATATTATCCTAATCTGTCTATCCGCTGTCAAGTCTAAAACAAACAACAGATCTGTGCAAGTCCTGTACGAGTTTTCCATCACGAAAACATGCCTATATAATATTGACCCCCTTAAACCCCATTTTATATAGTAAAACTGGGGTTTACAGGGGTATACGTTGTTTTTCTTATTTCTGCTCAGAAACATAGATTGTGGGTACTCGTTAAAACCGCCTCGCCGAGGTGGTTCTAACGAGTACCCACAATTTGTGTTTTTGAGGCGAGGCGGTTCTAACGAGTACCACAATCTATGTTTTTGAGCAGAGGGCGAGGCGGTTCTAACGAGTACCCACAATCTATACTTTTGAGCAGATATAAGAAAAGGCGAGGCGGTTCTAACGAGTACCCACAATCTATGTTTTTGAGCAGAAATAAGAAAAATATCAGAGTTTTTTTATCTGAAAATTTTCAGTTTTTGGAGGTGAAATTTTCTATATATTTCAATAGGTGTGTTTTCGTAATGACTTCCAGGGTTACTTCATTCATACGTTATAGTATTTGTTACATTTCAATATTTTTCCGTACCGATCAGTACCCGTCAAAGTGGCGTCGAAGATGAGGAAGTAAAGTTGAAAATCGAGATTTTAAAGTTTGTTTGTTTGAGGTTTTACGGCCCAGGCAACCCAATGGGGTCATGTCGAGCGCGGTCAGTTTACCTAACCACATGTTTATTGGGCAGGCTTAGTCCTCTAAGCGGTTAACCAGTATTGTGCACATTCTTTCGCCAGAAACTGACAACTGCCCTTCTTGGATCAGCGGAAGGGAAAGAATAACCGTAGAAAATATTTCATGATCAATCTCCACGGAAGAATGTTGCCGACCTCGGCGGGGGTTGAACCCACGACCTCCTGGTCTTCAGTCGGACGGCGCATCCAAATGAGCCACCGAGGCCAAAGAGATTTTAAAGTTATTCGGTGTTTGCATACGAGATTTGCTAGGAATATGGCCCCGTATCTTTAGACTGATAGGCTAAAGACACGAGTCCGTATCTCTAGCCTCCGAGGCTAAAGATACAGGACAGCATCTCTAGCCACTACCTTTGCATATATTATCCAAATCTGTCTGCCTGTTGTCAAGCCCAAAACAACAAACAACAGATCTGTGCAACTCCTGTATTAGTTTTTACTTTTCCAAGGTAACTTCATTTATAGTTTGTTTTGGTTGTTGTTGTTTTTTTTTTTTTGTTTTTTTTTTGGTTTTTGTTTTTTGTTGTTTTTGTTTTATTTATATTTTTTGTTGTTGTTGTTTTTGTTGTTTTGTTTGTTTGTTTGTTTTTGGGGTTTTTTTTTTTTTTGTTTTCTTTAGTTCTTTTTATAAAAAAATGTCCTCGACGGCCATATTGTGTGACGTACCGGAACCATTTCCGTTTAGACACAACACAATACCTCGTCGAGAAACAAAATCCCTGACTATTTTCGGCTAATAGATTATAAAAGGAATGACCCTTTCGTGCAATGAACATTCTGAAGAAAAAAAAAAAAAAAAAAAAAAAATTCCATGGGGAATTTATGTCCCCCGCCTTATTTTTATTTGAGGTGTTAAAAATGGTAAATTAACCAGAGGACCATTGGTCCTGTTTCACTTAACTAAGTATTGAAGCAGGAAACCAGTGATAAAAAAAATAATTTCAAGATTCTGAAAAAACCACATGCATATCCTCAGACCATGCTTAAAGCACCTGTAAAGTTTCAAAAGGATCGGCTTAAAACTGTGGTAGGAGTTACGGGGTCAAGGTACCTACTCCCTATACGCTTCTGTAGTATTAGAACTAAAAAAATGTCTAAGTTAAAAATGCGGAAAAAGTGATAAAAAATTATTTCAGGATTCTGAAAAAAAAACACATGCATATCTTCAGGCCATCCTAAAAGCCCATGTAAAGTTTCAAAAGGATCGGCCAAAAACTGTGGGAGGAGTTAAGGGGACACGGTATCTACTCCCTATACACTTCTGTAATATTAAAACTCAAAAAATGTCTAAGTTATAAATGCAGAAAAAGTGATAAAAAATTATTTCAGGATTCTAAAAAATCCACATGCATATCTTCAGGCCATTCTAAAAGCCCATGTAAAGTTTCAAAAGGATCGGCCAAAAACTGTGGGAGGAGTTAAGGGGACAGGTTACCTGCTCCCTATACACTTCTGTAATATTAAAACTCAAAAAATGTCTAAGTTCAAAATGTGTAAAAAGTGATAAAAAATAATTGTAGGATTCTGAAAAATCCACATGCATATCTTCAGGCCATCCTAAAAGCCCATGTAAAGTTTCAAAAGGATCGAACAAAAACTGTGGGAGGAGTTAAGGGGACAAGGTACCTGCTCCCTATACACTACTGTAATATTAGGACTCAAAAAAATGTCTAAGTTAAAAATGCGGGAAAAGGTACCTACTCCCTAGACTTCTGTAATATTAGAACTCAAAAAATGTCTAAGTTAAAAATGCGGAAAAAGTGATAAAAAAAATTTCAGAATTCTGAAAAAAAACACATGCATATCTTCAGACCATCCTTAAAGCACCTGTAAAGTTTCAAAAGGATCGGCCAAAAACTGTGGGAGGAGTTAAAAGGATAAGGTACCTGCTCCCTATACACTTCTGTAGTATTAGAACTCAAAAAATGTCTTAAGTTAAAAATGCGGAAAAAGTGATAAAAGATTATTTCAGGATTCTGAAAAAAACACATGCATATTTTCAGGCCATCCTAAAGGCCCATGTAAAGTTTCAAAAGGATCGGCCAAAAACTGTGGGAGGAGTTAAGGGGACAAGGTACCTACTCCCTATACACTTCTGTAATATTAGAACTCAAAAAATTTCTAAGTTCAAAATGTGTAAAAAGTGATAAAAAATAATTTCAGGATTCTGAAAAAACCACATGCACATCTTCACACTATCCTTAAAACACCTGTAAAGTTTCAAAAGGATGGGACAAAAACTGTGGGGGGAGTTAAGGGGACAAAGTACCTACTAAAAATTCGGAACCACGCACCACGGAAAACCAAAAACAGTGTCCCTCCGCTTTTCTTCGAAAAGGCGGGGGACAAAAAAAAACAACTGAAAACAGCTGATTCAGACTTATCTTCTGGGCCTGACTAGCTAGTTTAGGCCAATTAGGCCACTCATAAGTCTCAAGGGGGGGATGCGGTAACGGAAAAGGAACTACCAACAGACGCATGGACGGAACAGGTGGAAACCGCAAGCTGTGTCATGGTGCTAAGAAAACATATTGCAGGGATTGTTTTCGTTCATATTTTGATTTAGTACTTTTACTGTCAGGTTACGGCCATTCCCTAGAAACCGCGAATTTATATGTAATGCTAAATAATACAATATAAGGTTAGTACATTTCGGAAATTCGATTCTTGTAATTTCTTAATTATAAGTATTCCTAAAATAAATCATTGGCAAATAAGTTGCTCAGAGCTTTAATTTGGCGGCTATAAGCGTTGTTGTTACATGGCCATCTACCTGAACTGTATAACCATCCTTTTATGATGTCGTGAATGTAACGACATGCTTATCATCGGATTGCTGACTCTGACAATTGACCTTAACATGATAGGAATATGACGCAAATAAATTTAAGAATGCATTTAACAGAAAATGTCCTTTGGCTTTTACTGAACTTTCTTGGAAATTTATTAACTGGCAGATACGTTATATGGTTCTTGCTTGTTCTAATATCTCAGACATGACATCAAATAACTGTGACGAGAACGTTATTTTAGTAACTGGTGTTATCCTTAGTACATGTAGCCGTAGCTAGTTTGGCCCAGAAAACTTGTAAACTCGACAGTTTTCAGTTCTTTGGTGTATTCTTTGCTTCCAAAGGATAACCCTTTTGTAGAATATATATGTACGCTGGACTAACCAGGCAAATGTATGTCAGACTGTTTCAAGTACAGGATAGGTATTATATCCCTTACTCAAGGAATGGACTTCTACCACGACGCAGACAGAAAATTTAAACAGTTTCTAAAGTGAGTAATTTTTGTACCCAACCATGTACACTACTTTGAAGTGGGATGCTGTTGAAAGTCTAATGACCCAAAAAACCCAAGCATCACGAAAACATACCTATATAATTTTGACCCCCTTAAACCCCACTTTTATATAGTAAAACTGGGGTTTACATGGGTATACATTATTTTTCATATTTCTGCTGAAAACATAGATTGTGAGTACTCGTTAGAACCGCTTCGGAGAGGCGGTTCTAACGAGTACCCACTATCTATGTTTTCAGCAGAAATATGAAAAATATCAGAATATTTTTATCTGAAAATTTTCAGTTTTTGGAGGTGAAATTTTCTCTATATTTGAATAGGTGTTTTCGTAATGGTTTGGAGCTGCCTAGATCACTGCATCCCAGGGTCGAAAAGGCCTGGATTCATCGTGAAGATACTAGTTTGATAGCAGTATCCAGTGATTACGCAGCACACTTACCAGAAATTAATGATAGATGTTATGCTTGAAATGATTCATATTAAGGCATTTTACCTTGAAAATAGGGACTGTAACAAACAGGACTGCTATTGCTTTCCGTTGGCGCTTGAGAAAATAAGAACAAGTAGGCTCCTGTAACACGTGACTAAATATGTTGTTGTTTCCACATACTATATTGCAATAGAGATCTAGTTTTATGTTTGTGTTGAGGTTTTACGGCCCAGTCAACCCAATGGGGTCATGTCGAGCGCGGTCAGTTTACCTAACCACACATTTTCTGGGCAGGCTTAGTCCTCTAAGCGGTTAACCAGTAGTATGCACATTCTTTCGCCAGAAACTGACAACTGCCCTTCTTGAATCAGCGGAAGGGAGAGAATGACCGTAGAAAATATTTCATGATCAATCTCCACTAAAGAATGTTGCCGAACTCGGCGGGGGTTGAACCCGCGACCTCCTGATCTCCAGTCGGACGGCGCATCCAACTGAGCCACCGAGGCCGGAATCTAGCTTTATACAAAGACATCTGTTGCGTCCATATTTGGACGAAATGTAATACAAAAAGCTCTGATTATTATTCGATTTCAGCTTTGTATTAAATCGAAATGATATTCAATTATTGTATTATGTAAAAAATTCTAGTACTATGGCTAAATACACTTGTACTGCACCGTTTTCACTTATTGCTGTGTGAAACTGATATACAGTCGACTCTCATTATCTCGACTTCGCTTACTTCGTATAACCGCTATCTGGAAGTGAAAATCTGGTCCCTGTTTTAACATGGAAGTCTAACAACAGGTAACAAAATATTGTGGAAAAGAGGAGAAATTGCTCCTATGTTATCTCAAACTGAAAATTATGGTCCCTTGGAGTTTGAGATAACAAGAGTCCACCGTATTGATATGAAAAATATAGTTATGTATCTTAACCACCCATTGATAGCTGATGCTACCTAACAGAATATCAAACCCAAACAATATTTACTGTGATGGTAAGTGAACCTGTTAATTTAGCAAGACAACTTCATACAACATTCATTTTGCATACTGTTACAATACATATGCCTACTATTATAATTTATATAAAAGAATCTTAGTCATACTACAAACTTGTGTGATAAGTGCTTGTGAACACACCATATAATTACAAACTGCCCCCTCCCCATCCGCTCACCCGCCCCCCCCCCCCCACACACACCCACACACCCACAGTGTTATACAAACGTATCTTAGAGCTATAGCAAAGCCTCATATTATTATAGTTTCTTTTATGCACTGAATTTTATACCTAGACGTACCTTAAGAAGATAAAGGGGACACTGCAGTAAGGCAACCATTTTCCATAAATGCACATGGTTACAAAGATAGAATATTCAAATTGCAGAGAATCTTCTGCACTTTTTATTTTTCTGTTTGCAAATATATCAGCTTCAACATAAAAATATTTTTGCAATGATTATCTTCTTTGAAATTAGAGAAAAATCGCTATTCCAGCACCCATCCCCCTTTTTTTTGCATGTCAACACTCGGTATGGTTTCAATCCATTTTTTTTTTAAAAAATGCCAATGTATATTTGAAAAAAAAAAAACAATGCTGAAATGTAGAGCACAGAAATGAACCACAATTCCAATCAAAAAACTTAACCTCACTGCACATGTGCAACTTATTCGCTGTGAAGTACAGACTGTCAACAGAACAGTAAATTTCATACTTTAGTTTTAGCATAGAAATGAACTGCCATTCCAATCAAGAAACTTCACCTCACTGCACAAGTGCAACTTATTCGCTGTGAAGTACAGACTGTCAATAAAATGGTAAATTTCATACTATTAGTTTTAGCATAGAAATGAACTGCGATGCCAGTCAAGAAACTTAAACTCACTGCCCATGTGCAACTTATTTGCTGTGAAATACAGACTGTCAATACAACAGTAAATTTCATACTATATTAGTTATAGGGGTGTGCCCCCCACCCCCCCCACCCCCCACCCCCACCCCCGAGACCTGAAATGCCAACATTTTGGACTAAAGATAACAACATATCTTTGTGGCGTCTTGGGTCTAGAGGGGGAACAGTGTTCTTTGGGCTGATGAAAAAAAAAAACTCTTTACAGAGAATGGAGTAATCAGCCTTGAAATATATCAGACCATCAACTGTATATTTGTACAAAATGATTGATAAAATTGTAGCCACATTTATGGGATTCATATACACATATAATAGAACCTACAGTATAAAATTTTGAAACTGACTCACTGCATAATATAGATAATTATATCCCAGAAAAAGGGAGAAAATATGTTTTTGTCTTCAAACAGTAGTTTTTGACAGAGTTGGTCTAAATGATCCATGTGTATATGTACAGCTTCAGTGAATCCTTTTTAAGCACATTTCACCGAATTTTACTCATTAGGGACTATACCACCCTTACTGCAAGAAATCCTTAACTTTTTAACATACAAAAACCACTAAATACATAGCTCTTGATAAGACATTTTTTCAACCCAAAAGTATTGACATTTTTCTTATTTCTCCATAAAAACATGTTGTGTGTAATTATTAGAAGTGCCTCACAGAGGCACTTCTAATGAGTACCCACAACATATGTTTTCGTGGAGAAATAAGAATATTTATCTGATACCCACTCTTATCTAGACCTATGAAAATATGCTTTTATTTGGTCTTACTATTAAGTAGAATGCACAGACTACTATGTGAAAGCAGTCAAGTGACTTGGCAAAACCACTCATATTATATTGATTATACCAAGCGTTATGTTGCACATACCCACTATAGCAAAGTATCTTATTATTATATAATAAATACCTGGTATTGCAGTATTATATAGATACTTACCTTAAGACAGTAATGACTTTCCATAATCTTAGTCATGTAACCAATATCCCATGAACAACCGTTTATTTCCCGACCCCATTGAATCTCTATATGCAATTTGGCTTCAATCAGCCCAGCAGTCTAAGAGAAGTATGAAGTATTGCTATTATTCAGACATAGCTCCAGTTAAAGGGCTTTTTTCACAGAACAGTATAGATAATTGTCTTATTTCTCCATGGAAATGTCACAGGGATTCCTATTTTTTGACCGTATCCTAAATTTACTGTAGATACATACCTGGTTGATATTGGCGATCAACCGTAGCTGGTCAATGGTCAAGTTATACTCACCTGTCCTTGTTTAGTTATGCCTCAGTGCACTTGCCAGTTGATCGCCATTTTGTAAAGTTATATACTTTACATGTATTGAAATATATTTTATATATATTTTACAGGTATGTTTTGGGATCCCAAATTTATATTTTTGTGATAATTTTGAATATAGTATAGGTTTTTATTATGCGTCTGCCTGTCATGAGTTCTCATTCATTATGATAACTATGATTGTTATGAGCATCAATGTATTTGTTTATTCTATTGTTTTCTAAGAATCTGTTTACTTGTTTGTCCTTGTTTAGTTATGCCTCAGTGCACTTGCCAGTTGATCGCCATTTTGTAAAGTTATATACTTTACATGTATTGAAATATATTTTATATATATTTTACAGATGCTGATCAGACAATACAGCTGCCAGAATAAACAATTTGAAATGTTCTTGGTCTTGTGGTCCATATAGAACCCGATACAAGCATGAGCTTAGATACTGTATCTGTTACAGAAATATATGTTGTGGGTACTCATTAGAAACGCCTCAGTGAGGCACTTCTAATCAGTATCATTATGTTTTCATGGAGAAATGGGAAAAATATTTATCTGCATAGCCCCCTTATCTGGAGCTATGTCACACACAGGCATAGCACTCATTAGGCACATCACCCATGTACGTAAAATGCATGAGAAAAATATTTACAATAAAGTGACATTAAATGAAATGTTTTGCTTCTTTACCATAGGGGCAGCTCTTAAAGGAAAGAATTTGCTCCCTCTGGGAGCAAATTCTTTCCTTTAAGAGTAGCCCCTATTTTGGAAGTGATTCTTGGCATAATTTCTGGTTGTGAGTAAAAATAATTCCATCCTGACTACGCCAGTCACACACTATAACTCCTTACCACCTTTCACCTACAATTTGAACAAGACCATGCTAATGTGTTCACAATGCACAAGTCATACGGGCTGGGGAATAGCAGGCACTTTAATAGTCAGGGGCTGAGGAATAGCGGGAACTTTTCAGTTTGCCAAGCCCTGATAAAGGCTCCGGATTGCTGGGGCTAATTGATGGTAAAATCTCTGCTTAAAGCAGGGTGTGTGGCCTAGTCCCTGTCAACAGTATTTCAGTACTACTGAGCCATCTTCCAGACAAAAGGGAGAAAAAAAAAGAGTGGGATAGATGAGAAAACTGCCCATACCCCTGGCTCCTAGGTTATAAAACTTTTTTCATGTTCAACTCAGCTGAGCATGAAATTTGTTCTGCTAACAAATCTCAAACTACTAACAATTGCAAATTCTTTCTTGCTAAACATTGTTGAGCATGAAAATTTCTCTGCTTATAAATATGAAAAAGCCAAATTTGTATTTATTAGCAGAGAAAAAGCTCAGCTGAGTTGAGTATGAAAAAATGTTTATAATCTTGTTGTCTAACTTGCTTCAAGTGAAGCAAGAACCTGCCTGCCCAAAACCAATGATGGCAGGCCAAAAGTTTCAGCAGGAGGCCGCACCACCCTACCAACCACTCCGAAGAGATATGGGAACAAATGGGCCAGGTCAAGCGAAAAAGTGCCTTTGTTGCAAAATGTGCAGATTGAGATCATCCTGGGCATGTGCAAAGTATCCTCCAGGCCTTTGATCTTCATTCATTCATATGCACAGATTGATCTGGGCCTTTGCTATCCATATATGCCCGAAGACACGTTTTCCCATATGACGGCCCATATAACAACAAACCAAACTCACTGGACTATCTACCCAGCTAGCATTCTACGTAAATCTACATCGGGCCGTCATCGGCCCGTCAGCTACCCTGACGGGCCGATGACGGCCCGATATAGATTTACATAGAATGCTGACTGGGTATTTAATTTCTTTTACTCATATGCCTGTGAATTCTGATCAAATGTCAGAATTCAGCAACAATTCAAAAACAAAATCACACCATAGTTCCAGCCAATAATGGCAGGTCAAATCCTCTGGAAGTTTCAGCAGGACCCAGTCAGCATTCTACGTAAATCTATATCGGGCCGTCATCGACCTGTCAGGGTAGTTGACGGGCCGATGACGGTCCGATGTAGATTTACATAGAATGCTAGCTGGGGAGGCCCCACCCTACCAGCCACTCCAAAGAGATGGAGGACCATATAACAACAAACTAAATTCACTTGACCATCTATTTATTTTCTATAACTCATATACTTGTATGTAAGTTGTAATCAAGTAAAATGTTTGTCAGTATTAGGCAACTGTTCAATAACAAAATTTATCACACCACAGCTTCAGAAAAAGCACTTTTTTCCACCGAAAGCATTTACATTTTTCTTAATTCTCAACAAAAAGGGAGGCTGTGGGTACTCATTAGAAGCACTTCACCAAGGCGCTTCTAATGAGTACCCACAACATACTTTTTCGTGGAGAAATATGGAAAAAAAAAAAACAAGGCAAAATTATCTGAACCCTCTCTTATCTGGTGCTGTCATACTATATAATAATTCAGAACTATGTTCCAGCACTGTTATATTCCTGCCTTAATCACGTCGGTGTACTTCCTGATCTTAGTGGCTGTAGACATATCAATATACTTGTCGCCAATGTTTACAACCATTCCGCCCATAATACTGGGGTCAACCTGAAAGCAATCGAAAATAAAAATAAGGAAACATAAACTATAAGGAATAACAGTGATATCATCCAACAAAAAAGGGACATCCCAGGTAAATTTGCATCAGCAGTAGGTACTGGCTTCCACTTGATATTTACAGGATCACTACTCGCCGGGGCTAAATATCAAGATCAATCCACATCCAACTAGAACCCATTGGTTTGAATTCAGATTTCAGAAGTAGAGTTCTGTAATAACTCTAAGTATTGGGACAGATAGGTCTTTGCAAACAGTGTAAACCCAGATCAGGTACCACAGAACATGGTGTCTGACCAGGGTCTACAATGTTTGCCATACATACAGCAATATTTAAGACACATCAAGAGGTAGAAGAATGGTTTATTTCGAATTTTAGGAGAAGTATGGTAAGTAGATAAGGTTTTGGGGGGAAATATGGTAATATTATTCCCATACTCTTAAAAAAAATAAAGCGTCTTCAAGCAAAACTAAGACGTAAATAAAATCTATTAAGAACTTTTCTAAAAACAAGAGCTGTCGGAGGACAGCGAGCTCGCCTGCTGGGTACATTTTATATTGTAACATTTTTATCATTAAGCCATATAATATAGGTCACACTGACCTAGATGTATTTGTATGTAAATCATTTTGTCACTTAGATATAATAATCCAGGTATGACAATTCTCCATGAAATAGTAATAAAAATAAAAGGCAAAATCACTGAAGCATGAAATATAGGTCACAATGACCTAGATATAGTAAGTGGTCATTCATTGGGTCACATGGAACTAATATCCCAGGTGTGACATTTATCCAACAAATATTCAAGATATAAGGCAAAATCACTGAACCATGAAATATAGGTCACACCAACAGAGATATATTTTGACGTCAATAATCGGGTCACAAGGAACTAATATCCCAGGTGTGACATTTATCCAACAAATAGTATTCAAGATATAAGGCAAAATCAAGGCAAAATCACTGAACCATGAAATATAGGTCACAATGACCTAGATATAATAAGTGGTCATTCATTGGGTCACATGGAAGTAATATCCCAGGTGTGACATTTATCCAACAAATAGTATTCAAGATATAAGGCAAAATCACTGAACCATGAAATATAGGTCACACCAACAGAGATATATTTTGACGTCAATAATTGGGTCACAAGGAACTAATATCCCAGGTGTGACATTTATCCAACAAATAGTATTCAAGATATAAGGCAAAATCACTGAACCATGAAATATAGGTCACACCAACAGAGATATATTTTGACGTCAATAATCGGGTCACAAGGAACTAATATCCCAGGTGTGACATTTATCCAACAAATAGTATTCAAGATATAAGGCAAAATCACTGAACCATGAAATATAGGTCACAATGACCTAGATATAGTAAGTGGTCATTCATTGGGTCACATGGAAGTAATATCCCAGGTGTGACATTTATCCAACAAATAGTATTCAAGCTATAAGGCAAAATCACTGAACCATGAAATATAGGTCACAATGACCTAGATATAGTAAGTGGTCATTCATTGGGTCTCATGGAACTAATATCCCAGGTGTGACATTTATCCAACAAATAGTATTCAAGATATAAGGCAAAATCACTGAACCATGAAATATAGGTCACAATGACCTAGATATAGTAAGTGGTCATTCATTGGGTCACATTGAACTAATATCCCAGGTGTGACATTTATCCAACAAATAGTATTCAAGATATAAGGCAAAATCACTGAACCATGAAATATAGGTCACAATGACCTAGATATAGTAAGTGGTCATTCATTGGGTCACATGGAACTAATATCCCAGGTGTGACATTTATCCAACAAATAGTATTCAAGATATAAGGCAAAATCACTGAACCATGAAATATAGGTCACAATGACCTAGATATAGTAAGTGGTCATTCATTGGGTCACATGGAACTAATATTCCAGGTGTGACATTTATCCAACAAATAGTATTCAAGATATAAGGCAAAATCACTGAACCATGAAATATAGGTCACAATGACCTAGATATAGTAAGTGGTCATTCATTGGGTCACATGGAACTAATATCCCAGGTGTGACATTTATCCAACAAATAGTATTCAAGATATAAGGCAAAATCACTGAACCATGAAATATAGGTCACAATGACCTAGATATAGTAAGTGGTCATTCATTGGGTCACATGGAACTAATATCCCAGGTGTGACATTTATCCAACAAATAGTATTCAAGATATAAGGCAAAATCACTGAACCATGAAATATAGGTCACAATGACCTAGATATAGTAAGTGGTCATTCATTGGGTCACATGGAAGTAATATCCCAGGTGTGACATTTAACCAACAAAAAGTATTCAAGATATAAGGCAAAATCACTGAACCATGAAATATAGGTCACAATGACCTAGATATAGTAAGTGGTCATTCATTGGGTCACATGGAAGTAATATCCCAGGTGTGACATTTATCCAACAAATAGTATTCAAGATATAAGGCAAAATCACTGGACCGTGAAATCTAGGTGACCTTGACCGTAAATGTAGGTCACCATGACCTTCACTCTCTTACACTTAAACTGATGTCACATAGTTAGCTGATGTATAACCAGTTGTGTCTATAACCTGTAGGCATATAAGATTTTACAAATGTGTCCTAGATTTTGACCCCTAGCCCCACCCCAAGGCCCACCCTGAGGTATGAACCCAGGGGTATGTTCTTTTGGAATCTTAGAAGACTCGTCCAGGTACCCAAATTCTAAATATGAATGCTCTATGAGGAGTGAAAGTCAAGATATAAGAATTTGAAAAACTTTAACACAGTATTACAAAGGTGTCCTAGATTCTGACCCCTAGCCCCACCCAGGGGCATGAACCCAGGGGTTTATTCTCTTGGAATCTCAGAAGACCCTCCAAGGTACCTAAGTTCCAAATTTGATGCCTCTGTGAGGAGTGACTGTTGAGATATAAGCATTTGAAAAACTTTAACACAGTGTGACGGGAACGGGAACGCAAACGCAAACGCAAACGCAAATGCAAACGCAAACGCAAACGTGGAAGACCGGGGTGACTACAATAGCTCTCCTTGTACTTCGTACAGGCGAGCTAATGAAAGATTATTAAGGCTTCAACAGAAGGCCTACATGATGGTATTCCTTATATACCAAAATATCCCTAAGTATTGGAACAGATTCAGGAAATACCCTAAAGGGCGACTAGGGAAAAATAGTCTCCCTCTGATGTCAAACTTCATCCTATTTTCAGCTGAGGGAGAAATCAATGTATATAGAATGTATAGGTAAATCTGAAATTCAGCCAAATATCTCCTCCCTATTTTTGCTAAACAGAAACTTCTGTCTACTCAGGGTTTACCCTGTTCACTAATAGAATGTTAATGGTCCACAAACTATGTTAGCTACCATATAGACTCTGACTAGTTGCTTAGACATGCAGGATGATCTGAGTCTATGCTGTCACATATCCCAAAAGCATATTTTCTGTTTTGACAGGTTCAAATGTTATATTCTAATTATTTGAACTTGCACCTCCTATAGACTTTAATTTACCTTCATTTCAACCTGGAGGGCTTGTCCCTTCTTTACAAATCCATGAAGAGCTGCAGATAGTTCTTTCTGGCTCCCAGAATCAAGAGGCTGAAACAGCAAACATAAAGTTAAAACAGGATACCAATTATGCTGAACATTCAGAATATTTTGTTCCTTATTTCTTCAGGAAAAGTTACATAGGTCAAGACAAGCTGATTTTGTGTTGTTTTTTCTCCCTCAAAATACTGATATGTTTTCTTATTTCTCCATGAAAATATATGCTGCGGGTACTCACTAGAAGTGTCTCAGTGAGGGGCTTTTTATGCGTACCTACATGTATAAAGTATGTTTCTGAGGAGAAATAAGAAAAGTATCCATATGCACTTCTTGAAAAACATGTCTTATCTGAAGCTATGCAAATATCATATTATATGGACTTACCATCTTCTGCCTACTTTGCATATGCAATACATTTGTTTGCATAATTATACAAGACATTTATTGGCATATGCAATACATTTATTTGCATATATAATACATGTACATTTATTTGCATATGCAATACAAATAATTTCATATACAATACATTTCGAGGGTTGAGCGCAAGACTATGGTAACTCAAACATATTTTTAAACCCTTGTTTAGGGGCAACTTAGACCCCTTTGTAAACAATGCAAATTTAGGTGCCATTGCTCATACGAGCAATGGCACCTAAATTTTCATTGTTTGCAGAAAGAAATGTTGTAATCTTCATAACGCCTTCATGGTGAGGAGATTAGGTTTGGGGAAAAACAACCATCTGACTTACGCTAGTCTTGCGCTCAACCCTCGATTTATTTGGACCATGCACAAGCTGTACAGCTAATCGAGTTCCTTGTTTTATAACTTTTTTTTTTTTTTAAATAGTCAAACAAATAGTCTTTAAGGCTATTTTTATCACTAAAGCAAGAACTTGCCTTATTTTGCAAAAATTTCATCCATCGGTCTCTGTAAAGAATCTATAAAAGTTTTCCTTGGAAAGAAAGGGAAATCAGAGCTGGTTTAACTGTGACTTTCATAAGTTTGCAGAGCTGCCTTTATGGAAGTGGGCCCTGATTTTCAAAAATATCAGAATAGGGAATGATTCTATACAGGTACTGAACTATAAACAGCTTTGTTTGTCCGAAAGTTTAACTGTTATTTTACGCATTACAGAGGACAAATGTGACAGCTTTCATTATTGTCCCCATGCTTTTTTGTACCTAATATGAAAAACTTCATGAACCATTGCAAGTTTCGCACAAACAAATGACGTATTGTTTGCCCGTGGAAAACCGTTCGCTATTGGCTTGGTGATTCTAAAGAAAATCTGAACTGTCTACACTGTTTGTTAATGTCCCTGTTTGGGGCCACTGGGCATGAACAGATTATGATCAATTTAAACTAAAATAAAAAGTATTTTGTCCACCATTAATTTAACCCTTGAAACTCTAATCACCACTACAACAGATGACACTACATGTATGTTTTTATTTTTTCAGAGAAAATAAGAGTAGACATTTTATGTCAATACCTGCCTAGCAGTCGATTCATGACTTTTCTCAAAAAAAAAAAAAAAAAAGAAAATAAAAAATATATTGTCTGTTATCATTTTGTTTATTGATTGATTGTGTTGGGGTTTAACGACACGTCAACCCTTGTGGGTCATTTTGTGTCGTCTCCCAGAGAAAGGGAGAAGAGTGACAGAAGAGATAGTCGAAGAGATGAGAGAGGAACAGGGAAGAAAGAGGAACAGGAATGAAAGTGAAGAAACAGAAGAAACAAGCAAATTCCATGGGGAATTTATGTCCCCCGCCTAATTTTTATTTGAGGTGTTAAAAATGGTAAAGTTAACCAGAGGACCACTGGTCCTGTATCAAATACCTAAGTATTGAAGCAGGAAACCAGTGATAAAAAATAATTTCAAGATTCTGAAAAAAAACCACATGCATATCTTCAGACCATCCTTAAAGCACCTGTAAAGTTTCAAAAGGATCGGCCAAAAACTGTGGGAGGAGTTAAGGGGACAAGGTACCTGCTCCCTATATACTCCTGTAGTATTAGAACTCAAAAAATGTCTAAGTTAAAAATGCAGAAAAAGTGGTAAAAAATTATTTCAGGATTCTGAAAAAACCACATGCATATCTTCAGGCCATCCTAAAAGCCCTTGTAAAGTTTCAAAAGGATCGGACAAAAACTGTGGGAGGAGTTAAGGGGACAAGGTGCCTGCACCCTATAGACTTCTGTAAAATTAGAACTCAAAAAATGTCTAAGTTCAAAACGTGTAAAAAGTGATAAAAAAATAATTTCAGGATTCTGAATAAACCACATGCATATCTTCAGACCATCCTTAAAGCACCTGTACAGTTTCAAAAGGATCGGCCAAAAACTGTGGGAGGAGTTAAGGGGACAAGGTACCTGCTCCCTATATACTCCTGTAGTATTAGAACTCAAAAAATGTCTAAGTTAAAAATGCGGAAAAAGTAATAAAAAATTATTTCAGGATTCTGAAAAAACCACATGCATATCTTCAGGCCATTCTGAAAGCCCATGTAAAGTTTCAAAAGGATCGGCCAAAAACTGTGGGAGGAGTTAAGGGGACAAGGTACCTACTCCCTATACACTTCTGTAGTACTAAAAATCGAAAAATGACTAGGTTAAAAATGCGGAAAAAAATTATTTCAGGATTCTGAAAAAACCACATGCATATCTTCAGGCCATCCTTAAAACACCTGTAAAGTTTCAAAAGAATCGGCCAAAAACTGTGGGAGGAGTTAAGGGGACAAGGTACCTGCTTCCTATACACTTCTGTAGTATTAGAACTCAAAAAAAGTCTAAGTTAAAAATGCGGAAAAAGTAATAAAAAATTATTTCAGGATTCTGAAAAAACCACATGCATATCTTCAGGCAATCCTGACAGCCTATGTAAAGTTTCAAAAGGATCGGCCAAAAACTGTGGGAGGAGTTAAGGGGACAAGGTACCTACTCCCTATACACTTCTGTAGTATTAGAACTCAAAAAATGTCTAAGTTAAAAATGCGGAAAAAGTGATAAAAAATTATTTCAGGATTCTGAAAAAACCACATGCATATCTTCAGGCCATCCTAAAAGCCCATGTAAAGTTTCAAAAGGATCGGCCAAAAACTGTGGGAGGAGTTAAGGGGACAAGGTACCTACTCCCTATAGACTTCTGTAATATTAGAACTCAAAAAATGTCTAAGTTAAAAATGCAGAAAAAGTGATAAAAAATTATTTCAGGATTCTGAAAAAACCACATGCATATCTTCAGACCATCCTTAAAACACCTGTAAAGTTTCAAAAGGATCGGACAGAAACTGTGGGAGGAGTTAAGGGGACAAAGTACCCACTAAAAACTCGGAACCACGCACCACGCACCACGCACCACGCGCCACGCACCACGCACCACGCCCCACCGAAAACCAAAAACAGTGTCCCTCCACTTTTCTTCGAAAAGGCGGGGGACAATAAAAACATTCCCCCTCTACCCTTACCTGCTACAAGGATAGCAGGCCTTGCCCAACTGTAAGCCAATATCAGTTGGACGCCCCGGTGACATAAGATACACGACACCTTCGCACCACCCAACCACCCCGTCATTTTGTTTAGCACTTTTAGGGTTAAAGCAAATGTGATAATAAGAAAACCCAGACAAATTCTGCAAGAAAAAGCAAAAGTTATATTGTGTTCACTGAAAGTCACTGTACTTTTATCAATCTAAGTCTGTGCACTCCAAAAGTGCAGCTACAATGGAAGTGAACAAGTTTTCTCCCTTGGTACTTAGGAGTATAAAGTTAAGAGAAAGCCTTAAAATAAATTCAAACACAGATTTGAAAAGTGGAGAAAAAGTTCTGATAGGTGACTGCGAAAACCTGATTAACATCCTATTTAAGGCTGGCACATTTAATCAATCAATTTATCGATAAATTCCACAAAAATGATTACAATTACAGGTGTGCTAATAACCGAACATTTGATTTCTGTTACTTTACTGTATTTAACCCAGTGCTTGCATTAAGGGAAGTCTGGGAGTCAGAGACTCCCAAAAATTGCCCTGGAACTTCCAAAAACCAATGCCAGGAAGTCTGAGACTCCCAACTTTTAAAGCTATTTAGTCATTTATAACAAAAATTTAGAATGAATTCATGCATTATTTAGCTTAAGAATGGCAGTTTTAATCCATAAATGAGAGTTTAAGAATATTGAGGTTGAATTTCTGAAAGTGAGCGAAAAAATTTGATCACCAGGACTTCCATGTATTTCAGCTAGGAAGTCCTGAGACTTCCTGATTTTGACAATTAGTGCAAGCACTGGAAAAAATTAACCTTAGTATTCAGACATCTCAACTCCTTACCATACTTTTTCTAAAATTTGAACAAGTACAATTTACTACCCAAAGTTGTGTCTAAATATAGCTGGATGAGTGGCAAACAGAGTAGACCCTGATGAGATCCATGGTTTGCGACATCCAGGCCTCCTAGTGGCCCACTTTGAAAATATAGGTTTTTATATAGGTTCTTCTTACTCAAAATATAGGATATTTACTGGTTTTTCAATAAAAAATATAGGTTAAAAAAAGGTTCTTCCAAACTCATATAAAGATTTAAAACTGAGAAGAAAAAATACTTGATGAATTTTTGCGCCACAATTATTCAGATAAAGTTGATCTGAATTTTACAAAGTCCAAGCGAGCGAAGTGAGCGAAGAAAAAATACAATTTCTTGACAGTTTTCATCATTTTTTGGGACTAAAAAGTAAAAATAGTAGGGCATTTTGAAGAAAAGTTAGGGCTGAGTCGCGAGAAGGTTCAAAAAGTGAAAAATATAGGTTTTTTCATGAAAATACAGGCTTTTTACAGGTTTTATGAACAAAATAAAGGTTTTATAGGTTTGACACAAAATTATAGGTTATTATAGGTTTTATAGGTTTCACTAGGAGGCCTGGACATCTCATCTGGGTCTACACTGTTTGCTCAGGCCTGTCTGACCTAATACAAATAGTAAAGTATAACATATGGTAAGAATCATGCTCAGACAGACAGCTAAATTATGACCAAATCTTCAGTGATTACTAATCAATTATCAATCACAATGGCAGGACTGATAATCAATTATCTTTGCAGCTCTGATTAGCCAGCCTTAATCCTATTCTTATGGCTACAGTTATACATGTACAAAGAAATTTCTACACTTTGTGTTGTAAAACAGCAAACAAGATCTAGGCTGTCATTGATAAAATTACAGGTGTACTTACTGATGCCGTGGTAACAGTACACAGTACTTCACCCCTATGTGCACTCATGATCCTGGCAAAACATTTAATGACATTCTCTGCTTTTGCTATACGTCCATTCTCTGTCAGTGCCGCTGGAAAGGAGCAAAACAATCAATGTCTATATAGACCAAACTGAGCATGCTCAGATCTGACAGCACATATGCCATGGATACAGTATATCCTAAAATTTTGATTATTTTATTCAATACTTTACTGGTCTAATTTTGTTTTTATATGCATTTGTTTCTTAAAATACTTCATGGAATGGCAAACAATGTAGACCCTGATCAGACAGCTCCTTCAGGAGCAGTCTGATCTGGATGTACATTGTTTGCAATATACATTTTTTTGAGAAACTTTGGTGTACAAAATTCTAAGATATTTTCCATAAAGCTCTAGAAAAGACAGTTTTCAGCCAAAAACATTTTCTTATTTCTCCACAAAAAATACATGTTGTGGGTACTCATTAAAGCAACTCAGTAAAATACATCTAAAGCTTACCCGCAATGTATGTTTTCATGGAGAAGTAGAGAGAATACTTGCCAAGCCATCCTTCTTATTTAGCAATATGTAAGAGTGCAATGAGTTAAGTTTGGTCAGGAAGCATACAAATCAGTTTGTAAACTCGAAAATATCCAAGTCTGGTCTGGCCATCTGCTTTTGGCTTATGCCCAGGGACAAATCTTTTCATGAAACAGTTCAATTACAAGGATGATTGATGATGAGGATTTTGGTGTTTTATTAGGGGTGGTTGGGTGAGGTAAAGGTGTCCTGTAGCTTTTGTCACCGGGGCACCCAAATGATATTGGCTTCCAGTTGGGCAAGGCCTGCTGTCCTTGCAGCAGGTAAGGGTAGAGGGGGAATGTTGTTATTTTTCCTGTTCCTTCACTTTCTTTCATTTCCCTCTTTCTTCCCTATCCCTCTCTTTCATCTCCTCTACTAACTCTTTTATCTCTTTTCTCCCTTTGTCTGAGAGACGACCCACAATGGCTGACGTGTCATCAAACCCCAAAACAATCAATTTGGTGTTTTATGTCTTTTTCACCATGAGTTTAAGTCCTATCCAGACTATGAAAGGATGATCATGAAATGCTCTGTGCATTGAGATGCCATACAGGTATAAGCAGGATTTGAACCCCGGACCATGTAATCTGAAGTCTTTGTTTGTGTTGAGGTTTTACGGCCCAGTCAACCCAATGGGGTCATGTCGAGCGCGGTCAGTTTACCTAACCACGTTTACTGGGCAGCCTTAGTCCTCTAATTGTGCACATTCTTTTGCCAGAAACTGACAACTGCCCTTCTTGAATCAGCGGAAGGGAGAGAATGACCGGAGAAAACATTTCATGATCGATCTCCACAAAAGAATGTTGCTGACCTCGGCGGGGTTGAACCCGCGACCTCCTGGTCTCCAGTCGGAGCATCCAACTGAGCCACCGAGGCCGGCTCTAATCTGAAGTCATGTGTGCTAACCCCTCAACCACCTGGATGCTTATATGAAACTTTTTCTGCTAATAAATATGAAAATGCCAACAATAATTGGCATTTTCATATTTATTAGCAGAGAAATTTTTTTGCTTAGCTATGTTTAGCAAGAAAGTATTCATAATTGTTAGTAATTTGAGATTTATTAGAAGCTGAGCTAAACATGAAAAAATTTATAACCTCAGGGGGTGGGCTACTCTAAAAGGAAAGAATATGCTCCTTTTAGAGGAGACAACTTTTCAGAAAGAAGACAAAACAATCTGACAATTTCTCCCCTGAAAATGTATTCATTCATCTTGCCTACTCATAAAGGAGAAAAATGCTCTTAGAGCACACATTTTTTTTTCTTTTAATAAGAGTAGCACCTGGTATTGAAAAGTTTGAAATATCAGGGAGGTAATTTGCTGTCTATAAAAGTTCTCTCCATCAGCAAAATGGCAGCAAAATCATTTAGCTGTATCCATTCATTTAAGCCTGAATTCTTAAAAAGTTCTCTCCATCTGCAAATTGGCAGCAAAATCATTCAGCTGTACCCGTTCATTTAATCCTGAATTGAAACACCAGCAAAGCTAAAAACTTACTCTGAAGACACCAGCCTATGTTTTTGTTTGCTTGAGTAGGAGTTTTACAGCCCAATTAACACTGTTAAGGTCATGTTGAGCTGGTCAACAGATCTACTCACACTTTCTCTGGACAGGCTTAACCCTCTAAGCAGTTAACAAGTACTTTGTGCTCATACTTTCGGCGGTGACTGACAACAGCCCTCCTTGAATCAGCGGAAGAGAGAGAATAACCATAGAAAATATTTCATGATCAATATCCACAACATTTATGTGGCTTGGATGGGATTCAAACGTGCTACCCCTGGATCTGCAATCAGCTGCCCTATAGTCTGCGCTTTGGAGCCCGGCTACATAGGCCTAAGCAGACTGGATTCTGTCCATGGCCATGAACCTCCTGGACCACACAAGATTAACATTGATCTTAATATAAAATTTATACAATAAGTAAACTGCCAGTATTAAATTTTACACTAATGTTATTGCTTCTTATAATGGGATAGGAAATTGAATGTACAGCATTTTTAAATTACCATAGGATCACTGGGATGAAGCCCTATTATCAAACACAATAACTTCCGGGCCCTATTCCTGGTCTCAAAGTTTTAAACTGCAGCAGTCTGCATACAGCCATTGTTATCATGGCCTATTAAAATAAAACAAGAAACTGTCACAAAGTGGACAAAGTCACCCTGCCACACAAAATTTTAGCAAGGGTAGATAACTCAAGGAGTACCTATTGACCCATCTAAATGATGTATGCCCAAGGTGCTTTTTTCATCCAAAAATTACATGTATTGGTATTTTTCTTACTTCTCTATGAAAACATGTTGTGGGTACTCATTAGAAGAGCCTCACCAAGGCACTTCTAATGAGTACCCACATTTTCATGGACAAATAAGAAAAAAGTTATGAGGAGAACTATGATGTCCGTCTAAATATTTAACGTTTCGAGTCTGAGTTGAAGTTTTATGGTCCAGTCAACCTATTAGAGTCATGTTGAGTGTGCCCAGTTAATCTACCCACGCTTTTTCCTGGGAAGACTTAGCTCTTTAAGTGGTTAACCAGTACTTGTACACATTCTTTGACCAGAAACTAAAAACTGCCCTTGAATCAGCAGAAAAATATTTATGGTAAATAAGTTAGTATTTCTTCTACTTACTGAAAAAATTTGATGTAATATCACAATACTTCTGACTTTTTAATACCTTCTCCAATGCAACTGAAATAGAAAGATACAAGCAATTTCTTAATTTCTTAAGTCTTGAGTGGTGAATGGATGGATCAATGTCAGATACAAGCAATTTCTTAGTGGCTGATGGATGGATGGATAAAAGATACAAGCAATTCCTTAATTTTTCAGTCTCGGTCACAGATGGATGGATCATAGGTCCAGATGAAACACTTTTTTAACCAAAAGGTATGGATATTTTTCTTATCTCTCCACAAAAACGTAAGTTGTGGGCACTAATTGTTGGGAAATAATAAAAATAAATACAGCTGACTCTCGTTATCTCGACCTCACTTATCTCGAAGTGAAAATCTGGTCCCTTCTTAAACATGAAAATCTAACAACAGGTAACAAAATATTGTGGAAAAGAGGAGAAATTGCTCCTAAATTTCTCCTCTTTTCCACAATATTTTCAATATATATCTAACTTCAGGAATCAAATTACATATACATTTGTTAAATATGGTTGGTCAATTGATTGTTTCCTTAATTCTGCAAATCTGATAGGTCGAGTACGGATATCTCGAAGTATTTCACAGTCCTTTGGAATTTGAGATAACAAGAGTCGACTGTATCTGGATACTTCTCTTAACTGGAGCTATGGATGGATGGATGGAAGGATGGATGAGTTATTGTTTTTTTCAACATTAGCATAATGAAATGATGACAATGAAAGGATCTGGGCAACTACGAGATGAATTCATTCTCTACTACAATTAGTCTTTCATACTTGTTGAGAAAATAACTTCTCAACAATAACCCTATACAGATGTAAAGGAAGTGAATCTGACCTTGCCATAAAATAGGTCAATGGTCTTCCTAGGATCATTATTTAAACAAACTTGTTTGACTTCATGTCCCTGATGCTGAAGACATAAAGTGCCTTGATTCTGAAGAAGAAAAAATTTTAAGTGACCTGTTTCTTACTCTATGTAAACATGATGACCAGTTGGTTAACTTTTACCACTCTCCTAGCTAACTAAGCAGACAACATACTGGTGTTTTTTTGTTTTTTTTTTTTGTTTGTTTTTTTTTTGTTTTTTTTCTAAGAAGTCAGGATTTGACATTTCATGCGATTGGAGACAATTTGCATGAAATGCCAAATCCTATTTTTTTTTGGAAAAAAACAAAATAAGGAAAATATTTCAGATTGTCATCTGCTGAAAAGTACCAGAATGCTAAGAGCTAATGCAGCAGGATCATCAGAACAAACACTCATTCCTCATTTGAAAGAAGGCTTCCTAGGAAATGTGATGAACATTGGCCTAGCAGTTTCAGAGAAGTCATTTAAAAATTTTATACATATATACTGCCCAGGGGCTGGGGCAGATGACCCCCTGGGAATAAAATGTTAATTGTAACTGAATGGCTTTGCTATCCTAAGCATATATTGTAATTTTCAACCATTAGTCTTTAATTCAGCCATAAAAATTTCTTGGTTCTAAAGACAATTTTTTATGTTTTTACCATAAATGGGCATAGCTGTCATCACATCAAAGGAGCATGACCATTAGAACAAACTCTCAATATGCTTCTGCAGAAGACTTTATAAGAAATGTGGTGAAAATTGGTCCAGCAGTTTCATCAGAGATGTCATTTAAAGATTTGATACACAAATATTGCCCTAAGGTAGGAGCAGGTAACATGTTGATTGTAACTGAAGGATTTCGCTACCTTAGGCATATATTGTAAGTCTAAACCATTTGTCTTTTAACCCTAGTCCTGCTAAACCAGGATATGTCCTGCCTTTGCAAACAGTGTAGATCCAGATCAGTTGGTTTCTGGTTTCTGAAGAAGCCAACTGCTCTGGATCTGCACTGTTTGCCATTAAGTATGCAAATTTATATGAACAGCCTGAATCAAGTAATCTGATTGGCTGAAAATTGAAAGTTGGTGGGGCATTATAATTTATTCAGCATGACAAGGGTTAATAAAGCTGATGCGCATGCTGATTTGAGTCATCGTTGGGCACACGTCAGAAGGTACATGTATCTTTTCTCATCATGTGGCCCCCAGTTTCATGGAGAAATCAGAAAATTATTCATCCAGATACTCCTCTTGTCTGGAGATTCGCCAATGTGTTTGTTTGAACTTTAGGATAAAAAAGGTGTCCCAATATTTTGGGGAATTACATTAATATTGAATCTAAAATGCATACCATATTTACCCGACAATATTTAGGGGAATTACATTAATATTGAATCTAAAAAGCATACCATATTTACCTGACAATATTTAGGGGAATTACATTAATACTGAATCTAAAATGCATACCATATTTACCGACAATATTTAGGGGAATTACATTAATATTGAATCTAAAAAGCATACCATACTTACCCGACAATATTTAGGGGAATTACATAAATATTGAATCTAAAAAGCATACCATACTTACCCGACAATATTTAGGGGAATAACATAAATATTGAATCTAAAAAGCATACCACATTTACCCGAATTAATGGGACACCTTTTATTTAAACTTTTTACCATACTTGTCATAAAATTGGAAAAAGTCTAGTCTCCTATTTTGATGTGCCTAAAATATTGCTGTATGTATGGCAAACAGTGTAGATCCTAATCAGATGCCATGTTCTGCAGTGTCTGATCTGGGTCGACTGTTTGCAAAGACCTATCTGTCCCAATAGTTAGAGTTATAAGGGTAGGTTCTGACAACATTCTGATGATGCACAGGCTCATCCGGGCTTTTACTGTATCCGTAGCTTTTACTACATGTCCAGATACAATACCTTTTTTCTCTGTTCTTTGCAAGGATGGATTTTTAATAAATTCCAACAATCTGGCATCTTTCTTCAGAAGATTCTGGAAAACAACAGGTAAAAACAATGAGTTAATTTTTTAAACAAACACTGTATTAAATTCAGGAAACTGTTTTTGTTGTTGTTGTCATTGTTGTGTGTGTGTTTGTGTGTGTTTGTGTGTGTGTGTGTGAGGCAGAGGGTGTTTGTGTACGTGAGGGCAGGAGTTGCAAAAGACTAAAGTTAGTGACTATTGCAAGTACAGTAAAACCTTGATGGTTCGAACATCTTTGAGACCATGAAAATTTGTTCGAGATATGGGTAGTTCGAGCCACTGAGGGTTAATCATGACGCCTCCAGGTCAGGAAGCAAATGGAGATAATTTAGGAAAGTCTTTTTAATCTTCTATACAGTAATGGTATGTTATGTGTACTCATCAGAATTGCCTCGATGAGGCAATTAGAATTGCCTTGATGAGGCAATTCTAATGAGTACAAACAACATACAATTTCATGATGAAATGAGATAATTTCCTTAAATATTTGATTTCTGGAGCTATGGGAAGAATTTCGTAGGGACTCAAAAACGATTTCAAATTAGCCATGGTAAACAAGCCATCAGTGTTCAAGCTATTGAGGTTCAACTGTATTAACATTCACTTAACAGTACTTTATGCATGTCAAAAAGGAATGTTCACAGCACTTGATATGATACTTTTCTCAAGCAAAACATGTTGACATTTTTCTTATTCTCCATCAAGATATATGTTGTGCCTACTTAGCCATACTGAACTGGTGTTATGTTTCTAATGATGTTTCATTTTCACGCCATGGTGAAATGAAAGATATTTACCTGCATAGCTCCAGAAAAAGCACTTTTTTTTTTTTCAACCAAAAAGCATCGGCATTTGTTTTCTTTCTCGACATAAACATAGGTACTCAGTAGGAATGCCTCAATATGACTATCTAATGTACCCACAACATGTTTTTGTAGAAAAATAATATTTATCTGGAAACCAATCTTATCTGGAGATTTGTTTGTGTTGAGGTTTTATGGCCCAGCCAACCCAACTGTGTCATGTCAAGCATGATCAGTTTACCTAATCATACTTTAACTTGTCAGACTTAGATATCTAAGCGGTTAACTAGTAATGTGCACATTCTTTGCCGAAACTGACAACCGCCCTTCATGAATCAGTGGAAGGGAGAGAATGACGAATCTGGAGACATGTACCGGTATGTCCATTTATGCCTAACTATGATGTTTACTGAAACGGTTCACCACCAATGTAATATTACATGTATTTAACTCTTAAAGTGCCAAGCAAACTTTATAGCAGACGACTTTTTTTTTTTTCATATGAAATGAGTCTTGATAATTTTTACACCAAAGTTTCCAACAAAGTGGCATAGGCAATCACTAACAAATAGTGCAGCCCCAGAGCAGACTGCACATTCTAAGCAGGGTCCACACAGTTTGCCATTCCATTTAGGATTTTAAGAAGCAACTACACAAAATGCAAAATTTTGGCCAAAGAATGATGGAATAAAGTGATCAAAATTTTAGGATATTTAACTGTACATACAGCAATTATCAAATCTGCCTTACCCCAAAAGCAGCAAGTTCCTTTTCTACCATATCCAGCTTTTTCTGTTTGGTGGCTGCTGAATACAGGGCTGTAGCATATCTTCCTGCCATATCATGAAACTGTATGGGAGGCTAGAAAATTCAAAATACACCATAGGTCTGGATAAGAGTGCGTATCAGGTAAATAATTTTCTTATTTCTCCACGAAAACATATGTTGTGGGTACTCATTAGAAGCGCCTCGGCAAGGCGCTTCTAATGAGTACCCACAACATATGTTTTCGCCAAGAAACAAGAAAAATATAGCTACTTTTTGGTTGAAAACAGCGCCTTATCAAGAGCTATGTACTCTCTATGACAATAGCTCCAGATAAAGCTGTTTTGTAACTGAAAAGTACTCATACATGTATCTTTCTTATTTCTCCATGAAAACATATGTTGCAGCAGTGCTTGCATTAACATTCCCAGGACTTCCTGGCATTTTATTATGGAAGTACTGAACTTAACCCTTGTTATGTTGAATATATTAAGATGCCACGCCCACTTCTAATTTCCAGCCAATCACATTACTTGATCCAGGTTTTTGATAGAAATTCACATATTTAATGACAAACAGTGCAGATCCAGATCAGTTGGCTTCTTCTTCAGAAGCCCTGATCTGGATCTACACTGTTTGCTAAGACAGGGCATGTCGTGTTCAGCAAGAGAAGGGTTAAAAATTCATATTTCGCCATAATTTTTACCAACATTTGAACTTCTTCTTAAGGTCCTAAAAACAACACTTAAATACTATATAAAATACTTCAGGACAAATCTGCTTTAAAATTTGCAGTCCATGTTCGAAAATTGGTGATCCTGACTTCCAAGCATCAATATTTTTTGGAAGTCTCATAGCACTTTTGGGGAGTCTCTGAGTCTCGACTTCCCTTAATGTAAGCACTGTTGACAGTACTCATTAGAAGTGTCTCACCGAAGCACTTCTAATGATTACACACGTTTTCATGGCAAAATAAGACAAGAAATTCCCTGAATGGCTATGTCGCTTTGCGGGCGCTGACAAAAAATATTTAAGTGATACTCCTCTTATCTGGAGCTATGTATTAACCCTTGTCATGCTGAATAAATTAAGATGCCACACCTACTTCTAATTTTCAGCCAATCAGATTACTTGATCTAGATTGCTGCTTTAAATTCACCTGTACTTAATGACAAACAGTGCAGATCCAGATCAGTTGGCTTCATCAGAAGCCAACTGATCTAGATCTACACTGTTTGCAAAGGCAGGGCATATCCGGGTTCAGCAGGACAAGGGTTAATCAAAGAGGAATTGTTAAGGAGTAGTCAGTGAAAATTCTAGGATAATTTTCTTCATTTCACCATAATAAAAAAAAGTAAGTTGTGGGTAATATTTAGAAGTGGCTCACTGAGGCGCTTCTAATGAATTTCCACGTATTTTTTTTTTTATGCAGAAATAAGAAAGTTATCCTAGAGAATTATCATCAAACAAATACTCATCCTTAATCCAGCTATAGTATTTATCAGATATTAAAAACCAGGTGAAGACTTTCCAATATATACATGTAAGCAATGCAAATAAACTTAACACATAATTTACTTGATATAAAGACAGACAGACGAAAACTATACATCCCTATGGCATACTTCGTATTCTGAGGTTATAAGAGTTGTAGCCAAGTTCTTTTCCTTGTAAAACTTACTGTGATTAATTTATTCTTAACAGCAGAGGTGGAAAACCGTCGTACCTAAAACAGAAAACATAAATATTCATTATATAACGAGGTTGTCCACAGCAAAATCAGTATTTCCCTGTAGATGCTACATACTAGAGATCCAGACAGGACACCTTTTTTTCAATCAAAACATATACATGTAAATACATGTAGATCATGTTCCCTGACCTCAAAAGATTTACTGACTTTGAAATTTTTGTTTCTGATATAATAAAGGCGATGCTTAGCTCAGCAGGGAGCCAGAGCATGTAATTATTATAAAATGTTATATGAATATCATCTTAAAAGTGCATGTTTGGCATGTTTGCAGAACTGAGGATGATTTATAAGTAATTTGTCTGGCCGTCTCGAACTGGAAAGCATACTGCTGTTCTAAGAAGGCAGGGGTCAGATTCCATCTTGGCAGACTTGTTTATCTTGTGTGTAAAGTGACATCTTGCAGATTCATAGTTTTGCATGTATTTTGGTTGCATTTTTCTTACCATTCAGAGGTTTGTGCTCCATAGTTTGCATATTTGTACACCACTTCATTTACATGACAAATCAAAATCAGCATTGGCAAACATTTTCAAAAACAAAAGGAATCAATTTAGATACAGTACGACTCAGGTAAAAGAACCAATTTTTTTTTTCATTTCGCGGACCAATTTTACAATCCGCGATTTTCCGCCGAGTGGTTTGGAGTAAACCACTCCGAGTGAAAAAGTTTTACTCGAAGTTATGCGCTCTATATTCTGAGGACATTCAGCGAACCTCAGTGTTCCCATGATATTCGGAGTGTTTGCGAGTGGCGATAGATTATTCTGTAGAGGTAAGTTTGACCACTTAGATCATTCTCTCACACGACAATAATCAAACAAAAATTGTTACAACTGCGAATACAATAAATACCCTCTTAACTAGTGCTGCCAGAAGCAGGATCAGACTGCAAAATGTACCCATTTACATAAATAATTCTGCTTCCGATGACCAACTCTGCAACGATTTTTTATGTTTCAGCTGCGAGTATCAAAGGGCATATCCGAACAACAGCTGGTAGCCCCAATGCGCAAGGCCGGCGACGTATTTGGCCCAAAGCCTCGGATGATTTCTAATCGCCCAGTTTTAGTTTTGGATTAAGGGTGGTGGTCGCCTAAGTCTTCCTATATTCGTTTTCATGTTGCAAGCACTTTTACTTTGCACGTGCTTCGGCTGCCAAGAAAATAGTTTGAACCCCGGAAGCACTGCTGAAAATTTTAGCGGAGATGTCGATCTAACTGTTTTAGTATTTTGCAGTGAAAATAAGTCTGAACATTTCATGTGAATCGCCTAGCAGACGCTTTACATGTAAAGCCACACTTAATTTACACTGGAAAATAAGAAGAAAAAAATGAAAATGCCGTCTGCTGAATATGCAAAGCGCTTCGTGTGTTAAAGTAGGGATACATTTCATTTGAAGAGACAGAAACGGACACGCTGGAATGTAGCTACACTGCTCGGATCGAGGCCTGGACGGTTGATGATTGGACCAGGGTTAGGACTGTCCATTCAAATCACCACTTAATGATTACGGTGACTTGGTGTCTTATGTCTCTTTCAACAACAACAAAAAATTGTCATATTGAGATGATAGAATGCGGCGTCTGGTAAGGGTATTCACTATTTGCAAAAACAGTTTAGCCATTTTTCTCTAGGATTATCTAAATCTCACAGCCGGATGTACCTAAAATGGACGAGCCAGAATCTTACAGGTTTTGCAATCTCTCTCTCTCTCTCTCTCTCTGGAAAGCTCTTTCTTTTTACCCTCATGCAAATATGACATGTCTCCTTTTGAGCTAGAAGTTGTTTGCACTGACTTTATTGGAAAAATGATATCGCACTGGCGGGAATCGAACACGATTCGATCCCCACTTATCATGAAACACATGTATTTGCTACGGTCATTCACTCCTTCCACTGCTTCAAGATTGGCAGTTACAAGTTTCTGGCGGAAGGGGGTTCAGTGTACTGGTTAACCGCTTATTGTATAAGCATGCCCCACCACCCCTCTTTACTGGCGTGATTCATAAAAAAAAAAATGCTGTTCCTAACCCCTTTTTATAGTCAGTTGCAGTTAGCTCCCTTAAAAGAATAAAAAAAAAAAAACAAACAAAAAAAAAACTGCAGTGTGAGGACGTTACCCCGCATTTATCAAGTACAAATGAATATAATGTTATGTTATTCTCTTACAGTATAAACATTAATAACATTATCTTTATTGGTTTATAGAGCAATCTTCAAAACTTTCGTTTCCATGTAAAGTGTTCTGTTTTTGTGTCCTCAACATGCGATATGCAAAACCAAGACCGTAATTTATTTAACGAGTAAAGGAGATGCATGTATAAACCTAGCATCGGAGGGAAAGCATCTTCAAAATGACATTTGTCCATAATATTATCATAAGCCCTCGCGGACATTCTAGGCAGAGTCTTCCTGGTTAGAAACCAATACTAAGTTATGAGGACAAAGTGTCTTGCTCAAAGACACAACACTTGGTGCTCGCGGGTATCGAACTACCACTATCTGGGCTAATTCAGCAGACGACAAAAAATTATTATTTTTTTTTTTTTTTTTACCAAGAAAACAGGGTTTGACATTCAGACAATGGAGATAATTTGCATGAAATGAAAATTCTGTTTTCTTGGAAGAATGAGAAAAATATTTCAAAATGTCGTCTGTTGGAAATTTTACCCAGTACCTCATACAATCTCTGGGTTTAACAAAACGTCTTGTGCGACGAGCGAAGACTCGGGTCAATCTGCCAACTGCACATTCTGATAAAAGCATTCGCTAATCGTATTTACCTTCGATAGCCGGGCCGTCCAAAGCGGGATAAACAGTGTGACTGCATCAGCATATTCTGATCAGACCCTTCGCTGATCGTACAGTATGCACCTTCTTCGGGTTATCCAAGAAGCTTGCTTTATATACATATAGTGGGTCGATGCACAGACTGACCTGAGTCTTTGCTTGTCGCACGTACATTGTAGTATTGTATGTTTTGTCCGGTTCAGTGAACGTACATTGTAAATCATACTTCAAACATGAGAACTTTGTGCCGACGTAATTTTGGTTTGAACTGGAGTTAAACGGCCCAGTCTACACTATTTCGGTCTTGTCGAGCATGCACACTTTTCCAGGGTGGGCTTATTCATAAGCTATTAATCATTTCAGCAGAAACTGATAACTGCCCTTCTTTTCTTTCATATACTTTTGACAATAAAGCTTACCTTTGGAGTTATGGCTCTTTGAAAAACTAGTTTCTGTAATATTTCTTTTTTTTTTTTTTTCCGCTCTGCTATTTGAAAACTATTTGAGATATTTTCTTGAAACTTTATTAGTTTATTAACAGAGTCATGGCACTTGCTTGATTAAGTGCAGTGGGGGGGGCATGGTGAAATGTCTGCAGCCCTTTTATTAGATATTTAACAGTATGAAATACTGGGAAATGGTGCCTCGGTGGTGTAGTGGTAAAGCTTCTCGTCTTGTCACCCAGGGGTCATGAGTTCGATCCCAGGCTTCTCAAGCCTTTCATATTGGACTTTAAACCAAGGTCCACATCTCTGTATGACCTAACTGTTAGTGGGACGTAAAAAACTCACTCACTCGTTTGAATTGTCATTAGCCTCTATTGCCCCTTGTGTGCGTAAAGTGTGTTTTTGTGTGACAGACACTCTTCTAACATGTGCTGTCTTGTTGATTCAATGCCTCTTTGATAGCAGAAGTGCCCCTTTAAGTAAATTCATATTGACATGTGTGGTTGCTGCACATGAGTGAGAATTTCCCAGTCTTTTACCACAGTATCTCATTTATATTGAGCGTGTGCGGTTGTTGCATGGGAAAAGGTCGTTACAGGACAAGGTTGGCAAAAAGCTGGTCAATGAGTATTGACCGGGCCAGTGGTTAAAACCGGTTTTAACCGATCATTACTGGTGGATTGGTGGTCAGCTGGGTCGATAAATCACTGGCCTATAAGCCTCTGTCCTGTTGATAAACTGGTCTTAAAAGCATTCCCCCTACATCATGTACATGAGGTTAGACTATATTTTCATCAGTGAACAAGGCAAGATAGTTTTTATTAATACATGTAACTAACTATTTGGGGTCCTTTTTTTATTTAATCATAAGTCAAAAGACATTATTGCTGGTCAACTGAAGAGGTTGATTGGATTGGCTCACAGAACTACAGACAGGTCTTTCTTTTCAACCAAACAATCTTTATTATTATATTATCCTTTAAAGGTTAGATTAATTGTTCATATTTTGATGTACAGGAATATGAATAAGCTGAATTTATCATGGACTTTAAAGGATTTATGAAAGGTCCTATTTTGTTTGACAGAAAAAAAAAATGTAGTACCAGATTGTACCACACAAGGTTACATCAAAAAGCAGCTAATATATAATATTGATGTTATTGCAGAAAATTGTATATTGTAAAGGTTGTGAAATACACCTGTCATTAAACTTTAGGCCTGTGAAGTAGTACATCTGTAAAAGGCTGTAATTAATTAACCAAACAATGTTTGAAGATTCACTAATGTCTTTGAAGTATATTTAAGTATCTGCAACACCTGTAAATTGCTGTCAAAACAGATTAAAAGGTGTAAAAGCTGCCCCATGCCACTGCAGTGGGTGTCACATAGATCTAATTGCCAAAGTCATCAATCACATGTCCCTGATAGGGGTATTATTCACTGACACCAGGCTTTATTCCTAATGTGTGAAATTTTGAGTTATCTGCAATCTAGATAGTATCTTATCATCAAGTTATTACTGAAGGTGTCAAAAATGAAACCTAAAGACCCAATATGGAACAGGGCTTCCATTAACTTCCAGACTCAGGAAGTCCCAGACTTCCTACCCCTCAAATTTGGAAGTCCCACAGGAAAATCTAGGAAGTCCCACTTTTTTTCCGTGCTGCGGCGGTCTGCCCTTTCTTTAGTAGAACATAGGTTCTTATTTCAGTGTCACACAGAATCATCATGATACACGCTTCTCTTAGATGTGTTTTAAAAATGTCCTTAACGTTTATTAAAATTCGATCGCATCTTTTTGGAAAGCCTGTACTTGTATGTCGGACCTTAGAGAAAGCATCAACATTGGTACAACTTCGCATTCGTTTCAAAGCCCAGAGAAAGAAAAAAGAAAAGAAAATACATGAGAGAAAACACCCAAAACATGTTTTCTTAAAAATAAACTATGCTGAAATTATTTTGCAGAAATGTATTTAATGAAATATTTGTTCGGATTGAAGCTGATCAACACGAGCGAACGAGTTGCTTACTTCACAAAAATTGCGGGAAAACGGCGCCGACTCCTGCAGCAACAAACAAATTAAAGGCAGCTCTCGATGAAATACCAACAGCAAAACATTCGTTCGCGGAGAAAAGCAAGCAAAAACATCGCAAATCGCCTATATTTAGACTTACTTTGCGTCTTTTCCGCGCTGGCAAACAGCGCAACCGGAACAAGGCTACGCATTTAGAAACGGGTTTTCCGAAAATTTTGACGAAAAATATGTTTTCTTTTCATCTGAAAAATTGCTTTTGTTGTCATGACAAACGTAAGCTTCTAAATTCGAATAGATTTTAATTTGCGTTCTGTGCATAATTGTTATTTATTTATTTATAGAATTTCACTCGGCAATTCCCGGAAGTGTTGCAGACGACACACGTTCTTAGCAAAATAATAATTTAAGATTTTAAGACGTGAATATTAAAAAATAATAATTACTTCATATAATTTCAACGAATATTTTCGGGGTCGCAGTAGAAAATTTAATTATAAAAACATCAATTAATCAACTCAGTACGCGTGACAAATACACGCAGTGATCACGCAGCCATCAAAAGGGTGCCGCGACGCTTGACACGGCTGTCAATAAAACTCCCGCAAGCGGAAAGTGGGACGTCCTTAAAGCTCAGTCAACACAGGTAGCGAATTTCCAGTAAGACAATTTTTGGACGTCTCGGGTATCGATTTCGGACGGACAAAAGAAATTTCGGAAGTCCGCGGTACGTCTTTGAAGTTCAATTTGGACGTCCGGTGGCAATCTCAGGGCGTAATATACGCCGTACGTCCGCTTAACGGAAGCCCTGATGGAACTTCTTCACTATTTTGGAAGATAACAAAAAAAAAAACCAGTGCAAGTGCAAAGACTGTAATATTAAGTTAGTGCTAAGGTCTTAAGACTGAAGACTCATAGACAAAATGCCTAGGGCTAAAAAAGCCAGAAAGTATTGCTAAGCGGCCACTTGAAAAAATAACATCTGAACCTGAAACTCTATTAAATGATCAGCCTCTAGCAAAGAGACCAAAACTTCAAAAGACTAGTTTCAGTAACTTTGCCATTTCAACGGAGTGAGTATGTGGAAGCAGTTAGATGAACTAATTGCTAGACTGTTCTATGCCTGTAATCCGCCATAATCAATCAACCAACTGGCCACCATAATCTCCAACTGACCACTAAAAATATTCAATCGACCACTCACTATTTCAATCGACCAGTATTGACCACTATGGGAGTATTGACCGGGCCGGTTTTAACCGGTTAAAACCGCCCCTGGTTTTGACCGCCCAACCTTGTTACAGGAATACCAAATATAAATACGTAATTTGTCGATTGGGGGAAGATGTTTGATTCTCTTTGTGATTTTTGTGTGTTTGTTTTGTTTTCTACAACACACTAAGTAAAAATGACCATGCCGGACCCACTTGTGTGGCCGGACTAGACTAAGCCAAAGAATCTGGTACTTTTTAATATGGAACTTTGTTGAGGCCCATGCTAGGTGCTCAAACAGTGAATGGGGCTACAGGGGTTATCTTTGGACCTAGGGAGCACCCAAATATATTCAGGGAACAAGGTAGCATTGGTTGATATTTTAAGAAAACAAGGGAATGGACATAATTTTTGGGGGATCGGAATGCGGAAATTTGGAAAACACTTTTGGATCAATAAGACCTTTGTGATCAGTGCAGACTCAGATCAACCTGCGCATCCGCATGAGCGTGGACGATATAACCTTCACGCAGACTGTACTATATGATGGAAAAATAAAGATATAAATAAATAAAAAAAATATATTTATATAATATTATAATAAATAACAAGAGGCCCACAGGCCACAGTTCGCTCAATTGAGTGACATAGCCACTGCAGACATGCAGATGTTATGCAACATTTTTCCAATCCTATCATCGCAACTAATGAAAATATCATCATTTGAGCAGTTCTTAGTTTTGAACAAGAATATATGGGCCTGACAGTCAATGGAGCATGATCATTTGAATAAACTATCAATCACATTTCAACAGAAGTATCAATGTGAAATTTGGTGGAAATTGGCTAAGTGGTTTCTGAAGAATCATGATTTTATACATGTAAACAGCACAGTGGCAGGGAAATATTATAAATATAAACCAGATGATGGCCATCTTAGATTTCCAATCAGAACAATTTTAACTACATGTACTGTTGATCTATAAGTCACTTCGATACTTTCAATATAAATGTATATGGCCCATACAAATGGGGAAGCAAATTTGACCTTGGAGGTAAAAAGGTCAAATGTCAACACAGAACCATCATTTTAGCAATTTTGGTAGATCTCCTGTCCCCCATAATTTGTGCAAAGATTAGGACCCAGGGCTTATTTGGTTATGGAGAAAAAGATTTTTAAAGGTTTTTACTATATATGGGCATGGCAGCCATTTTGATCAATGGACCATACCCATTTTAGCAATCTTTCCTTCTCCTGCCCACGGAGGCTCCGCATGAAATTTGAGCAACACTGGCCCGGAGGCTTCAGAGGAAAAAGCCATTTGAAATTATCAACATTTTTTCCATACAACTGTATGGGGCCCATACAAATGCATACAGAAGCAAACTTGACCTCGTCGTAAAAAGGTTAAATGTCAATGTATGACAATTATTTTAGCAACTTTTGTAGACTGCCCGTTCCAGATGATATATGCAAAGATTCAGCCACAAGCCATCCTCGGTTTTGGAGAATAAGATTTTTAGATGTTTTTTCCCATACAAATGCATAAGGAAGCAAACTTGACCTTGTCGTAAAAAGGTCAAATGCCAATGTATGACCATTATTTTAGCAACTTTGGTAGACCCCCTGTCCCTGATGATTTATGCAAACATTCAGCCCCAAAGCATCTTCGGTTCTAGAGAAGAAGATTTTTAAAGGTTTTTACCATATATGGGCATGACGGCCACCTTGGTCAACAAACCGTGACCATTTTAGCAATCTTTTGTTCCCCCTACCTAAGGAGGTTCCATATGAAATTTGAGCAAAATTGGCCCAGAGGCTCCAGAGGAGACGTTTGAAATTCTGAACATTTTTCCCATACAAATGCATAAGGAAGCAAAATTGACCTTACCGTAAAAAAGTCAAATGTCAATGTACGACCATTATTTTAGCAATTTTGGTAGCCCTCCTGTTCCCGATGATATATGCAAAGATTCAGCCATAAGGCATGCTCAGTTTTGGAGAAGATTTTTAAAGGTTTTTCCTATACAAATGCATAGGGAAGCAAACTTGACCTTGCTGTAAAAAGGTCAAATGTCAACATACGACAATTCTTTTAGCAATTTTGGTAGACCTCCAGTCCCCGATGATTCCTGCAAAGGTTCAACCACAAGGCATTCTCGGTTCTGGAGGAGAAGATTTTTAAAGGTTTTTACCATATATGGGCGTGGCGGCTATCTTCGTCAACGGACCGCGACCATTTTAGCAATTTTTCATTCCTCCACCCTAAGGAAGCTCCATATGAAATTTGAGCCAAATTGGCTCAGCAGCTTCAGAGGAGAAGTCATTTGAAAATGTTAACGGGCGGACGGACGGACGACGGACGAAAAGTGATCATAATAGCTCATCCTGAGCAGAGCTCAGGTGAGCTAAAAATAAATATATTTATTAAAGAAATATCTAAATAACTTTATTTATGAAATAAATAAATATATAAAAATCGGACAGGTATTTAGTCAAATTATTCCGAGTTTCGCATCACTTCGTGAGAAATATTGCCTTCGGGGTACAATATTACCATTCCGAGTAACTTCCCATAACACATACTTTCGGCGGACTTGTGAGTGGTGTCCGCCAAATATTACGTTTACTCGGTTTGATTCCGAGTGTTTTTGGGAAGTCCGCGAAACGTCGATATTCAGAATAAAGAGTTTTTTGGTTCTTTTACCTGAGCTGTACTGTAGATAGAAAACTAAACAGCTTTTATGATACAAAATGTTATACATACAGGAGACGTAATGTAAAGAATGGCGGTCAGATGGATGGAGATAGATAGTGATAATATGCCTGTATCTGAGGGTAAATGGTATTGTTGGACACTCTCTTCCGCTGCTTCCAGGACCAAGACGATGGTCTAATGTGCTGCACATTATCAGCATTCTGGTAGCGGCTGACATCGCTTTCAAAAGTGGAAAAATCATCAAATTATTGTCTGATTTGGACTTTGTGAGCCATTGTGACCAAACGACACAGGGTAATTGTTTTATTTATACATGCCATTGTAATATTAATGGATGGATGAATGCTAATTAATGGTAATTATATTGTTTGTATAGTCATCGACGAAGACAGAAGTTGTTTTCAGCCTTTAACCATGTCAATACAAGATTAACGGAGGTTATCAAAGTTTGTTACATGAAAAAAAACAAACAAACTACTCAAGTCTTAAAGTAAATAATAATAATAATATTACTACTAATACTTATACTAAAACTAATAAATCAAAATGACGATAAACATTTTTTTTTTTTGTCCAGAAAAGAACAGGGTCGGGCCTGTAATTTTATGAAAATACAGGTATTTTGTTGAAAGGTCGGTGCTTTACTTTTTTTATTTTGCATTTTTTTCTGATAAAAAATAGCAGAGCCATGTGTTTGAAACAGGGTCGGTTGGTAACCATCTATTTAACCATTTAAGTTCGAGAGTAATACCTTCTGCAGGTGACAAGGAATACAGTAGCGTTTCAGTAACGCGCAGAAAAATAAAGAATACTTCTTTAAATTCTTTAATAGATCAGCATTCCCATTTACCCTCTGCAAGGGGTTTTTTACCCCCAAAATCTGTCTTGTACCCCTAAAATTAAAGAGAGTCTCTATATGCTGCTATACATTGGGGGTACAAAAATAACAAAACAGAGCAGATTTACCTCCAGTTTCAAAATGCAGTGGGAACCCTGAATAGATACCTTAAAAATTTAGAAATTATTAAGTTTTTTTATGTACTGCCGTACCCGGAGACAGTCTGACATGAATACTCCAGGTATGGTACCATACCCAGAGACACTTCCTTCGAGCAAATATCATTATTTTTTTTTTCAAAAGCATTTTAGACATGGAGAAAACAGAGGCTCACTTTGTATGTTGTTTGATACTATAAAAATGGTAAACTAAAAGGACAAAAACATGCAAGCGATCAAATTCAGACCATTATCGCCAGATACATGCCTCTGACCCCAAGTGTTGGTGTGTTGCTCGGGTGACTGGTAACGTTAAAAATCTGCACAACAACCCTCTGTGATATTATGCACCTGCTTACCAATAAGCTACTAGGGCTACTATCTAGTACAGAAATTCCTTACAGTGGTCAATTTAATTCTAAGACTGCAAAAGCCTACACCATTTCATTTGCCCTTGGACCAGTAGCTGAATACAAAACAAGTAGACAGCAGTTTCAAGCATTCTAGAAAGAAGTCCGACGCTGAATTTATAAGATAAAGAGGGTATATATCATAACTGATCATCACAGATTGTGTTTATTGCAAGCACCACAACACACTGAGATATATTCAAAGAAATTTCTTACCAAATGCCCGGCACATCTGAAAGAAGCCATTTTGGAGGTCGACCGGAAACGCTACATACTGTTCGTACGGCTGTCGTGCCTAGTTTCGGAAAAGATGTAAAGCGGGCCATCGAATTACCCCAAACCACCCCAAACTACCCCAAATCACCCTCAAACCACCATTTATATATTTTAAATTCACAATATAGGTCTATTTATACATATATTTTATATGTCTATACATACAAAATACATATATTGACGCATTTTGGTGCATATATAGGTCTATTTGCTGACTTAAATTGATGTAGTTTGTTTCTAAATTTATGACTTTCTCAACTCTGTCTGCCATACTCTGCTAAGACTGTATGAATGCTTGATCAATGCGGAGGACATTCTCAAATGCGACCCTCATCTTTAAAAAAAAAAAGAACTAATATTTTATGGGAGCAAGTCCAGTCATACCTCCGCGAGCCACAATTAAGAGGTTGCATAGGCCAAAGTTTGTAAGGTTACCCTCCCTTTATCAGCCAAGTTGGAGACACCTGACAAGGTTTCTACACACACTTTTAACCATTTTAATGTTATTATTCCTCGATGATGAAAGTCTAAGGGACTGGAAACTTCACTGTAATTATTTTTGAGGTATATAAGAATCAAGTAACTATGGTTCGATGAGAATTTTTCAAGGAAGATATGATGCTCAAAATACATTAAAATGCTTTCGGAAAATATTCCGGGTGTCTCCAGAAAGCGAGATAAGTCTGTTTTGTATGTATATACATATACAATATATGTATAAATAGACCTATATTGTATATATTTCAAAATATAAATGGTGGTTTGGGGTAGATTGGGGTGGTTTGGGGTAATTAGATGGACCGTATGTAAAGTGCGAAAGGAACAACCACCACAAGATAACAAGCCTGTGTCTAGACTGGCTCCAGTCTCTAGTGACAAAATACATGTATTTTTTTCTTATAATCTGTTTATTAATCCACGAAAATAAAACCAAAGTAATATCATGACTATAAAGGCTGGTCACTAGAGACTGGTGAAATCCACCAAGTCCTTATGTAATGCATAAAATTAGCTTAAAGGGCAAATATAAAGGTTTTAATTCTACTAAATATTTAAGGGCACTTCAGTAAGGAGGTGACTGCCGAAAACCGCATCAAATTATCTTAAACGGTTTCTGAAATATTGCGATTTGAAATTTGATATTTAACATCCAAGAGGATTGAATTCAGGCTGCCTCATTAATATTCATGAGCCTTTTTATGACATCATAAGGGAACAGTAAAATTTTAAACTTTTTTAAATTGCCAATATTTTTTGCTCTTTAATCTGTATCAATTCAGTTTTCATATTGTTTAATTTATTCAGCTCCTTTAAACTAATATACATAGGAATTTAGCTCTTATTTTCCGTTTAAAGTGTTACATTTCAAATTTAAAAATTTCATTTAAATAATTTAAAATCCAGTTACAATGCTTAAAAATTAGCCAAAATTGACTTTTTTGGTATTCATTTATATGATATACATCCAAAATTCACTATTATTAAAAAAAACTTACGAAAAATTTAACATTAGTCAAGTTTTAAACATTTTAAAATTTAGCTTTAAATTTAAATAACAGATTAAATTTTGAGTTAAATTCTCTATTCATGGGCTTATTTGTGGACAGAGACCAATTTCAATAATGGTTAAGGAGAAAAACTGTGTAGCATATAAGGAAATGCAGAATACTCCTGTTTAAAATTTCAATTTAAAATTTAAGTTCCACTATGACATCACAGAATATTGCATTGTGGGCCTTAATCAATACACAATCCAAGGGAGGTTACTCTAACAGGAAAAAAGGTAGGTATCGTAAATTAATCACCATAACTTTTGATTGGATTGGAATTTTTTGATGGGGTTTTCAACAAAATAATTCTCTTAAAGCATTCTATCAACACCCTGAAAACCAGGAATATTTTAAAAACCTTTATATTTGCCCTTTAAGTGCTTTAATGGTTTATCATCATGGATTTGTTGATCTAACCGCAGCAGGGAACTCTTAATGGTGTGTGAAAAATTAGATTTACGAGTCGTATATCTTTACAGGAATCAACCTGTGGTCAACTGTTGTTAAGGTCAGCTGATGTGTATTCTTTTATTTCAGAAGGAATGTCAGAAATTTCTACAGGTCTTTATATACATGTATATGAAAACTGTGTAGTCCTATGCCTGCCTGCGCCTTTGGACAATCTGGCATATGAAAGCATCTTTACTGGTGACTGCAAATGCTCTAGAAATTACATAATTATTTTAGCCATTCACTGACTAGGTATAAGGTGATTTTGTCCGAGTTTGGATTATTATTATCGCTGTTAGTGTTGTTGTTATTATTGTTTTGTCTTTTAATAGTACATCTACTATATCTTTTGATATTTAAAAATGATATTATTTTCTGAGGACTGTCTGTCAAATATTTTGAGTAAAAATCGTATTCTACAGTATCCATTTATTTGATGTAAGGTGGCATCTGATCTGGGTCTACACTGGTAGCTCAAGACTGTCTGTCCAATAATTAGGGTATATACAGTATTCTTCAGTATTCATTTATTAGATGTAAGGAGACGATTGATCAGGGTCTACATCGTTAGGTGAGGACTGTCTGTCCATTACTTTGAGAATAAAGACGAGTGAGCTTTATACTCAAAGTATCTTGGTCTATCCTGCTATCTCAGGACTGTCTGTCAAATTCTTAGGATATCTACGGTATTCTACAATATCCATTTATTAGATCTAAGGTGGCGTCTGATGTGGGTTCACACTGTTAGCTCAGGACTGTTTGTACAATACTTATGGTATATATGGTATTGTACAGTATCCATTTATCAGATATTAGGTGGCGTCTAATCTAGGTCTTCATTGTTAGCTCAGGACTATCTGTCCAAAACTTAGTGTGTGTCGGTATTCTACAGTATCCATTTATCAGATGTAAGTGGATGTCTGGTTTGGGTCTACTGTTAGCTCAGGACTATCTGTTCAATATTAAGTGTACAATGTATATACGATATTCTACAGTATCCATTTATTAGATGTTAGGTTCATCTGATCTGGGTCTGGACTCTCGGTCCATTACGTAGGGTCTATACAGTATTGTACAGTATCTATTGTTTAGATGTAAAGTGGTGTCTGATCTGGTTCTATTGTAAGCTCAGGACTGTCTGTCCAATCCTTAGGGTATATACCATATTCTACAGTTTCTATTTATTAGATGTAAGGTGGGGTTTGATCTGGGTCTACACTGTTAACTCAGGACTGTCTGTCCAACTCTTACGGTATATAAGGTATTCTACAGTATCCATTTATTACATGTAAGGTGGGGTCTGATCTGGGTCTATACTGTTAACTCAGGACTGTTTGTCAAAATCTTAGGATATATACGGTATTCTACGGATTATACGGTATTCTACGGATTCCATTTATAAGATGTAAGCTAGCGTCTGATCTTGATCTACACTTTTAGCCCAATCTTAGGGTATATATGGTACTCTACAGTATCCGTTTATAAGATGTAAGGTAGCTTTTAATCTGAGTCTACCCTGTTTGCTCAGGACTGTCTGTCAAAGTCTTAGGATATAAACGGTATTCTACAGTATCCATTTATTACATGTAAGGTGATATCTGATCTGGGTCAAAACTGTTAGCTCAGGACTGTCTGTCAAAGTCTTATGATATATACGTTATTCTACAATATCCATTTGTTACATGTAAGGTGGTGTCTGATCTGGGTCTACACTGGTAACCCAGGACAATTCTTAGGATATATACGGTATTCTACAGTATCCATTTATTAGATGAAAGTAGCGTCTGATCTGGGTCTACAGTGTTAGCTCAGGACTGTCTGTCCTATACATAGGGTATATATGATATTATACAGTATCCATTTATTAGATGTGATGTCTGATCTGTGTCTACACTTTATCACAGGACTGTCTGTCCAATACTTAGGGTATATACCGTATTCTACATAATCCATTGTTAGATGTAAGGTGGCATGAAAGCCCTGAACAGACTGCGTGATATTCCGCTACCTGTAGGAGAGCAAAATATTACATTCTGTCCTTTAATTATGCACAGTAAATACTTCTTGGGTTCTCTGGTTTCTTCGTATGTTAATTGTTGCTGTCGAAATATTAATAACGCTTCCATTATAAAATATCTTAAAATTCCCATAAAAAATTTATGAAATATGTTGTTGTTTTTTTTCTATGATATTTCATGACCGCTATACACAACACATACTTAACTGCGGCAGACGACAGCGTTTTTTTTGTTTTGTTTTTTTTTAATCATTTTTTAAAGAAAATAAGTCTTAACATTTCATGTGAAACAGATGATTTATGAAATGTCGAGACTTATTTACTATGAAAAAAAAAAAAAAAAAAAAATAGAATGTCATCTGCATCAAATTTTACTTGGTGCAAACACTGTCTAATAAAGTGTAATGTAACTCTCTTTCACTGGTCAGTTCAAGGTTTAAGATTTTTGTGTAAGGAAGCACAAGCAGCAAGTAACAAATAAATCAGTGGGATAAATTATTATAGCATGTGCCAGTAGTTTGGAGAAACTTGAACTCTGCTAAGAGGTTAAACTGATAAGAATTTATTATCCCTTGTTAAACAACAACCAGCTAGCAGGTTGGTCAAGACTGGAACTCACCAGTCTCTAGTGACCAGCCTTTATAGTCATGATAGTTTTTTGGTTTTATTTTAGTGGATTATCAAACAGGATTATGAGAAAATATTTAGTCACTGGAGACTGGAGCCAGTCTAGCCTGTGTCCTTTGCGAACAGTTGTTGACGTTTGTCCTCAAATATACGGAGAGAAAAAAATAAACGAAATAACCCCTCTGAATCACGAGGGTTATCGCGAAATATAACAGCTTAACTAATTTGGCTTACAAAAGTGCTTACCGGGCACCTGTGGGACGGGTCCTGGTCGTTTCGGCCAGGGTCGTTTCGGCCGACTTTGGGGGTGGGTCGTTTTGGTAGGTGTGTCGTTTCGGCCCTGGGTCGTTTCGTCCCTGAGTCATTTCGGCCTAATTTCAATATGGTAGGGAATAAACATGGGTTTATGAGAGGGACGTACGTAATCAAAGAAAATAAGTCATAACATTTTTGTAACATGAAATGTCAAGACTTATTTTCTTTGAAAAAAAAAAAACAACAACAACAACAACAAACAAAACATTTTTTCGACTGTTCCAAATTTTGCTAGGTACTTTAAGGGTTAAAGCGCTAATCATGTATTATAAAGAAATTACTGTGCGGTTAACAAATCTTAGCGTGAGTCCAGGGTAAAGTGCCAATCAAATGTAGTTTGAAATATTTTTTTTTTTTTTTTTTCAAAGAAAATAAGCCTTATAATTTTATGTGACTTATCTGCTAAGAAGACAATTCACATGAAATGTCAAGACATGTTTTCTCCTAAAAAAAATACTTTTTGAATGTTGTCTGCGCCAAAGTTTGCTTGGTGCTTTAAGGGTTAAAGTGTTTATCATGTATTATAAAGAAATTACTGTGTCCATATACTTTGGGTAAATACAGTTGACTCTCGTTATCTCCTCGCTTATCTCGAATAACCCACTTATCTCGAAGTGAAAATCTGGTCCCGGCCTAAACATGAAAATCTAACAACAGGTAAAAAACATCCTAAGGAGCAATTTCTCCTCTTTTCCACAATATTTACAATTTATCTCTAACTTCAAGAGTCCAGTTACACATATAATTGTTAAATGTGGTTGTTAGAATTATTTTTTCCTCAATTCTGCAAATCTGATATGTCGAGGTATGGATATATCGAAGTATTTCAAAGAGTCCCTTGGAAGTCGAGATAACGAGAGTCGACTGTACGATAATTATAGCCACCTGATGGGTGAACATGTGCTTTCAAGTATATGATCGGACCAGTCTGCACTGTTACGGCTCACATTACTTGATACAATAACATAGCTTAATGCTTTGCGTACTGGGTAAAAATTTCAGCAGACAGCATTGAAATATTTTTCTCATTTTTCCAAGTACGTTTTGTAAATAGGATTTGACAATTCATTTCTAAGAAAATAATTATCATGAACCGGCAAGCCTGTTTTCTGGGAAAAATAACAAAACTATCTTCAGTTTATCGTCTGCTGAATTTGCTAAGTGCATGCAACATGTTAATCAGCCATATTGACATATATTTTATAATTTAAGTAAAGTGAAAATCACATAGAAATTTTTAAGTCTCATTAAATGGGTTTTATTCTGGATCCAGTTGTTCAAAGCATCGTTAGCTTCACAAGCTCGTTAATGACAAACTCGTTAACTGTTGTAGCTAAGGTATTTTCAAATACATTGATATTTTTGCTACAAAAATGTGCGTAGCTTTTGTTCAAATTTATTCAGCAAAAACTATCAATGTGCCGTATTTCAAGATAGAAATTTTAAGGTCATGCCAGCTAACAACAACTGGATGTCATTGTTAATTGTGATGTGCACATTTATAAAGATGAAAATAAAATTAAACATAATTGAGACACTGGTCATTTCTTCATTTTTTTTATGAGAAAAAAGTATTGATTTTTTTCTTATCTCTCCACGAAAACATATGGCGCTTCTAATGAGTACCATAACCTATGTTTCCGTGGTGATATAAAAAAAAAAACATTTATTTCTATACTCTTCTTATTTTGAGGTATTTTCCTTTGACACAGGGTATTAGCCTGCGCATCCGCGCAGTCTGATCAGGACCTTCTTTGTCTGCTTATCTTGTGTTCACATATGCCATGAAGACCCCTTTTCTCATGAGTCAGTACCTTTATAAGCCTAGAAGTCGATTCACATGAAATGTCATCTTATTCAACATAATCAAACAGATTTCATTGCGAAAATATGGAGCTAATCAAAGCTCCAGATAAGGAAAATATTTTCTTATTTCTCCATGATAATACAGAATGTTGTTACTCATTAGGAGCGCCTCTACGAGATACCCACAATGTATGTTTTCATTCAGCAGTTTTGCCTTATCTGGAGTTATAGAGCCTTACCACATAATGCAAACAGTGAAGGTCTAGATCACCCTGTGCATCCATGCTGTCTGCTTTTGTCCAGTACAATGCGATAAATGCGAACAATCAGATTTTTTGATCGCATTCGCGGATGAGCAGGCTTATTTGTGACTTCGCTGATTTAATATATGCTATGACCCCAAAACGAACTGCTGCGCGATGCAAATAATGACGTTTGGGCAGTCTGATCAGGGTTTTTTGTAGCCAGCATACAGAATTGGTGAATACTGTAATCAAATTCCAATCAGACTGTGTTGCGCATTTATTGGTGTAAAGCGCTTATAGCTTAACATTTCATATGAATCGTATGCTAGACAGCATATTCACAGGGATGTCAAGCCTTATTTTCTCTTGAAAGATAATTTTAATGCTATAATATTATAGATAATTTTAATTTTAAGACAAAACAGATTTAACAGAAAAAGGCTTTACTCTATCAACCACGACCTATAACACCACTAGACTCTTCATCGCGCAACCAAATTATTGCGGGTCGTCTTGACGGCCCGCAAATATAGGATTTGAGCACATCAAATTCGGGAATTATACCGAACCGGAAGCGGCTGTTGACATAGTAGTCGTGCATCGGATAACGAATAGAATAGAATATAATAGCCTCTCTTAAGCCTAACGTCTCATAAAAACATAAAAGGACAGTTGCAAACAGTATAAACCCAGATCAGCCGCCGCGTTTTAGACGGCGTAAAACACGACGGCTGATCTAGGCCTACCCTGTATTAGGTATAGAAATCTTTATAATACATGATAATTACGGGGAATGTTTTTTTGTTGTTTTTGTTTTTTTTTTTTTTGTTTTTTTTTTTTGGATTACCGAAAGTCTCCATCGTAGAAGAGTAGCAAGGGAAACTACAAAATACTTTTCTAGGCCACTGCGAAGTACACTTTATAATTCACTTAATTATTAGAGCTAAATGGTTGTATCGATACACGATACAACGACTTTATTTGATTATTGTCATTGTATAATGCTAAATGAAAAGGTATATCACAGTTCAATATATTGGCCTGCATTCAGTAGCATAAAATTTTACTTCAGTGTCTTCACTTCGGTCTTCACAGTGTTGAAAATGGAGATAAAGTATGATTATTTATAATGTATGTGAATTAAGAATGAATACTCTGTTCATTTTTTTTTTAAATTTATTTGTTCTAGTATCGGCTTTCAAAACAATCCGAAAAACATAATATCATAAGAAGTTTACAAATCCAAAGAAGTGCTATGGATGATATTTGTTCAGGATTTGCCTACTTGCCTCCGAGGTACTGATATTTGTTCATTTGTAACAGGCAAGAAAATGAAATACTAGGTGGATTATGTAAACCAATGTTCCTTAAGAATATCACTATGAAATAGAAGTTTCATTAATATCCTCATTTATTTTTTCATGGTGGAGTATTTCTATGAAAATAAATTCTGGCAACAAGCAATAACTTTGTGCACAGACATAGTATAGAAAAAACCTTATTTTCATTAAACTTGCAGTTCAAAGCTTATTGGACCTTGAACTTCACCTTGAACTAATGGTCAATGTCACTATCATTTTATCTCACCTTAGTTCTGTCTTTGAGGTAGCTTAGTGAAAAGTAGATGGAAGTCTGATCTCTGGTTAATGATGAAGTGAACATTACTTGCAAACTTGTGTACTCACACTCTCACCCATTCCCCTTAAAAAACAATTCGGGCACCCTTTAACTATGAAATGAACCTGTCCTAATAGTACATTTACTGGCATTAAAATGAAAGCATTCCATTGTCGAATTAGAGATACTAGCCCAGGACTCCCCCATCTAGTGATCTACTATAGTCAAAATGTTGAAAAATGCAAGATAAAAGTAAAGGTCAAGAAACAAAGACCATGGCACGTATTACTTGTGTATACGACAGAGGTAACTTCGACAGTTCGGAGTGAAACTAAATTCAGAAAATAACGAGTCATTCAGGTTAGTCCAGTGAATACTGATACGTATGCCATAATGTGCGGTATAATCGTCATAGGCATACGTGCAATTGTTGAAGCTAAACAACCAGCTAGCTTTTTGAAAAAGCTAATACTTGTTGTTTAACCTATCATATCTAACCTAGAGAGACTTCGAAAAAAATCAGGCCGAAACGACCCATCAAAATTGGCCTAAACCACGCAGGGCCGAAACGACTCAGGGCCGAAAACGACTCAGAACGTGTGGGACAAGTTATATATATATATATATATATATATATATATATATATATATATATATATATATATATATATATATATATATATATATATATATATATAATGGGAAAGAAGCCAAAATTACCTGGATACTGAGTCAAACAATTTCTGACAATTACCTCATGTGGATGTGACTCAGTAATCAATGACAGGTGACCAAAGTGGACTATGGAAATAGCAACAGAAAAGACCAGTGCTGTCATGATACTCCATCAAACGTATTATTGTCAGATGTTTCCCTTGACATAAGAAGGAGAACATTCAAATAGGTAACACGTAAAAACTACTAGCAAACACTATTGATGAGAACTATAAGGCCCACGTACAAGAAAGGACAAATATAGGATTCTAAGCTTCAAAAACTGAGCATAAAAACTTCATTAACAATGACAGTGGATGCACACAAGATAAATTTGTAAGAGTGTGTAACTCATTAGTTATAGACTATGGTACAGCTGGCCACTGTATCAGACAATTAAAGCTACGAAGGAATTCAACCAAATCGAGAGGGCGTCACTACTGAGAATCACTGGTTTCCTACATACACAATGTAGGAAACACCAATCTCAAATTGTATACCTATTCATTTGCATTTGAAGCTAGGATAAGCAGAAGAAGAGACAGCATTTTTACAATGCATGATTCTCAATCACTTAAAGAGGAATTTGACCGAATTATAAGTAATGAAGAAGCGAAAGGAAAGTAAACTACATACAAACAGTTAATGCCAGCTTTCAGCGAAGTGAAGTGACAAAAATGGTCCTGAAAAAAAAGGCCCAAGAATTTCAGTACTCTGAATACCAGAGTCTTATAATTCTTCTAACGAGGCTATGAGCCTTGAAACGACTTCAGTACAGGAGGAAAGTCCATCTCATTGGCTAGCTGACTCCAGCAGAGATTGACATTAATGTGTTTTAACCTTAACCATGCACTCTCTGGGCAAATTCAGCAGACGACAATTTGATATTTTTTCTACTTATTCCTGAAAAACAGGGTTTGTCATTTCATGCAAAGGAGACAGTTTGCATGAAATGTCAAACCCTGTATTTTAGGGGGAAATTAAAAAAATATTTCAAAATGGTGCCTGATGAAAATTTGGCCCAGCATGTTAAGTATAAACCAGCTTTTGATTGGGCAACTGGCATGTAAATTATTATTTCTGTAAACATTTAATGAAGTACTGCTGTGGTTATAGCTATTGTTATAACAGTTTCTCTAAGAGAACTATATTCTTGATAAGCTGTCAATTCCTAACCAATCAGATGATAGACAACCCTCACAGAACATGTTTTATACTCTATACCGGGAGCTGATAGCCCCGTTAGTAGAATTATAAGCCTCTGTGATGACTTAATGGGATTATAAAGGAAAGCACAAACAGAATGTAACTGGGATGAAATGGATTAAAAAACAACAGAACAAAAAGAGTATATGAAGGAAGCGACCAGCAGTTTGAATGGTGACTATATATTGTTGTGTTTACAGATGGGCTCAGCCCTGTGGAATCCCATTCCAACTGGTGCTGGCGCAGTCATCTTCTAAGAAGGAACGAGCAGGGAATCAGAATGCGTATCGAAACCAGTGTGCTCAAACGTAATAGAGGAAGTAATTGGAATACGGATAACTCTTCAGTCCATGAATAATCAAACACCGGACTGCTCCAACAAAAATATACATATATATATACCGAATGTCAGACTGCGTTATTACTTCTTTTCGATCAGATATACCAAAGAATTAGATAGACATTGTCTTTGACATAAGAAAAGTAAATACGTGAACTCAGGAACTGATACAATCAGATCCACATCAAGCTCCCAACACCAAAGGGAAAGACAGACAAATACAATTAAGCAGCCACAAAATGAACGAATGGAAAGGGTGTGATATTTTTTGTAGGAAAAAAGAGGAACAATATCACCGCTCACTGGATTCGCGGTCATAGCGGTAGTAAGGGATAAATTGGCAAAATCAACAGCGAAGAAATGGCTGGGAAGAAGGAAGACTTCTATGAGGGAGTGGCAGATAAATCAGAATTCATCAAACTAAGGAAGTGGCAGAGGTCTTTTGACAATTCAGATAAAACAACAAGAAAAACGCCTAACGGCATTATGGACGGATTTTTCAAAAAGGCTAACCAAAAGGTAAACCTCGGACAACGCCCGACCCCCGCTTGCCTGCCCGAACATCGTTATTTTAGGGGACCGATTTCTGAAAGACCAGTACAAAAAACGTCATTAGACCATAAAATATATGTCGAGGTCAAAAAACGTTTTTAGTCCATGACAGAGGGTCTAGAGGCTCTAAAGACAGCAGGTCATGTAGTTAACCCATTTGTCTGGAGATCCCCAGAAAGGGTAACTGGCAAATAGTGCAGATACAGATCAGATGCTGCAGAAAATGAGGTCTTCACTGTTTGCAAATAGTGATTACAGTGTGAAACAGAGCTAAATTCTAGAATTGATGTAACAAGAGGCTATATGGGAATGAACATCTCACCTGAATATTTGTGTCCATTAAGTTCTAACTGCTTTATGAGTAATAGAGATATCATTTAGGCGAGGTCTGGTGACAACCGGTTATAAGCAGACTTTTAGGTCTGGTGACAACCGACTGTCACTAGACCAAAAAGTCCGGTGACAAATAGTTGTCACTAGACCTAAAAGTCTGCTGACAACTAGCTATATTTTCCAATAAAGTTGTGAAAATTGTCCTGATACTGGAATAATAATGAAAAAAAAAAATAAATAAGATAAATAAATAAAGAATAATAAGTTTCCATTGACAGTTTTTTTTCCCAAGAAACTATTAAATGCTTACCGCTGGCATTTTACCATTCATATATCATTCATATTTTCTCTATCAACTTATTTAAAACTAGCATACCTTTTATGGAACATATATATATATATATATAACAAGAAACAGAAACATGCATATACATATGTAACAGGAAACAAACATGTGCTTCTAAATAACGTTTTTTTTTTTTTGTGTGTGTGTTTTTTTTGTAATTCAAGCAAAGCAGTTTGTTTTGGTTGAAGTAAATTTCAATTCAATAACCAATTCATAAAAGTTCATGAATAATGAACCCACCTATAAATCTATACTGGTTTCTTTTCATAAAACTAGAGCTGTCAGAGGATCTGATTATAGCTCCGCTGCAGCACTATCAGACTAGAAATACCCATAGTGTTGAAATATTTTGAATTTATATGGGAATGAACATCTCACCTGAATATTTGTGTCCATTAAGTTCAAACTGAGTTATGGGCACTTGGCCCTGATTCCGGTGTACACGTTACATCAACCCACTGTCCATGAGTATACCAGCTTTCAATTTAATTACCCTTACAGTTCTTGAGAAAGGTGGAGCTAATTTTTTTTCCATTAATGACAAATTGTAAAACCTATCAAGTGATGTAACTCCAAGAGTTGTAAGCCCTTGGTCCTGATTCTGGTACACACGATACAGCAGCCCACTGTCCATGTGTGTACCAAGTTTCAACTTTATATCTATCATATTTCCTGAGAAATCTATTTTTTTTCCATTTATGGCAAATTGTAAAACCTATCAAGGGATTAAACTCCAAGAGTTATGGGCACTCGGTCCTGATTCTGATAAACACATGAGCCCACCGCCCATGTGTGTACCTGATTTCAAAAAAGGTAAGAGAAAACATTGTAACCCTTACAGTTCTTGAGAAAAGTGCGACAAAATTTTTCGTTAATGGCAAATTGTAAAACTTATCAAGGGATGCAGCACTAAGAGTTATAGGCCCTTGGTCCTGATAAAGGGCCTGATTCTGGTAAACACAATACATTAGCCCATTGCCCATATGTGTACCAAGTTTCAATTTTACAGCTTTCATAGTTCCTCAGAAATATATATAGAAATTTTTTCATCGATGGTAAATTGTAAAACCTATCAATTTTTCATAAATAGCAAATTGTGAAACCTATCAGGGAATTTAACTCCAAAAGTCACGGGCCCTTGGCTCTGATTCCAGAATACATAGTACAACCCACTGTCCATGTGTGCACAAAGTTGTATCTTTGAAACCTGTACAATTCTTGAGAAAAGTGTGACGAAAATGTTTCATTAATGGCAAATTGTGAAACCTATAAACGGGTGTAAACACGATACATCAGCCAATTTTCCATGTGTGTACTAAGTTTCAATTTTACAGCTGTCATAGTTCCTGAGAATTCTGCAACAAAATGTTTTCATAAATGGTAAATTGTAAAACATATTAAGGATGTAACTACAAGAGTTATGGGCCTTTGTCCCTGATTCCGGTATACAAGATACATCAACTCACTGGGTATGTATATACCAAGTTTCAACTTTGTAAACCTTACAGTTCTTGAGAAAAATGTGATGAAAATTTATGTTGAGGATGGGCGGAATGACGGATGGAAGGAAGGAATGACGGAAAGAAGGAATGACGGTAGGACAAAGCAAATCTAGTATAGCCCCATTTTTTTCAAAGTGGGGCTATAATAATACAGAACATATATTACTCCTTAAAAACAAAAATGAATCTCAAAATTCATAAGAACATTATTTACATTATTTGCTAGCATGTTAAGCTAGTTAAAGCATGGACAGAACACACCCACTAATCCCTTCTATTACAAGATCAAACTTACTGATCCCTTCTTGTATTGTAGTCTGAACAAAAACGCCACAGAAAAATTCACATCAAAAGTGAACATTTTCTTCACTCTTTCTTTTCATTTTTTTTTCAAATATAGGCCGTTTGCTTTTTTTGAAAATTCCCATAAAGGCTTATTTGTTCCCTTAGGTCTTCCGATCCTTGATTTCGCATAAGAACTATTGACAGGGTTAAATGGTTCACTGTGCGACTTTGCTGTCTGAATCAAGGATTTTGATGACTCAATGATTAAGCCCCAAAAATCCAAAATATACTGATCTTCGTGAAAAAAAAACAACAAAAAAACTACATTTTACATTTTAACAATTTCATTCGCTTATTTCGCATTCTAATTGTTTCATTTCCATGCATTTCACATATTAAAATCTCCATTTTGCGAATTAGTAGTTCCAGTTCCCTCCGTATATCAGCATGACCCTGCACGACTATCGTATATAGTGGGAGAGTATAAAAGCCGAGAGTAAAGGTCGACAGTCGGAACCAAAACTCGCAATCAAATAATAAAATTAAACATGCACCTATCGGGGTGAAATTTTGAACACAAGTAGAATATCGACTCTTCTTTAAAATGCATATAAGATTTTATATCATTGTCGAAACACACACACACACACACACACACACACACACACACACACACACACACAAATTACAGTCCCGCCCACTGAAAAAGGTGCGACATAGTCGTATATTTCAGAATAAAACGTTATAATTTTTTTATACTGTCTTATATGCATTTTAAAGAATCTACCCAGCAAACATGTATATGTGGGCCCCATATAGGCAGAATCTGGGCATTTATCCCATTCAAGTCCTACATGGGCCCCATATAGGCTTTTTTGCCCATATAAGACACATATATGTCCCATATTGGTAAAATTTGGCCAACAAACATGTATATATGGGAACCATATGAGCAGATTCTGGGGGGTGGTCGGGTGGTGCGAAGGTGCTGTGTATCTTACATCACTGGGGCGTCCAACTGATATTGGCTTACAGTTGGGCAAGGCCTGCTATCCTTGTAGTGGGTAAGGGAAGAGGGGGAATGTTTTTATTTCTTCTGTTTCTCTACTTTCTTTCCTGTTCCTCTTTCTTCCCTGTCCCTCTCTTTCATCTCCTCTACTCTCTCTTCTATCTCTTTTCTCCCTTTCTCTGGGAGACGACACAAAATGACCCTCAAGGGTTGACGTGTCGTTAAACCCCAACACAATCAAAAATGAGCAGATTCTGGGCATTTATCCCATTAGGGTCCTAAATAGGCCCTATATAGGCTTTTTTGCCCATATTAGACCCATACAGGTCGCATATTGATAAATTCGATAACTATAAAAATAAATTCTAATCTGTGGAACCCCGAGATAAAACTGAAATAATCATGGAAAAATGATAATTTCAAGATACATAATTAGGGCCCAAATGGCTCCTGTGGACCTCTATGGTTCTAATGTTGACCTCCCATTACTATATGGGACCCACATGGGGTCAATATGGGCATTAAGGGGAACAACTGTAACACTATTTAAACAAAATATTAAAAAAAAAAAAAATAGTAAATTTTCTGATATAAATGCAAATAATAATGATAATAAGAAAATAAAAATAATAGTTTGTTCATTACAAAATGAATGCATTTACTAAATTTATCTTGACAATTTTTTCGACATGGACGTCGATTCATGGTCATATTTTTATTTTAACTTGTATGTCTCTATTACTTTTAAAATTGAGGTATATATAAATACGCATGAGGCCACCATGTCCAACTATTAAAAAGGACGCCTATATCTTTAAGGCCTCTTGATTCTACGCATGTGCAATAACTTGCACATGTACGAAGGTCTCTCTCTGTTGGGACCTTACCAGTCCATCATATGGGCTGGGACTGGGGACTTACAATCATTTGTATAAAAATATCTAAAAGTTTTTGTTTTTTTTTCTAGAAGATAAATGTGGGTTGATTTTCCCATACTGAACCCATATAGTTCCCATATGGCTTTGCCCATGTGGGTCCAACGTGGAACCATGTTGCAAATCCCTCATGAGTCCCTTATGGGTTGCCCATATAGGACCCATATAAATACCCATTTGTGGCCCATGTAGGTCCTATATCTTTTGCTTGCTGGGTATATTATACATATGTTCCTACTTATCCCGATATGTGCGTGTTTAGTGTATGATTATTTGATTCCGACTTTTAGTTCCGACTTTCGACATTTACTACCGGCTTTTACATGTATACCCTCCTTCTTACTGTGTGCGTCATCATTTTTTGTGTACACAACACGAAGCGCGAGGAACGAAAATTGATTGTCAAGAACAGGTGCTTTTTTTTTTTTTTTTTTTTTTTAAATGTATAATTGTTTTGATAAGGTTAAACAACAACACTTAGAAAACATGTAATCACTATAAAAACCATGGTCATTGAATTGAAATAGAGCTCCCTAGAGCGTGAGCTGCTGCTATGTGAATCTGAAGGGGTTCCATGTCGTTTCGCCCCAAAACCAATTCCTCCCTGGACGTTTCGCCCCCAAGACGTTCCCCCGCCCCTTGGCAGTCCCCCCCCCTCCCCCCCCCCCCAGTCATTTCGTCTCCTATTCATTTAGATAAAATTTAGTAGCTCTTTAGTATAATGTTTCCTCATTTTCATTTGATCATCATTAAAGACAGTCTAAAACTAAAATACAGTGTGATTTTGGAGATGTTTATAGTATCGTGATGCATCTTTTATGCCCTTGATGGTGATAGTATCACACTATGATAGTGTTAGAATTATCAAATGATGACCCTAGGTTGGTCGGGTATGAAACCCACAGACCGGAACCCCGTGACCGAGACCCGGCACCATGACCAAAATTTCTATCCTGGATTACAAGACTAATATGTTTTTAACTTTGTTCATTTTGGGTTTATATTATGAGTTATTAAATATACATTATCCAACAAAAAGGAAATTTAGATCGGACTTGCAGTTATTTTTTAAACTCCGATTAACTGTTTCAAGGGGTATGAAACCCACAGACCAGCCATTCTCTGGTTTCTTGAAGTTTTTTCTATAATGCTCATTAAACAATCAATTTCTTTGTTGCACAGGTCTTTCAAATACAAAAATAACTTCAAGAAACCGGAGAATGGCTGGTCTGTGGGTTTCATACCCCTTGAAACGGTAAATCAGAGTTTAAAAAATAACTACAAGTCTGATCTAAATTTCCTTTTTGTTGGATAATGTATATTTAATACTTCATAATATAAACCCAAAATCAACAAATTTAAAAACATATTAGTATTGCAATCCAGGATAGAAATTTTGGTCACGGTGCCGGGTCTCGGTCACGGGGTTCCGGTCTGTGGGTTTCATACCCGACCCCCTAGGTTGACATTTGACCTTTTTATGGCAAGGTCAAATTTGCGCCCCTTCCCCCCCCCCCCCCCCCCCCCCCCCCCTACATTTGTTAGGGAAAAAAGTTTGAAAAGTCATTTTCTCAAAATGTATTAAAGACTGATGGCTGAAACTTACAGTGTATGATTTAAGCAGTAAAACTTTTTAGTCACAGTCAAAATTTTGTTCCCTGGGGGTTATCTGCCCTTGCCCCTGGGCTATATACATGTATAAAATTGAGTATTCTTTAAACAGTTCTCTTTTCTGAAACAGTTCGACCAGTGTTGATCAGATTTCACAAGGGGCCGTCTGTGAACTTAAAGGGTTATTGATAATTTATAAGATGGCCCATATAAATCTTCTTCTCCAGATTGATCATGAAATATTTTCTATGGTCATTTCTCCCTTCTGCTGATTCTAGAAGGGCATTTGTCAGTTTCTAGTGAAAGAACATGTGATCAGGTAAACCGACCGTGCTCGACATAACCCCATTGGGTTGACTGGGCCGTAAAACCTCAATACAAATGAAATCTTCTCCAGAACCAAGAAAGCTTTGAGGCTGAATCTTGGTATATAGCATGGGGGACTCAAGGTCTACTAAGTTTATTCAAATGATGATTCTAGGATGAGCTTTGATCTTTTTACAGCAAGGTCAAATTTGCATTCCCATACATTTGCAGTGATTTTTTTACCTGCGCATCCCGAGTCCCGTACTCACATTTTTGCTTTGGGACTCACATTTTAAATCTCGGCGAGTCCCAGGACTCACAAAGTTATACGGAAAATTCTGTAATGGATGCAATGATTTTCTTATAGGACTCACTTTATATAGCCCAAGCGAGTCCTGGGACACATAGGTATAAAATTGTAAATAAATCACTGCATTTGTATGGGGAAAATGTTGAAAAGTCATTTTTAGCTCACCTGAGCACGAAGTGCTTATGGTGAGCTTTTGTGATCGGTCAATGGCGTGTGGCATCAACAATTGCTTTAAAAGCCTACTCCTCATACACCCCTGGGCCAATTGACTCGAAACTTAGTACATAGCATCTGGGCGACTTGTAGATCAAAAATAGCTAAAATTGATCCGATCGGAAAGCCAAGATGGCCCCCATGGCCGCCATCTTGAAAATCTATTTTTCTCTTCTTCTCCTGAACCTAAAGGCCAATTGATTTGAAACTTGGTAGGAATCATCAGGGTGACTTGTAGACCCCCTCATGGAAGATTAGCTATTACATGTTTCCCGTTTGTATGCGCTAAATGTAACCCTCTATAAATAAAGTCTTTACTTACTTACTTACTTACTAGATCATAACTGGCTAAAATAGTTCGTATCAGAAATACAAGATAGCCGCCGTGTCCACCATCTTGAAAATCTGTTTTTCACTGAATCCGAGACGTTTTGCCCCCAAACCATTTCCTCCCCTAGTTGTTTCGCCCCCAAGACGTTTCCTCCCTGGTCGTTTCCCCCCTGGTCGTTTCGCCCCCCCCCCCCCCCCCCCCCCTAGTCGTTTCGTCCCCCTAGTCGTTTCGCCCACTTTTCATTGTAAAACTAATTTTCACTGTTGAACTTTTATAAGAGGTGAGAAGAGGCAAATATTTAAGTAGCATCATCGCCCTGTCACGTCAGCGTAAGGATAACTTATCCTTAGTTACCGGCCGGCAACGGGCCTTAAAAGCTCGGGTGGGTGTGTGTGTGTGTGGGGGGGGGGGGAGGGGGGTAATATATCCGTATATATGGCATAGTACGGGTGTGCGTGCCGAATAGCCCCCTTTTTCAGCACTTCCAGGTATATGATTGGCCCCCTTTTTTTTCAACAAAAAGTATATGAATGGCCCAGTTTTTCTGGATTCCCTATGTGAAAGGCCCCATTTTTCTGACATCCTTATATATTCACATATTTTTCGCTCAGAGATTTTTCGAGGCTGCTTATCCTCTCGGTTTTACATGAATTGACTGTGATATTTGTGTAACAACCAGCAAAAATGGGTACAAAAAAAATCAAATGGCAGTATATGAATAGGTTAACATTTTGGATGATCTGAAAGTATATGAATGGGTCCGTTTTTTCAAAGGCCAGGTATATGAATGGGGTAGGTTTTGAAATACTGGCTCGCACACCCGTATCAAAATTACCTGTAAGTTACCATCCCCCCCCCTCCCGAGCTTAAAAGTGGCCACTCGGAGAGATGTGAGGCTGTTTTCTTCAACAAACATTTTAGTGTAACTATTTACCGACCATCTTTGTTTTTTTTTTTTGTTTGGTTTTTTTTAATCTTATTTATGTATTTTTTTATGTATTTTATTATCTTTTAATTTTTTATAACGTTTAATCACTTGTTTTGCTTATTTTTTTTTCTTTCATTTTTTTTTTTTGTCATATATCTTTTTTATTCATTAGTTTTAGTTTTGTTACATATTTTAATAACAGCAGATGACAATTAACTATCTGTTCTAAAGTCTTGCAACTTCATCATGACTGTTCACACGAACATCTCTGGTGTCGTCAGTCAATTTAAAACAAAACTGGTAAAGGTGCTTAAGCGATAATTAAAGGCGTTTAACTTTGCAAAGAGTGCGCGTTTTCACACCTCATCATTAATCGCATTAATTGCGTGATTAATGAGTCAAACCAAATAATGTGATTAACGGTATTGATCAAAACAGGTAATACTTATCATAGTTCCTAATTAACATTTTCATTCAAAGTACGTTTTTCTCTCTCTCTCCCTTTCTGTTTGTCTCACATGGAGTTAATAAATATTTTATATATATATAAAAAAAATAGGGGGAAATGTTTGGGGGCAAAACGACTAGGGTTGGGGGGCGAAACGACTAGGGGGCCAAAAAAGGGGCGAAACGACCAGGGGGGAAACATCTTGGGGGCAAAACGTCTTGTTACCTTTTCACTTCTGAACCAAAAGACCAATTGAGTTGAAACTTGGTAGGAAGCATCGGGGTGACTTGTTGATCAAAATTAGCTAAAATCGTTCTGGTCGTAAATGCAAGATGGCCGCCATTGTTGTCATCTTGAAAATCTATTTTTTCGTTCTTCTGAACCGAAAGGCCAATTGAGTTGAAAATTAGTATGAAGCATTGGGGGTGACTTGTAGATCAAAAGTAGCTAAAGTCCTTCTGATTGGAAAGAAAAAATCTATAGAAAATCTATTTTTTGCTTTCCTTCTGAACCGAAAGGTCAGTTGACTTGAAACTTGGTAGGAAGCATTGTGGTAGCTTATAGATCATAAATAGCTAAAAATCGTTCAAATCGGAAATACAAGATGTATTTTTTGCTGTTCTCCTGAACAGAAAGGCCAATTGACTGGACACCTAGTAGGAAGCATTGGGGTGACTTGTAGATCAAAAGTAGCTAAAATGGTCCCGACTGGAAATTGAAGATGACCACCATGGCCGTCATCTTGAAAATAAATTTTTCGCTTCTTGTCCTGAACCGAAAGGCCAATTAACTTGAAACTTGGTAGGAATCATCAGGGTGACTTGTAGATAAAAAACAGCTAAAATCTGTTGGATCTAAAATCCAAGATTTTTGAATGGGTTTTTTTTTTTTTTAAAAAAATCTGGGTCTTTTTAAAAAAAAAATCTGTCCTTTAAAATAACGATGTGCGGGCGTCGGGCGTCGTTCCAGGTTTACCTTTTAGTTAACTGTTTTTCAAAGTTGTATGTTACCTTTAATATTCAGTGGATTGCTTTCATATTTGGTAGGGATGAAGAGGACGACCAGTAGGTGTGTCACATGTAAGAGAGACAACTCTCACTTTGTTCTTTATGTACTTATCTCCCCTGACGTCCAAGGTTTACCTTTTGGTTAACCTTTTTATAAAGTTATATATCACCTTTATTCTTAATTGGATTCATATTCATATTTGGTAGAGATGAAAATGAGGACCAGTAGACATGCGGTGTGCAAGAGAGACAACTCGCACTTTCTCCTTTATGTACTTATTTCTCTTGACATCTGAGGTTTACCTTTTGGTTAGCCTTTTTTCAAAGTTGTATGTAACCTTTACTCTTCAGTGGATTGCTTTCATATTTAGTAGGGTTAAAGTGGAGAACCAGTAAGCATGTAGGGTGCAAGAGAGACAACTATCACTTTCTTTGTTAATGTACTTATCTCCCCTGAAGTCGAAATCTTGTGCAGGCCATAACTCCTATACTGTTTGAGATAATTTGATAATATTTGGTAGGTACATATTTCAGGTCAAGTAGAAGTGTTGCATGCAGAAAGGACAACTCTTGCTTCATATACTTACCTCCCCTGAAACCAAAATCTTGTGCAGGCCATAACTCCCATACTGTTTGAGATAATATAATATTTTGTGGGGACATATATCAGGTCAAGTAAGAGTGTCACATGCAAGAAGGACAATATCTTTGTTCTTTTTTCAAGTTAACTCCCCTGAATGAATTTCTAAGCTAAATTCTTGTGCACTTCATAACTTTAAATGGTTTGAAATATTTTGATAATATTTGGTAGTCTAGGGGCATAGATAAGGACCAGTAGGCATGCCCTGTACAAGAGAGACAACTCTGACTTTCTTTGTTAGGTACTTATCACCCCTGAAACTGAAAGCTTGTGCAGCCAAAACTGAATTTTGGACGGATTTTTCAAAAATCTGTCCTTTAAAATAGCGATGTCATGGCCGGTGAGCATTGGGTCTCCCGAGGTTTACCTTTTCATTGACCTTTTGAAAAACCCGTCCATAATGCCGTTAGGCATTTTTCTTGTTACTTGGTATGAAGCATCAGGGTGACTTGTAGATCAGAAGTAGCTAAAATCGTTCTGATGGGAAATCCAAGATGGCCACCATGGCTGCCATCTTGAAAATCTATTTTTCTTTTATTCTCCTGAACCGAAAGGCCCATTGACTTGAAACTTGGTAGGAAGCTTCAGGATGACTTCTAGATCAAAAACAGCTAAATAAATTTCGATTCAGGCCAAAATGGCGGCTGTGGCGGTTATCTTGAAAATCTACTTTTCGCTTCTCTTGAACCAAAAGGCCAGTTGACTTGAAACTTGGTAGGAAGCATCAGGGTAATTAATAGATCAAAAATAGCTAAAATTGTTCAATCAGAAATCCAAGATGGCCGCCATGGCTACCACCTTGAAAATCTACTTTGAACCGAAAGGCCAAGTAACTCAAAACTTGGTAGAAAGCATCAGGATGAATTGTAGATCAAAATAGCTAAAATCATTCCAATCCAAAGTCCAAGATGGCCACCATGACAGCCATTTTGGAAACCTATTATTTGCTTCTTCTCATGAACCAAAAGGCCAGTTCACTCGAAATTTGGTAGAAAGCATTAGGGTGACTTATTGGTCAAAAATATCTAAAATTGTTCCGATCGGAAATCCAAGATGACTGCCATCTTGGAAATTTATTTTGCACTTCTTCTGAACTGAAAGGCCAATTGACTTGAAGCTTGGTGGGAAGTATCTGGGTGACTTGTAGATCAAAAATAGCTAAATTTGTTCTGATTGGAAATGCAATATGACTGCCAAAGTCATCATTTTTAAAATCTACTTTGAACTTGTTCTCCTGAACAGAAAGGCCAATGTTGACTCGAAACCTGATAGAAAGTACATGTATATGGGTGACTTGTAGATCAGAAATATCTTAAGTCATTGGGATTGGAAATCCAAGCTGATTGTCCTGGCAGCCATGTTGAAAATCTATTTTGAAATTTTTCTTCTAAACAAGAAGGCCAACTGACTTGAAACGTCATTGGAAGTATTGAGGTGACTTAAGAAGTAGCTAAATTGCTCTGATTGGAAGTCCAAGATGGCCACCATCTTGAAAATCTAGGAAGTCCAAGATGGCCACCATCTTGAAAATCTGTATGGAACCTCTGCTCTTGAATCAAAAGGCCAACTGACTTGAAACTTGTCTGGTAATCAGGTGGGCAATACAGGGCCATCTTGGTCCTGTTTTTTTTTTTTTTTTTTTTCTTGTTAGGGTAAGATATTGGTTTATGCTCAGACAGCTCAGTATTTTTGAAGGGGTGCATTGATTTCATTCATTCAAAGTCCATTCTCCTATAGGGATAGGAGTGATTATTATCTAAAGCAAATACAGCTTTTTATCTTTTTACATATTAAATGGTTGGCAGTTTTAGCAGGCGACACATCCGATTCTCGGAATTCTAGTTTAAAAAGCATGGGGATAAATAGGTCTTCTGGGGCACATTGCCCATTTTTGTCGCAACTGCTTTAGCAAGCAGGAGCGACATAGGAATCACTTGTTGGCAAATGTCATCTGTTTATGTTGTCTGCTGAATATTCTTGCAAACATTTCAAACCTATTTTTGCATACAGGTACACAGTGTGGACCCAGAAAGGAGCAGTCTGATCTGGGTCCACACTGTTCGCAGAAATGACTTTTAAATTCACAAGCAGATGACAAAGCAGACGACAATTGTTGTGATAGACAGTTTAAGGGTTAACAATGTTAAGTCAGTGAATTTAGCTCCATTTCTCAAACACCAAGGCCTCTAGGCTGATGAAACTTTGTACACATACCTGCTCACTGCCATCGACTGTTACTGACCTTGACCTACTTTCACCTGGCTGAACAATGTTTAGCTGATGTGTTTAGCTACATGTCCTGAACACACCAGCAATCATGACATAGCCATTTGGCAAATTTCTTGGCCTTATATGCCTATAAGGTTTACCTTCCACCTTACAGACACTTTTGAAGCCACAGAATTTGAAATAGTTTTACAGGAATCATTGCTAAGTGACTCTCAAAACATAGCAAAATTGAACCTGCTTGGTAAAAATCATGGCTAACATCGGCTGGGCTGATGTTTCCTGTATGTTCATATGGAAAATATCAATTTGCTCCAACTGTTGCAGTATCATCTCAAAAATCTTATAAGAACTGCAACTGATGATGACTTAGATGGGTCTAACTCTGTCACAGCCTCCACCTCAGCCCCATTCATACCCTCACAAAGGATCATTAGTACAATGGGACCGGTCAACTCTAACATCTAATGGTTACATATAACATTTTTGATGCAGAAATAAGAAAAAAAGCTGAGGTGGTTCTAATGAGTACCTGAAGCATCCAGGTGGCCAAGTGGTTCGCCTAGCACTCCCGACTCCAGATCACAAGGTCCTAGGTTTGAATTCCACCTAAGGCAGAATTCAGCTCATACTGTATGGCACTTCATTTTACATTTTCACCCTTCCATCGTCTAGATATGACTTAAATGATGTTGAAAGAGATGTAAAACACAAACCATCATCATCATCTAATGAGCTCCCACATCATACCGGTATATTTTTGTGGAGAAATACCGTTTTTGCCCTAAGTATTGGAATACCTTATCTATTTACCATACTTGTCCTCAAATTGGAAATAGTCCATTAAATTACCTGTTGAAGTATTTAAAATATTGCTGTATGTATGGCAAACAGTGTAGACCCTGATCAAATGTTGCATTCTGCAGCATCACATCTGGGTCTACACTGTTTGAAAAGGTCTGTCTGTCCCAATACTTACGTAAAAAATATCAAAGCGCTGACAGCACTGGTAGGTTGATGGCTGGGAAAATGGTCCTGTAAGGGGACTTAAGACTGCTTCATTTAGCCCTTAGCTTCCTTTATTTTATGCAAACAGTGCAAACCCTGATCAGATGCCACATTCTGCAGTGTCTGATCTGGGTCTGGACTGTTTGACAATGTCCTAAATGTTCCAGCCAGGCTTTACAGATAACCCTCTATCAACAGCACTCTGACATCACAGTGACAAAAATAGTGCAGCTATAAAAAGCTGTTTCTGAATTTCATCTAATGCGTGGTTTGATTACATTGGTCAATGGTAATCACGTGGACAACGCCATTAAGGAAATTTTGGCGTTTGTATACTATGGCTCGACTGGAAACAATCGACCCAAAAATTATCCTAAATTATCACCTTATCTGGAGCTCTGTTTATTAGCTACTGTTTCATCACTACCAAATTCCATTTATAAATCGAGGGTTGAGCGCAAGACTGGCGTAAGTCAGATGGTTGTTTTTTCCCAAATCTAATCTCCTCACCATGAAGGTGTTATGAAGATTACAACATTTCTTTCTGTAAACAATGAAAATTTAGGTGCCATTGCTCGTATGAGCAATGGCACCTAAATTTGCATTGTTTACAAAGGGGTCCAAGTTGCCCCTAAACAAGGGTTTCAAAAATATGTTTGAGTTACTATAGTCTTGTGCTCAAACCTCGAAATGACAATATCACCCTTGTTATTAAATCCCAATAGCTACCAAATAAAATGTAGATAAAGGGTAAAATTTCTGACAAAAGTGACAGTTATTGGTAACATGACCACACAAGACTGGATTTATTAGATACTTATATTTAATAATGACCTTTTGATCAGTAAATTAAACTGTCTCTTCGGATTTGCTTAATTTATTCTCAAGTGTATGTAATTTAAAAGTTAAAATCAGATCATTTAATCTTGTAATATGATCCTTTATACCAAACAAAATAAGTCACATGCAAATTTACATAATGGACAAGTTTATTATTTTCCTTGGTACAGAGGACATATTGAGAAAGAATATTTTGTGATAATTCAGGGATAATGCATACTTTTCCATAAAAACATGTTGTGGTACTCTTTAGAAGCACCTCACTGAGATGCTTCTAATGAGTACCCACAACATATGTTTTTTATGGAGAATTTGAGAAAGTTATCCCAAAATTATCATCCAAGACTCTCCTTAACCCTTAAAGGGCCATGCAAAATTTGTAGCAGACGATATTTAGTTTTATTTTTGTAATTTTTCAAAGATAACAAGTCTTGATATTTCATGTGAATTTGTCTGCCAGGCAGACAATTCACATAAAAATATCAAGACTTGTTTTCTTTGAAAAATTAAAACAGAAATATTTCAAAATGTCGACTGCTGCAGTTGTGATTGGCGCTTTAAGGGTTAAGTCCTTTGTTAGTAGCTAGTAAAGTATTCTGTTAGCAAAAGAATGCTTTTAATTTTTATATCAGTGGCATTAAAGCTAACATACATGTATTTACCTTAATATTTTAGCAAAACAGTGGTGAAAAGAGTAGTTCAGTCAGTGTCTACACTGTTTTATTGTTCAGACAGCAATTTTATAGACACATTACCAATAGACTTGTTCAAACAGTGAAGCGTCCAGGTGGCTGAGGGGTTAGCACGTCCAACTTCGTATCACAAGGTCCCCCGTTTGAATTCCACTAGGGGCAGAATTCAGCTCATTACTACGGCGCTTCATTGCACAGAGCCTTTCATTATCACCCTTCCAAATGTATTGATATGACTTGAATAGTATTGAAAGGGACATAAAACACCAAACCATCGTCATCATCATGTTCATACAGTAGTGCCGGCCTCGGTGGCTCAGTTGGATGCACGTCTGACTGGAGATCAAGAGGTCACGGGTTTGACCCCGCCAACGTCGGCAACATTCTTTCGTGGAGATTGATCATGAAATATTTTCTAAGGTCATTCTCTCCCTTCCACTGATTCAAGAAGGGCAGTTGTCAGTTTCTGGCAAAAGAATGTGCACAATATTGGTTAACCACTTAGAGGACTAAGCCTGCCTGGTAAATGTGTGGTTAGGTAAACTGACCACGTTAACATGACCCCATTGGGTTGACTGGCCGTAAAACCTCAACACAAACAAACAAAACATACAGTAATGACCGAAAGTATTGGGACAGACAAGTCCAAGCAAACAGATGAAACAATGTAGAGCCAGATCAGATGCCACAGAAAGCTTCAGCTGATCAAGGTCTCCACTGTTTGCCACTCATCCTGGAGCTTTTAAGACAGGTTGACAGGTAAAAATATTGGACTTTTGCAAATTTAGGACCAGTATGGCATTTAGAGTAAATTCCTTTAAAAGCAGTTTGGTCAGTGTCTACATTGTTGACTCTGACTATCTTTCAGAGTAAATAGGATGTCTGCCACTATTAAAAATTCTGGTTCAATGCAAACCTTAAAGTAAAACAAAAAAGTATCACTGTTTAGGGTAACTCGATCGACTCAATTTTCCTGGTGAAACCCGGCAATTTTTTCCAAATGGTCACACAAAAATCAAAATTCATTGAATACAACTTTTTGAGTAAGTGCCCTGTACTGGTTCTTTGCTTATTTGGTGATCTGAAGTCATAACTGAGAGAGTTTGGACATAATAGAGGAGGGACAGTCCATTCACTAGACAGATTTGCCAATTAGTGTCAGTTATTATGGATGTATGCCCCTGCTGTTTAACCTGTTGCTTGAAACCCCAAGATATTAACCTTTACCACTCTCTGGGTAAATCCAGCAGACAACAAATTGATGATATTTTTCTTATTTTCCCCAGAAAACGGGATTTGACATTTCATGCAAATTGGAGACAATTTGCATGAAATGTCAAATTCTGTTTCCTGGGAAAAAAAATCAAAATGACATCTGCTAAAATTTTTACCCAGAGTGCTAAGCCTTAAGACTTGGATGCGTAGCCACAGATATCAGGGGAATTTCCAGTGCATAGCTCGAGAAAAAATAGGTATCCACATATTTAGCTCATTTGAGCACGAAGTGCTCATGGTGAGCTACATGTATTGTGGTCAGTCAATGTCCGTTGTCTGTTGTGCGTCAGGGTGACTTGTAGATCAAAAGTAGCTAAAATCGTCCCAATCCGAAATCCAAGATGGCCGCCATGACCGCCATCTTGAAAATCTATTTTTTGCTTCTTCTTCTGAACCGAAAGGCCAATTGACTCCAAACTTGATTGGAAGCATGGGGGTAACTTGTAGATCAAAAATAGCTAAAGTCGTGCCAATCGGAAATCCAAGATGGCCACCCTGGCGGCCATCTTGAAAATCTATTTTTCGCTTCTCCTATACCCAAAAGCCAGTTGACTCCAAACTTCGTAGGAAGCATTGGAGTGACTTATAGATCAAAAATAGCTAAAATCGTTCTGATCAAAAATCCAGGATGGCCGCCACGCCATGGCATCCATCTTGAAAATCTATTTTTCGCTTCTTCTCCTGAATCCAAAGGCCAGTTGACTCCAAACTTCGTAGGAAGCATCGGGGTGACTTGTAGATTAGAAATAGCTAAAATCGATCAAAAAAGCCGCCATGGCCGCCATCTTGTTTTATATATACTTATATACCTTTAAAAATCTTTTTGTCTGAAACCAGAAGGCCTTGGTCTTTGATATTTGGTTACATAGCTTCATCTAGTTCACATGCCTATTCAACAATAAGGCACCCTGCGATCATGCTTCTGTCCAGCACTCCCCAGCCTGTCATCCGAAAACATTCATTTTCAACAAATTTTAAACATACATAGTCCTATGAAGAGAAATCATAGTCTTTTAGAATATACTAGAGACAATGACACTCAGGTGAGTGAATTAGGGCTCTCTGGGCCCTCTTGTTTCTTATTTCTGCACAAAAACATATGCTGTGGGTACGCATTAGAAGTACCATAGTGAGGCACTTCTTATGAGTACCAACAACACATTTTCATGCGGAAATAAAAAACAAACGTCAAGCTTTTTTTGTTGAAGAAGTCACTTTATTTGAAGCTGTGCATAAGACATTTTATTATCATTATTTGTTTCTGCATCAAAACATATCTTTTGAGGCAATTCCAGTGAGTATTCCATCCACACAATTTGCTTTGTTGCAGAGATAAAAATTGTTGTAAATTGTTGTCACCTTAATTGAAGCTGAGGTCAGAATAATGTGTTGTGGGAAAATCACCATTTTCCCCTATTTATTTGAACAGCAAAGAGTCTTATCAACCTGCAGTCATCCACTTTGTTTCGTGTTACATTGTATAAGGTACAACAAATGTATAAGGTTAATACATTCTTTTGGTAGACAGTTGAGATCTTTGCTTATTTTGCTGGGTGTGTGGTTGTTAGCTGGTTATTTGCTGGTCACTTGTGGGATTTGGTTGGTTTTGGTTGCAATGTGTCTCATCTTTAACTCTTACCCTGCTGAATAAATTAAAATGCCACATTCACTTCTAATTTTCAGTCAGTCAGATTACTTGATCTAGGTTTTTGAGACAAATTCACATACTTAATGACAAACAGTGCAGATCCAGATCAGTTGGCTTCTTCAGAAACTGATCTGGATCTACACTGTTTGCAAAGGCAGGGTATATCCGAGTTCAGTAGGACTAGGGTTAATTTATGATTGGATCAGGGTAGATGTCAGCATTTAATTAAGCAGTGAGTTCAGTTTATGTCTATAGACTGTGACAATGGGACCTGAATCCACAGGGTGCACTGTAATTTTCAGGGGCCCCAAGTTTTACTCTCATAGCCAAGGATTGTAAATACTTTTTTGGACACATTAACTCAATACCAATACTTGCTGTAAAATGTCAACAAGCCCATTTCATATCTGTTGACCTGTCAAAAAATTGCTGGATGAGTACAGTGTAGACCCTGATCAGATGCCAGATTCAGCAGCATCTGATCTCTTTTCTTTCCTCTGCTGATGACCCACAAGAGTTGCTGTATTATTAACCCTAGTCCTGCTGAACCCGGACATGCCCTGCCTTTGCAAACAGTGTAGGTCCAGATCATTTGGCTGATTTCTGAAGAATTTTTCAGCATGACAAGGGTTAAAGGAGGATCAAACAAATCTACTTGGGTTTATGTTGATATTTTGGCATGCCTACTTAAATAAGCAGGTTGAGAGTTGACAGGGGTCTGATTTTCTTTTGGTGTAGGCATCTGATCCATCCATACATACATGTATTTGGGTCAAACATGTTCAGTAGCCAGGAGTCCAGGCAGAGTAGGCCGTGTAGTTTCTATTTTATGTACGACTCCATTCAAAGAAATCAAAAGTAGCCAGGGATAATACCTAAGTAGGAGGAGAAAGTCTCTGGCCACGGCTTAATGAAACCCTTGAAGCTGCTCATGCAAGGCTCAGGGTAAACTTTTAGGAACACTGTGTTAGTATCTGTTGTCTGCATTCCATGTTGTTAACCCTTGTCCTGCTGAATAAATCAAGATGCCACATCCACTTCTAATTTTCAGCCAAACAGATTACTTGATCCGAATTTTTGCTATAAATTATCATAGATAATGGCAAACAGTGCAGATCCAGATCAGTTGGCTTCAGAAGCCAACTGATCTGGATCTACAGTGTTTGCAAAGGCAGGGTATATCTGGGTTCAGCAGGACTAGGGTTAACATTTTGATTGTTAACATGATAGGGGCTGCACTTTTTAATGGATTTTCATAAAACTTGCTCAGCATATTTATCTTAATAAAACCTTGGCCAGGTTTTAAACTGGGTCATATAAGGTCAAATCTAGGTCACTAGGTCAAATCTTGATTTAAGAGAAAGCCTTGTTCATGAGAGACCTTAATTTTGACATAGCCTTTGTAAAAATTGTTCACAATGTTTTTTTGTTTTTTTTATTTTAAATAAAATCTAGGTCAGGTTCAGAACTGGGTCACATGGATGAAAAACTAGGTAACTGGGTAAAATCGTAGAAAAAAAGAAACAACAAAACTTGTACACATATGTTAGTTGCCTACATTAGAATACTCAAAATGTATATCTATATACATTTTAGCTCATTTGCAACAGGTTTAAAATCTAGATCATGAAGTCAGACCTCAGCAAAACTTGTGTACACTTAGAAGTGACATTTTTGACCTGATCTTCATATAAAATGCTCGGAATGTTTTGCTGATTTCTAGGTCAAGATCGAAACTGGGTTAAAGATTAAGCCACAAGGTCAGACCTTAGCAAAACTTTGTTGATACCATAAAGGTCACGTTTTTCTACTGATCTTCCAAACACTTTGTCAGAAGGTTTGTCTTAATTTCTAGAGTTCTTTTGAAATTGGGTCATGTGGGATCAAAAATTAGATTACTATAGTCAGATCATAGGAAAACCTTTTAAACACTCTACAGACTACATTTTTGACCTGAACTTCATCAAAATTAATCAGAATGTCTGTCATGATATTTGTTGATAAAATATTAAACTAGATCACATCCGGTGTAAAATTCTGTTAGCATCTCAAATAAAGGAAATAAAGGAAAGATTTTGTTATCACTTTTGTAACTGTTGAAGCTGCAGCAAAGAAATTTAGCCCATTGTAGTCGTGAGGCCCGTAAAAGGGCAAACAGTGCAGACCCAGTTCAGACTCTGCAGAACGCGGCGTCTGATCAAGGTCTCCACTTTTTGCAAATAGTTTAGCCATTTTTCTCTAGGAATATGTAAATCTCATAACCGGAAGTACCCAAAATTGAAATTGGAGTTCCGATATAGAATGTTGGAGAGTCTATTCAGTCTGCAATGGGTTAAACAACATATATAGTTTGACAATCAAAAAGTGGCCAATAACAAATTTCATTACAAACCTTGAGTGAACTTGACAATGACCTTTGATCTACTTGTTGAAAAATCTGCTCAGATGAGCAGCTAGTGACCATTTTGGACCCCTTGTTTGCATTCTCAAGCCTATATCTTCAGCTCAGGATATTCAGGTGATGACATTCATGTTTTAGCTGGATGTTATTGGCCACTAGGCCGGCATTCCAAAAATGTTAAAAAACTGTTCCATGTTTGTCAGACTTTGGCCTGTTGAAGTTTCCCTTGTTTTACACACCCCTTCCCTCCCTCATAGTGACATATTATCATCCCTCACAGATCCTGGAGATTGATCATGAAATATTTTCTATGGTCATCCTTCCGCTGATTCAAGAAGGGCAGTTGTCAGTTTCTGGCGAAAGAATGTGCACAATATTGATTAACTGCTTAGAGGACTAAGCCTACCCAGTAAACGTGTGGTGAGGTAAACTGACCAAGCTCGACATGACCCCATTGGGTTGACTGGGCCGTAAACCTCACAAACAAAAATCCCTCACAGAGACATATCACTTACAATACCAGTTAACAATCTGTGTTCTGTGGTCCTTTAAACTTCTGATAAGCTGATAACATCAAATTGGTTGGTTTAAAATTCAATTTCCAATAATTACAGGCTATAAGGAGGTTGTTAATTGTTTTTGAGAACAAAGGTGGGCAAAAGTAGTGTGATAATAAGATAAGGTTACTCTAGGACCTACAAAAACATACTCTGTTTTCCCTAAAAAATTGGACACCTTACCATACTTGTCCTAAAATTTGAATATCACTTTAATACCTGTAAATGTGTCTAAAAACTGCTGGATGAATGGCAAATAGGAGAGACCCTGATCAGATGCCACAGAATGTGGCATCTGATCTGGGTCTACCCAGTTTGTCAACATTCTTTCGTGGAGATTGATCATGAAATATTTTCTACGGTCATTCTCTCCCTTCCGCTGATTCAAGAAGGGCAGTTGTCAGTTTCTGGCGAAAGAATGTGCACAATACTGGTTAACCGCTTAGAGGACTAAGCCTGCCCAGTAAACGTGTGGTTAGGTAAACTGACCGCGCTCGACATGACCCCATTGGGTTGACTGGGCCGTAAAACCTCAACACAAACAAACTACCCAGTTTGCTCAGGTCTGTCTGTCTGAATACCTGGGGTAAATTTGGTACCAATTAGGCAATTATTGTTCTCAGGTGAATATTACAGGGTTTTGATTAAGGAGTTGGGTGAATTTCTTTTCTTGAAAACATTCTAGTGTCTCTTTAGAATTGTGTCAATGTGACCATTCTAATGAGCTATCCCAGTATTGTTTTTGTGAAGAAATAAGAAAATATCAGTTATATTTGTTTTATCTAGAGAATAGCAGCTAATTTGGAGCCTTCTAATAATAGCTGGTTAATTAGAAGAACTTTGAATTATTGATGAAGTGAAAACATTATTGCTGTATGTTTGCTTGCTGCTGACAGAGGCCATTTGTGAGATTATCATATTTACCCTAAGTATTGGCACACCTTATCTATTTACCATACTTATCCTAAATGTTGAAATAGTCCATTCTACTGTATTGTTCTAAAATAGTGTGTATTGCAAACAGTATAGACCCTGAGCGGCATCTGATCTGGGTCTACACTGTTTGCAAAGGCCTATCTGTCCCACATAGGGTTATTACAGTAAGTTCAAGAGTTTGTGTGTTTAACGCTTAGCACTCTGGGTAAAATTTTCAGCAGACGACATTTTGAAATATTTTTCTTATTTTTCCCAATAAACAGGATTTGACATTTCATGCAAATTGTCTCCTGAGGAGACAATTTGCATGAAATGTCAAATCCTGTTTTCTGGGAAAAATAAGAAAAATATCATCAATTTGCCTTCTGCTGAAAATGCCCAGAGAGTGGTAAAGGTTAATATAGTAGAGGTTTTGGTGCCATGAATGTTCTCAACTGGCCAGATTTGTCAATGAATATAGCTCCAGATAAGAGGGTATATCCACATAAAATCTTTCTCATTTCTCTAGAAAAAGATAGGTTGTGAGTACTCATTAGAAACACCTCAGGTAGGTGCTTCTAATGAGTACTCACAATATGTTTTTATGGAGAAATATTTTAACCCTTAAAGCGCCAAGCAAAATTTGTAGCAGACGACATTCTAAAATTAGTATTTTTTATTTTTCAGAGAAAACAAGTCTTGATATTTCATGTGAATTTTCTGCTTAGCAGAAGATTCACATGAAATGTCAAGAATTGTTTTCTTCTAAAAATAAAAAAAAGATCAAAATTGTCGTCAGCTTTAGTTGTGATTGGCGCTTTAAGGGTTAATTAAAAAAAGTCCTTGTCTGGAGCCAGGCGTAACCTTTAGCATGCTCTGGGCAAACTCAGGTGATGGAATATTCATAGGGTTGACATTTCTATAGGAGACAATTTGCATGAAATGTCAAACCCTTATTTCTGGGTAAAATAAGAAAATATATCCAAATAATGTCTTCTGAAATTATTACTTGGCAATCTAAGCATTAAAGTCTAAGCATTAAAGATGAAATACCAGGTTAATTACAGGTACAGGGCCCAGTTATTCATTGCATCATTAACTCAATGACGTTGTTAAATTATTGATATGATGTTATGTTGATATAGAAAAAAGTCTTATTTTTCGATGAAAACAGTGGGTTCTATTTCAATGCAAAAGCTACTAGAGCAAGTGCCCTGAGGGCCATGAATACCCCCAGCCAGCGCCATTTCTTGATTATAAAAATGATTTAAGTTTATGACAATGATATTAGTCAAAATCAACTGACCATGAAATATAGGTCACTGACACACATATAACTTACATGGTTGATCTATGAGTGACACTGATCCATTATCCCAAGTACAACATTTCTTGGTCAGATAGTCTTTAAGATATGAAGCAAAATCATTGGACCATAAAATATAGGTCAGAGGCCTACATTTATTTTGAGGTCAAACCTCAGGTCAAACTGATTCATATTCCCGAAGTATGATGAAGTGTGGTAAGGTAAACTGACCACTCTCAACATAACCCTAATGGGTTGACTGGGCTGTAAAACCTTAACACAAATAAACATGAAATGGACATCAAGTTATAAGACAAAATCACTGAACTGTGAAATATAGGTCATTCTTCCCTACACTTCCCCACAAGTCCATGTCACGAGGTGAGTGTCTAACCAACTAACTGTATAAGTTAAACAAAACTCTTTTAAGTTTGCTAAAATTGCATAAAGTTTATGACCTTAACCTTGAGATCACTGGCAGGGGTGGGATAATGGTGAATAAAACTTTAGACTAATATCTATCATTATACCAAATATACACCAAATCCACCATGTGGTTTGGAAATAAGAACTTCAATGCAAATTTTGACGTTGGTGTTAACTAACAAACAAACAAACAAACAAATGAACGGAAAGATGAAAACTATATAGTTTTCATCTTTCGGTTCATCTCGTCTGCATATTTCGTATGCTGGGGGTATAATTAAGGGGACTCGTATACTTGATAGGCTTTCAGCTGTTTTGAAAGGAAGATAACTTTCGTGACTTCTTGTTGGTGTTCCGGAACATCAAGCCTCTTCTGAAAAGGGGTCTGTTCTATGAGGAAAGAATAGAGCAGACCCCATCTCAAAAGGGAGGCAAACAAACAGAGTTGCCTCCCCTAAAAGTGTATCCAAAATTCCATTCCCCTTAACACTTACCATGTTATGGGCAGATTCAGCAGACAACGAATTGTTGATATCTTTTGTATTTTTCCTAGAAAATAGGATCTGACACTTCATGCAAATTATTTGCATGGAGTGTCAGATCCAATTTTCTAGGAAAAATAAAAAAATGTTTCAAAATGTTGTCTGCTGAAATTTTTAACCCAGAATGCATAGTGTTAATTAGTCAATTACATTTTATTCATATTTTTACCAAGGAAGTGTCCAGGGAGCTAAGTGGTTAGCACTCCCAACTTTTGGATCACAAGGTCCCGGGTTTGAATCCTGCTGGAGGTGGAATTCGGCTCATGACTGTACGGTGCTTGACTGCTTAGAACCTTTCATTATCATTCTTCCATCATCTCAGTGTAAATTAACCCTTGTCCTGAACCCGGATATATCCTGCCTTAGCAAACAGTGAAGATCCAGATCAGTTGGCTTCTGAAGAAGCCAACTGATCTGGATCTGCACTGTTTGCCATTAAGTACAATGTATGTGAAATTTCCAACAATCCGGATCAAGTAATCTGATTGGCTGAAAATAGAAGTGGGCGTGGCATCTTAATTTATTCAGCAGGACAATGGTTAAGTAATGTTGAAAGGGAAGTAAGACACCAAAGATTTAATTTATTATTGTACCAATTAAACACAATGGTATTATATCTTGAGCAAGGGGGGTGCACTGTTACACTTTCAAAATTGTTCATTTACAGTCTTTGATTGTCAGGGGCAGAATTTCAGCCAGGCCTTCAACATGCCTAAGTTTGATGCTTCACGCATTTGTTTGCAGCCCAATAATATCTTCATATTTATTTGAGCCAGATTGTTTGTAAAAGAAGGTTTGTAGCCAGAATAATTCATTTGGTTTTGATCTATTTGTGATAAATCTGATTAAAATGTTCTCCCCCCACCCCCACCCCCACTCTCCCCCCCACCCCACCACCACCACCCAACACACACACCTGCACACAAATGCTCATTTACATGCTAGGTGGAGAATGTAAATAGTAATCCATTGATTGGTTGGTGATAATCTGCATGTTTGCACAGCATTAAATTTTAATGAGAAGATAAATAAAACATCAGGGCCCAGTTGTTCAAAGCGTCGTTAGCTTAACAAGCTCGTTAAGGGTCATTTCGTTAACTGTTGTAGCAGATTCAATATACAATATTCTGATATTTTTTGCTGAAAAAATGTGAGTAGCTTTTGCACTGCAAAAGCTACTCACATTTTCAGCAAAAAATTTCAGCATATTTGCGTATCACTCGATGTAAATTTTAACAAATCGTTAACTAACGACGTCGTTAGCTTTGAACAACTGGGCCCAGTATTTTAATTATCTACAAAATTACAGCCTTGAATCATAGGTCCAAATAAGAGGGGATTCTTCAGTTGATAATGATTTTGTAAAATTTCTTACATCAAAATGCATCTTTGTATACACCACAACCTCTTTTATAACACTTTTGCTCGGATCCAAACACTATGTTAGCTAAACAGCTATGTTGTATCCAAACAAAAATGTATGGATTATACAGAAAAATGACCATGAATGATCATTTTTCTATATAATCTATACATTTCTGTTTGGATACAGCATTTTTTTTTGGTCCATCCTCAAGGCATGTTATATCTGAAACCAGCTGTACCCAACCAGCAGCCAGCCTAAGTGGTGCTGTAGGATGCATGTCCTACTGGTGATCAGGAGACTGTGGTTTCAACACCTGCAGAGTCGGCAACATTCTTTCATGGCAATTTGATTATGAAATATTTTCTACAGTCATTCTCTCCCTTCCACTGATTCAAGAAGGGCAGTTGTCAGTTTCTGGCGTAAGTATGTGCAAAGAAGAGTGCAGCCATGAGATGTGAACCGTACTTGCATCAAGAGAGTGCAGCTGTATTTCACCATCAATATGTGGTATTGTCCTTCTTTTCATGTTTCACAGACTTTATTAATTATATGTTCACTCTGTGTCAGCTTGTAAGAAAACTACATGTATAAGGTTGGTAGAAGCATGGTACTTGACCACATTTGCATGCAGGGGAGAAACCCACCATCAGCATGAAGCCTTGGCCTGCTATTTATGCCCCACTTTTAAAATGAATCTACTGGGGACAAGTGCTGAAAAGATAACTTTTGTTGTCTTCTGCAGATAATTCTGGGATATTTTTTCTTATTTCTCCATAAAAACATGACATTGTGTTGTGTGTATTCATTAACCCTTGTCCTGCTGAACCCCGATATACCCTGTCTTTGCAAACAGTGTAGATCCAGTTCAGAAGCCAACTGATCTGGATCTGCACTGTTTACCATTAAGTATGTGAATTTATATCAACAATCTGGATCAAGCAATCTGATGGCTGAAAATTGGAATTTATTCAGCGGGGCAAGGGTTAGAAGTGCTTCCTGGGGCATTTCTAATGTCAGTACCCACAAAATACATTTTTATTTAGAAAATTGTCCCAGAATTATCATCAAATACTCCTTAACAAGTCATCTGATTTTTGAAACTGTTGTTTATGTTCACAATATAAAGAGGGAAATGGTATAAATACTCCTTATTTCCTCCTCAAACCATGTGTTGTGATGTTGCATTGGAACTCTGAGCTCCGCTACTTCTCCTTAGCCACAGCTAGAGGTGATGTAGGATGGATAGGAAGGCTGGACTTGCTGATTTCAGGGCAAATAAAGATGGTGTTGGCATTGGCATAAAAATGGCATTTCTTGTCTGCACATTATCTTCTGAGCAGTGGGCAGATACCTACCAAACCATTCATGGATATAACATTTTTATGGATATATCATTAGGATGAGTCTAAGAGTTGGTTAAGTTTTAATGACAATGACATTGTCAAGGTCAGCATGGGTGTTGATGAGACATTTTCTTGTCTGCAAGTTTACCACATGAACCAGTGGGCAGATTCTGACCAAACCAGTATGGATATGCCATTGAGACATGTCTAAAAGTTGGTAAGTTTGGGTTCCATAACCTCATTTTCAAGGTCAGCATGGGTAGGGGACAAGAAATTTTCTTTGTTGTTTTCTAAAATACAAAGGCATTTCTAGTTGCAAAGATGTAGTAAGATCATTCAAACGAGATAGCACAACATAAAGAAAGGGGTAAACACCACATTTTTGTCTAAATATTTTAATAAGCCTGTTATCTTGTTTCTTGTTTTGTACAATTTATTATTTCTATTTAAAGTGCATGTCAGGTGGATTATTGTAATAAGAACAAATTGAAAATGAATTCTTTATCTGTGTGTTCTATTTTGGAACAAGGAGTGTCCATGAATTTATCAGATTGCTTTTATTTCACAAAATTGAAAAAGAAAATTGGTACTTGAAGATACAGACGTCGCTTATGTATGGGTGCTTCTTAGGAAAACCCACCTATGAGCATGGATAACCCAAGCTTACATATACATGCAGCCTGGTGAGGGTATTTACTGTTCATTTATAGAATGTGTTCAGTCTGCAGTTATGTCCCAAACCAGACTGAGCTGATTGCCCTGGCTGATCGTTACATTTGCTATTGACACCTTACACATGGTAGGTTTTTTCTTGGTATGTCTTTTATAAGAAAGTTGCTTTTGTTGGCTTTGTACTGTGACACTTTCTGCCAGAGGTGTACTGTCACAGTGAATGTAATTGATGAGCAACTTGAGAAAAGGGCCCTTATGTTATATGCAGTGAGAGAAAGGCCCATATGTCTAGATAAGAGTGGGTATCAGGTAAATATTTTTCTTATTTCTCCACAGAAACATATGTTGTGGTTACTCATTAGAAGTGCCTCCAGTGAGGCACTTCTAATGAGTAACCACAACATGTTTTTCTCCACAAAAATGTGGTTACTCATTAGAAGTGCCTCCAATGAGGCACTTCTAATGAGTAACCACAACATTATGTTTTTGTGGAGAAATAAGAAAAAATATCAATACTTTTGGATTGCAAAAAAAAAAACCCATAAAAAAACCGTAAGATCCATAGGTCTAGACAGAGAGGGTATAAGGTAAATATTTTTCTTATTTCTCCATGAAAACATATGTTGTTGGTACTAATTTCTCCACAAAAACATGTTGTTGGTACTCATTAGAAGTGCCTCGCTGAGGCACTTCTAATGAGTACCCACAACATATGTTTTCATGGAGAAATAAGAAAAATATCAATACTTTTTGGATTGAAAACAGCACCTTAAGATCCATAGATCTAGATAAAGTGGGTATAAGGTAAATATTTTTCTTATTTTTCCACGAAAACATGTTGTTGGTACTCATTAGAAGTGCCTCGCTGAGGCACTTCTAATGAGTACCCACAACATATGTTTTTCTTGGAGAAAAAAGAAAAATATCAATACTTTTGGATTGAAAAAAAGCATCTATGAAGGTTTAAAAGCGGGCCCCTAAGAGAGCTGACTCTCAATCCATTAGGTTTCAGATGGTCAGATGTGGGAAAGCCAAGTTCTGTTTATGGATGGTCAGGTGGTTTTTCCCTGAGTTCTCTGGCTTTCGCCAACTTTTGATGAAGGATCGGCTCAATATAAGTGAAATATTCTTGAAAGGGCCGTAAAACCCAAATAAAAAATGAAGGCTTAAATAAGATTGCAGTCTGATCAGGGCCTTCTGTAGATTTGCATTAATTATGTATGTGGGCAATGAAGGATGTGATCAGTTACTGCACAAATTTGCATTCTGATCTAGGTCTCCCATTGTCCACATACAGTCAAACCTCAATACCTTGAAAACAGATGGCTTGTTTACCATGGCTAATGCAAACTTCTTTTTGAGTCTCTACGAAATTCTTCCAATGGCTCAAGAAAAAAATTTAGGGAAATTTTCTTATTTTATCATGAAATTGTATGTTGTTTGTTCTCATTAGAATTGGCAATTCTAATGAGTACATTCAACATACAATTATTGTGTAGGAAATTGAAAAGATTTCCATAAATTATTGCTATGTGCTTCCTGACCCAGCACCGTGCATGATTAACCCGTGGCTCGACCTACCATAAGGGTGCTTTTCTGGCATTGTTCACAATTTTGTCATGAGAATATACCCTTTTGAATACAAATAGGCAGATTGCAATATTTACCCTAAAGTTTGATTCACCTTAACCCTTATAGCGCTAGTCACAACTATTGTCATCTGCTTTGTCATCTGCTTGTCATTTTAAAAGTCATTTTTGCAAACAGTGTGGACCCAGATCAGACTGCTCCTCTAGGAGCAGTCTGATCTGGGTCCACACTGTTTGCCTGTATGCAAAAATATGTTTGAAAAGTCTGCAAGAATATTCAGCAGAGGACATAAACAGACAACATTTTCAGATGCAGTTTTTCTTGGCGCTTTTGTCCTAAAATTTTAAAAAGTACATTTTGCTGCCGAGTTGATGTGGCTGAAAACTGCTGTATGAGTGGCAAACAGTGTAGACTCTGATCAGATTATTCTCATTTAGCGGCATATGTAAACCCTGATCAGACAGTTCTCATTCTGCAGCATTTGTAGATAAGATATTCTTCATCTTCTTCATCTCATCTTGATCTGCACAGTGCTTTCTCAGGCCTATATCCCAGTAATTAAGGTTGTTATGATATGTAATAAGACTTCATTTATAGAAGAGCTGCCATTTATTTTTGCTGTCGCATTTACATTGTACTTATTGCTAAATTTGGTAAATATAAAGTTTTGTCAAGTAGAAAAGCAAATGTCAGTCATAGCCCTAGATAAGGTGTCGTTTTCAGCCACAAAGTATTGATATTTTTCCTATTTCTCCATGAAAATATGTGGGTACTCATTAGAAGTACCTCAGTGAGGCACTTCTGATGAGTACCCAAAACATGTTTTGCTGGAAACTCCTTCATATCTGAAACTATGGTCAAAATCTTTGAGGTAAATCCTAAAATTTCATACACCAAAATTTCTTACTTAATGGCATATGCAAATAGTGGAGGAGCAGTCTGATCAGGGTCTACACTGTTTGCCATTCCACTAAGTATTTAAAAACAACTGCATAAAAAGCAAAATTTAGGCAAAAATGAATGGAATAAAATGTTTGAAATTTTAGGACATTTGCCATATTAGCAATGTATGTATGTTGCAACAGCAAAATTAAAAAACATACCACTGAAAAAAAAAAAGTGAGCCCTTTTGGACAGATGTGGGGGTGCCTGAGAATCTAATACTTTGTTGAGGGGGTAGGGAGTTGCCTAATTCTGTTCATCAATTAGTTTGTTTTCTTGTCCATTTCTAGGTGTGTCTAAAGCTAGCCATCTGTGACTGAAATTGTGTGATCTAGTTCGTTCTGGCAGCTGTTACAAATTTTCATGAAAAAAGGTAGGTAATTAATTAATAAAAGATATGTTTTGAAAAGACTACTCTATTTATAGAGAAAAAATATTATAAAGAAGAAGAAAAGTGATCCAACAAAAAATAGATTTATATATAATGTACTTAACAGTAAAAGAAATGCAAAAATGTGAGAAATCAGCCTCAGTTTTGTTCATATCAAGAAGTGACATAACAATATTGAAAAATCATTCTAATTTTTATAGCATTTACTGTATTTATTTTAAATATTTGTAATCTTACTTTTTACCATACTTGTCCTAATTTATGAACTTTGTTTTTTTTTGTTTTTTTTTTTTGTTGTTTTTTTTGTGGATGTTCCCATTATGTGCTCATTGACTGGACATTTTGTGGCTGTTCAAACTAAGTACTTGGTCAATTTAGATGTTAAATACAGTCATGAATGACATCACAAAAAGGCCCAAATATGTTTATGAGAAAACATACAAAAATTGATAAGTTTTACTTTGAAACCTTAACACATACATTTTTTTATTGTTGTTTGGCCTGTAAGTTTGGAAAGGGGTTACTTCGTCCAAAAGTCATTTTCAAAAAGAAAAAAAAAAAAATACTGAATAATTAATCTAACTTATCCTAAGATTAAGTTAATCTGGTTTTTGAATTTCATCAAAGTTAAAAAAGTTTATCACTTAATAGATATTATTCGGACAATTTAAAGGTTGTTGATCAGCTAATGATGTATACCTATACAGGGATTATTCTGGCCCCAGATTTTTGTGAGAGAAAAAATCCCATTTGGACAAAAACAGTGAGAGATTTTCAAATTCAGTGAGATTTTTTTTCGCTCGCTCGGACAAACTGAGTGAGATTTTTTTTTTTTTTTTTTTTTTTTTTGTAAAGGCCAGATTTTGTATCAGAACTGTATGTATAAGTATTATTATTGCTTATTTTGTAATGTACTCTAAATCAGGTTAATAAAATTGTTATATACATGTATAGGGTGTTTGATTATTTTAAGTATCATTATTTTCATGTTTACTGCAAGTGTTTATATATAAATTTGAACTTTCTGGAAAATCATGTTTACAATAACAAGTTGTTTATATTCTTTTTAGAATTTCCAAATGGAATATTCTAGATTAAGCTATTTTTGGCATGTCACAGAACATTTAAATTTTTCTTGACAAATACTGGAAAATAAGTGATGTTTCTAGTACTCTATTTTTTTCTTAGAATGTGCTTTGATATTATATCGAGGGTTGAGCGCAAGACTATGGTAACTCAAACATATTTCTGAAACCCTTGTTTAGGGGCAACTTGGACCCCTTTGTAAACAATGCAAATTTAGGTGCCATTGCTCATATGAGCAATGGCACCTAAATTTTCATTGTTTACAGAAAGAAATGTTGTAATCTTCATAACACCTTCATGGTGAGGAGATTAGGTTTGGGGAAAAACAACCATCTGACTTACGCTAGTCTTGCGCTCAACCCTCGATATAAGAAGAGAAGATTTTCATATGAGCATCTTTGTACACTTTCATTCTTTATTGGATTACTTCAATGTTTCATTAATTCTGGAATTAAACTCTGAATTCAGGGACTTTAAATTGTGGGATCAGAAACTACAATTCAAAGGATTTGTTTCAGAAATTCTTCAGGAATTATTTCTCTGGGATTTTGTGACATTATCCAATGGTTTTTTTACCTGCGAGTTCCAATTCATACTCATCATTTTTCTCTGGGACTCACAAGTTTTATATAAGTGAGTCCCTGAACTCACAAAAACAGTTAATATCTGCTCTAAAATATATTACAGACTCATGATTTTATCATAGGACTCATGGAATTTCAGTTGTGACTGGATAGAATCACTGTAAATAAACCCCTGATTATCTTGAAAGTACCGTTTACATTTATTTTCTGTCTTGCACATTTTCTTACTTTTTGTTATCAACTAAATAATTTTAAAGCTTGTTGCTGGTTTCACTTTCATTTCTTTCTCGTTACGCCTGGCTCGTATCAAAATGCAAATGGCTGAATAAGGGCTTCATGGGCTTGTTATTCATCAAGCTCAGCTCGGTCTTGTGTTTGATCGTCCTCCGAATCAGGGGAGGAGAGCGTGGCCGCTTCAGTCGAGCTGGGTTGTGCTCGAACAAGATACTTTAACATGTTGCCATCCCGACTGGACGGCTTCGGGTCGGATAATTTTCTTTTTTTTTTTTTTCCGAGTCGGCGGACATGTTTTTGCTGACTCGAGGTAGCGATCAAATAAACGCTTACTTAAACCAGAGACCGACAATGATTTTTTACGATAAAGCTTTCCAATGATACAGATTAATGAATGGTTACCTGCGGTCATATGTGAAATGAATTTTGGCGCCACAATAATTCAGAAACCGGTCAAACAGAACAGTCCGATAGTCTCGAAATGAACCGCATGTGCAAAATAGGAACTTAACGGCGCGAAATAAGAAAAAATCAGCGTGCGATTTTTTTTTTCTCACTCCTGGAATTTTGATGCGATTTCTTGCAAAAAAATGCGAGAATATCGCGAAATCGCGCCAGAAAATGATCCCTGCCTATAGGCTTTTTCTTAATCTCCACAGAAGTCTTAGCCATAGCTCCAGATAAAATGCTTTTTTCTTTTCAACCCACAAGAATTGATAATTTTTATTTCTCCATGAAAACATATGTTGTGGGTACTCATTAGAAGCACCTCCATGAGGTGCTTCTAATGAGTATCCACAACATATGCTTTCGTTGAGAAATAAGAAAAATAAAGAAAAATATTATTTTGATAGACCCTCTTACCTGGAACTGTGGACAGGTATTTCACAGGTGAATTATCACTTCAGCAGTGCCCTTTGATACTTAACTTATTTCTAGAGAAGGTGTGAAAGTGAGGGAGGAAAGGTGTGAGACATGTGGGTTATGGTGTTGTAATGACTGGGAATCGCACAGACTGTTTGACACTTGGTTTAGACTCAAACGGGCCAACCTGTGACCAAATTAACTGGGATTTTCTCTACCTGTCCTTACTTGTCTATATCTGCTAATTGTTAACAGGTAGCTTTCTATATCTGTATTACTTCAAAGAACAGAAAAATTGTTATGAAAACAGAAAAATTGTCCTATTATTATGTGGCTAAAGCTTAATGGAGTCCATATGTTGATTTAAAATTTTGTTTTTTCAGTTCATTGTTGGTTAGCGTACAGAAGTTAATGGGTTGGGTTTGCAAAACCATAAGAAATGTAAAATGATTCAAGGAATGGTTATATGGATTTTTCTCTGACAGGTAAGATACTTTATTTCATTCAGTTTAGTATACAGTATAGTTATAGATGTGATGTTCTTTTTTTTTTTTTTTTTTTACAAAAATATCAATATTTTCTTATTTCTTCACTAAAATGTACCATATTTGCTGTACACTTTTTCAAAGTTTTCAAAAAACGCCTGTTTAGTACACACCTGAATTTCAGGAGAAAGGCAGATGTAAAGTTCAAATATCCAATTTAACAAAATAATACAATCAACCCTCTTTATACCAACACTCGATATAATGACGAAATTCATTATAATGACAATTCATTATAATGACAATTTGACTGTCACAAAACCTTCGCTCAGGAGGTGACAGTTAATGAGAAATTATGCAAGAATATTGCATTTAAACTTCAAGAAACATATGTTTTGGTATTTGTTAGAATTGCATTACTGAGGTGATTCTAACAAATATCCAAAACATATGTTCTATGAAGAAATATGAATAAAACAATGTCTTTCTTACATATCATTCTGTCTATTAAGGTTTCTTTACAAAAGCAAATTCATTATAATGGCAACATCTCTGAGAACAAATGCTGTCGTTGTAACGAGGGCTCACTGTATTATGCTCAAACAGGCAAATGACTGCACCTTCAAACTCCCTCTAAATCCACCACTGTTTGGTACCACAATTAACCGTATTTGTTGACACCTCAACTTCTTACCACACTTAAAAATTGATTAAGTCCTTTTGATTACCCTGAAGACATGTTTCTGAAAAAAACTGCCGGATGGTTGGCAAACAGTGTAGACCCTGATTAGATGCAACATTCACTGATCTGGTCTACACTGTTTGTTCAGGCCTGTCTGTGCAAATACTTAGGGTAAATACAGCATTTGTGTGGTTTACGCTTAGCATTCTGGGTGAAATTTTCAGCAGTCAACATATTGAAATATACATATTTTTCTTTTTGTCCCCTGAAAATAGGATTTGACATTTCATGCAAATTGTCTCCAAGGAGACAATTTGCATGAAATGTGAAATCCTATTATGGGGGAAAAATAAGAAAAACATAATAAGTTTGTCGTCTGCTGAATTCGCCCATAGAACTTTAAGTGTTTATAATGTGGTATGCATATAATTATTTCTGAGAGGTTGCCTGCATTAAAATCATTACATCAGTCTGTTGAAAGAGGGTACCTTATTGGGTATTACAGGATGACCTTCTGCCCAGAATCTTGCTGGCAAAATGGGGAAAAATCTGCTTTTCCCTGAACATGCTGAAGCTGGTTATTTTTAATCAAGCTCAAAATATTTTATAAACTGATAAATATTTCTTGTGTTAATGAAAAGCTTTGTGTAAAATGTAACTATTTTGAAATTAATTACCACCTCAAAATATTCCAGGATGTGGACATTCTCATTGTACCCCCAGCGCTGGTATTGGCGGCAATGGCGGCGTCCACAAATGTTAAAATTTTGTGTTAAAGTTTTTAGAACCTCATTATTTCAAAGTGCTTTGATGGATTCTGTTTTAGTATGATAATGGATATTGGTCCAAAATTTTATGCATTACTATTCCCAACCCCGCTATGTGACCTCAAGGTCAAGGTCACAGACTTGGAATTTTTATGTTAAAGTTTTCCGTTAAAGGTTTTAGGACCACATTATTTCCAAACCATTGGATACCAGTAGATTTTGTTCATGTATAGTATGATGGTAGATATTGGTCCAAAATTTTATGCAATACCATTCCCTCAACCCTCACCTCCTCCCCCTATATGACCAAGGTCAAGGTCACTGAATTATGTCATGCAAAATTATAAATATTGGCTTTTGATTTTTCACAGAAAAAGAGGCTTTTTGGTAAGTTTGTTATAGATGAAGGTTCTGTATCAAAACATATTTTGTGGATACTACTGTAAAACACTTACCATATTTACTCAAAGTATTGAGACACCTTATCTACTTACCATACTTGTCCTAAATTTTAAAATAGTTCATTCTACTACTTCTTGAAAATAATGCTGTATGTATGGTAAACTGTGTAGGCGCTGATTAGATGCTGCATTCTGTGGCATCAGATCTTGGTCTACACTGTTTTCAAAGGCCTATCTGTCCCAATACTTAGGGTTATAAAGATAATATTTGCAGCATCAAAATTTGGCAGTTTAAGATGGGAAGGGCTAATTTGCACATTTTGATATTGGCACAATTCATATTTTCAGATGTACCGTATACCACACTACATGTATATACAATTATTGAAAATTTAATATCGGTGAAGTTTTTGCCTGGATGGCTGTTACAGCCAAAATAAAGTGACCTCCATATTTAATACCACTACAGTAATTAAAGTACACTGGCTCCAGTCTCTAATGACAATTTTTTTCTTCTTATAATCATGTTTGATAATCCACTAAAATGCCTTGGCAAGTACAAGGTATGTCTTGGTGCAAAATAACAAAAGTTGTCTTAAATTACCTTAAATGCAGCTGTGTTGCATAGATATATGGGCTAATTTGCATAATTTGTTAACCTGCGTTTCAGTTTTCATGCTCATATATTATCAGATGTATTATGCAGTTCATATTTATAGAAGGAAATAAGTTATGGTTGATAGAAAGCCACCCGTGTGAATTTTATAATTAAACACATAACCGTGATTAAGCCAAAATTGAAGGTAACTGTTTTGAATTTACCATATTAACCCAAATTATTGGGTCAGACAGGCCTGAGCAAACAGTGTCGACCCAGATCAGATGCCGCAAATGTGGCATCTGATCTGGGTCTACACTGTTTGCCACACATCCAGCAGATGTTTAGATACAGCAACAAGTATTGAAATGACTGTTTCAGTTTTAGCATGAAGCATACAGTTGGCTGAATGTAGCACACCCAATTTCAAGTGACGAGGTCTCGTTTAAATCCTGCTGAAGGCGGAATTCAGCTCATGACTCTACAGTGCTTCACTGTATAATGTTTTTTTATTCTCTGGGCTAAAGTTTGCAAGACCTGGGAGACAGCTTTCTGGCAAAAGAATGTGCACTATTGTGTATCGCTTAGAGGACTAAGCCTGCCCAGTAAACGTGTGGTTAGGTAAACTGACCACGCTCGTCATGACCCCATTGGGTTGACTGGGCCGTAAAACCTCAACACCTCAACACAAACAAACAAACAAAACCTGGGAGACAGCAACATTTTCCTTGGAGAAGCGTCTGGGTGGCCAAGTGGTTAGCACCTCCGACTTCTGATCACAAGGTACCAGGTTTGAATCCCACTAGAAGCAGAATTCAGCTCATGACTGTGCGGCACTCCATTGCACAGAGCCTTTCATTATTATCCTTCAATTATCTCAGTATGAATTAAATAATGTTAAAAGGAACTTAAAACACCAAACCATTGTTATCATCGTTTTCCTTGAAAAATGACTGTTCTCATCTGAGAAAAGGCAAAACCATATCACCAGTTTTAACAACAACAGCAAGATATCTCTCTCCTTCATGTCAGATGCAAGTATCACTACATTGCCAAAACGATGGAGAAATATATTTGTGGGTCAATAAAAATTGGAGATCGAGAAACAAATAAGTAGAACTCGGGTATTACTTTGCGTTCAAAATTGCTTTGATGGCCTTTCTTTTTGTCCTATAAAATGTCTCCCCATCTTATGAACTAAATTACTGTTGACCCCATTTGAAAAAAATGGGTGGGCAATTGGCCCACAATGTAAAGATCCTAGACAGAATCCTGCCAGATATTTAGGATGGATATGGTATTATAATATACTGAGTAATTGTCAATTAAATGAAAATTATTTGATGGTCATATTTCATGAATAAATTAGTCCTAAATAGAGTCAACAAATTTAGTCTGAATACTATCATTCTTTTTAGAGAGAAAAATATCAAACCATCTAGTGCATACCATAAATGATATTTCTAAGATAAAAAATACAAATTAGTATTTTCTCATAGGTATTTTTCTCATATCTCTATATAGTAGGGTCTGACAAATTTGGCTGCCTGGGACAAGTTAAATGTTTTGCTGGGCAAGTAAAATGTTTCCTTGCTTGCCCAGAAAAATATATGTTGTATAGCGAATGGTGACAGCTCTCAGATTTCATCATTTTCATCCTGAAATACCACATCAGGCAAGTAGATTAAATTTTGATTTGTCAGGCCCTTCATAGAGACCACTCAGTAAGATGATTCTTATTCTTATAATTATACTCAATAGTGTTGGGAATCGGCCAGAATTTAATAATCGATCATTGGTTTTGTAAAACTGACCTGCTGAATAAATTAAGATGCCACACTCACTTCTAATTTTCAGCCAATCAGATTACTTGATCTGAATTGTTGCTATAAATTCATATACTTAATGGCAAACAGTGCAGATCCAGGTCAGTTGGCTTCTTCAGAAACCAACTGATCTGGATCTGTTTGCAAAGGCAGGGTATATCCAGGTTCAGGAGGATTAGGGTTAATTTAGCCCTCTTCCAGATACTAATCCATAGCTACAGATCAATAAGAGGGGTATCCAGATAATATTTTTCTTATTTCTCCATGAAAACATATGTTGTGGGTACTCATTAGAAGCACCTTCATGAGGTACTTCTAATGAGTACCCATAACATGTTTTCATGGAGAAAAATATCAGTACTTTTCAGTTGAAACAAGTGACTTATTTAACGTTAAGGCTGTTTTATCAAATTTCTTCACCTTTATTGACCACAAATCTAGAATGACCCAAATAGGGCAGCTTTGAATTTCATTTCTTTACAACTTGCCAATAAAAATAAAAAGTGAGAAAAATATGTTTTTAAAAATAGAATTTTCCTATTAGTCGATTATAAAAAATCTTTCCGATCATCAGTCACAAAAGGCAAAGGTGACTGATGATCGATTATAATGGATCATCAATGGCAACACTAATACCCACAACATACATTTTCATGGAGAAATAATGAAAACATGAAATAAAATCAAATCCGATCCATTGCTCCAGATAAGGTACTTTTTTCTGTCAAAATTTTAAACATATATTTCTTGTCCACAAAAACATTTGGGCACTTCTAATGAGTATACACAACATGTTTTTTGTGGACAAATAAGAAAACTATTTATCAGGGATACCCCTCTTATCTGGAGCTGTGCAGCTCTTTCCTAAAGCCTTGAGTCTACTGTTAACCCTTGTCATGCTGTATAAATTAGGGAGCCACACCCACTTGTAATTGTCAGCCAATCAGTTTGTTTGATTCAGTATGTTGATACAAATTCACATACTAAATGACAAACAGTGCAGAGTCCAGATGAGTTTGATTCAGAAGCCAACTGATCTGGATCTACATGGTCACTGTTTGCAAAGGCAGGGTATATCCAGGTTCAGCAGGACCAGGGTTAAAAACCAAACACTTTTTATTGGGACCTAGTTGGATGCACATCAATGGTGATCAGGAGGTTGTGGGATTGACCCCACCAGGTCAGCAACATTCTTTGGTGGAAATTGATCATGAAATATTTTCTATGGTCATTCTCTCCCTTCCACTAATTCAAGAAAGGCAGTTGTCAGTTTCTGGCAAAAGAATGTACACATTACTGGTTAACCGCTTGGAGGACTAAGCCTGTCTAGTAAAAGTGTGGTTAGGTAAAGTGAGCACACTCGATATGACCCCAGTGGGTTGACTGGGACATAAAACCTCAACACAAACAAGCAAACAAATATGTTTATATCTCCAGATAAGGTGATAATCAACTTTCAGCACAGGTGCACAACCTGCTTTATATGGCATGATGTGTTATAAATGTTTCTTTTTTTCCAAATTATAAAATATGAAGACCAAAAAATACCCATACAGTGATGTGACAATTTTGTTTTATGCTTTCAACACTATTAGCGTTATGATTATTTTCAGCATTAGCCTTGACTTAAACTGGCAGTAAAATCTTGAATTTGGCAATTCTGTCCATATGAATCAGTATGTGAAAAGTTATCAAAATATTCATGAAAGTTTATGCATTGTTTGCAAAATTATCAAAATATTCAGGACTGATTAAGTGTTATGGCCATTTATGTACTTTCATTATTTTGCCTCAGCTCAGCCTTGGGTTGATAAAATCAACTTTCATTTTCTTGCCTGGGCTCAGCATCAGATCAATTAAATCAAACATTTGGCAAGTCCCTAATAGTAGATCTTGTCAGTAAGTGAAAAATTATCAAAATATTCCACAAGGTTCAGTTGTTATGGCCATTTTCAAATTGTAACATTTTTGCCTATGCTTAGCCTCTGTCAATGAAAACTCACATTTGGCAAGTTCATTGGCTAGATCTTGTTGGTATCTATCAGTATGACAGAAATGGTCAAAATGTTCCCAATGGTTTAAGGGCTACATGTATGACCATTTTCGCTAACTGACCTCGGGCAGACAGACAGACAGGCTCACAAGGTGATTATAAGGCACCATAGTTCCAGATAAGGCATGTTTTCAACAGAAAAGTACTGATATTTAGCTGAAGTGCTTCCATTGAGTACCCACAACATATGTTTTCATGGAAAAATAAAAATAATATGTGGCTGCCACCTATTATTTGGATCTATGGGGCACTCTTTGAAAGTCAACCTTTCAGTCGGTCCAATTGGTTGACTGTTCTGCAGGTCGTGCAATTGTTGTGATAATTAAGGACAATTTAGCAATTTTTGCATCAAAACATATTTTCTTGTTTATGTCAAGCTATGTTTTGATGCAAAACTAACAAAAAAATATCTTTTTCAAACCCCATATCTGGAGCTATGTATATTTCACTTGGGGCATAAATACATCTGAAAAAAATTGAACTAAATCGAAGAAAAAAGAGAGCTTGATAAATGTTAAAACTGTAAAAACCTAAATTCCTATGCACAGAGGCAGAGGTGATCAGGAACTTCACAGATAAGGTGTGATTAACCAAAAAGGGTTTGTGTTTCTCATATTTCTCCATGAAAACTTATATTGTGGGTATGGTAAATATCCTTAAATTTTGAACATCAAAGTATCTGACGAAATGACATATGCAAACAGTGCAGACCCAGATCAGACTGCTCCTGAAGGAGCTGTCTGATCAGGGTCTACACTGTTTGCCATTCTACTAAGTATTTTAAGAAACAGCAGCATAAAAAGCAAAATATAGGCCAAAATAGTATGGAATGAAGAGTTTGAAATTTTAGGACATTTACCCTACTCATTAGAAGTGCCTCATTGAGGCACTTCTAATGAATATCCACAACATGTTTTCATGGAGAAATAAGAAAAACATTTATATGAATTCATCTGGAGCTATGAAAATCTCCCTTGACACAAATCAGCATAAAAGCAAAAAAATGTTATGATGTTTAAAATATGAGACAGATGTATTGCAAGCAAAGGTAATTCAGATCATATTCAGAAAACAGAATTATCGTAAAATCGGAAGAAAACGAGCCATTGTGTCATTAATGTTGGGAGGGATAGTCAATACTAGATTGTTCATATAATAGACAAAAGTTGGGTGAGGGAGTCCAACTCATACAGGTAACAAGTTTTATCGACCAGAAATTTCAATATCCAAGTATCACACACGGTTAGTTGAGTATATTTAGAATTGAGATAAGATTTCGTTGTGAGAGTAGTTACTGATAAATTGTCATCATTGTAAGGTGAATCTGAAATTAGTTGATGTTTGATTAGAAATTGGATCATATAACAGAGAAATAAAACAGTGGATTCTGTGAAAACTTCTGTTCTACTATTCTGTCTGTCGCTGGGATCATAAAGTGTTTGGATTAGGTAGGTACATTGCAAATTCTCAGGATTTAATAGATGTTCTAGATCCAGATAAGAGGGTAACTAAATAATTTTCTTTCTTTTTTTCTTTTTTTTTTCTTTTTTTTGTATTTCACCATGAAAACATATGTTGTGAGAACTCTTTAGAACTACTTTGATGAGGATATTCTAATGAGTACTTACAGCTGTATGTTTTTTGGAGAAATAAGAAAAATATTTTTTACATATTTACTGTAGGTATTCCGACAAACGAGCCCGAGTGAAGAGTGTTGATTCAGAGCAGATGCTGCAGTATGTGGCATCAGGCCTGAGCAAACAGTGTAGACCCAGATCAGAAGCCACATTCTGTGGCTTCTGATCTGGGTCTACACTGTTTGCTCAGGCCTTTTGTACTTGTAAAGAAGCTCATGGGAATGTTATTCTTGTCAAGACTACTGTAGTTGTAACTACATGTAATTGTTTATGTAAAAGAAGTTGGCAATTTTGTAATACATGTAAATATATCTCAGATTCCTTCAGTTTAATGTCCTTCTGTTTAAGTCCTAAGGGAGTGGTGACAAAATTGATTTTAGTGCAGCACCTCTAATTTTTGTCAGGTTTCTGTACTATTCCCAGCATAGATTTATAATGGGCCCATAAATTGGGCCAGTGGTTCATGTCCTATTCATTTGTATGTGATATTTCAAGATTTTGGTGGACCATTTGTGAAACTGATGGACCATCCAGAAAATTTAATGGGCCCAAGAATCCCTCAAGTCTCAGGAATATTATTGGGAGGAGACCGACTCATATTGTGAGAAAGTTAAGTCTGGTTTTCAGTTTTACGGCTGGGCCCGTTATGTATGCAATCCAAACTTGATGTTTGTATTGGATTGATTCCTTAAGGCATTGATCAGTGAAAAGCATGATTTTATTCCTTAAAATTTATGCAAGAGAGATATATAATGCTATCTTTTTTTTTATGAAATCCCACTTAAGTCCTTTGTAATGAAATTCCACTTAAGTCCTTTATAATGAAATCCCACTTAAGTCCTTTATAATGAAATCCCACTTAAGTCCTTTGCTGCCTTCTTCAGTATAATAAATAACTTGTAGAAACTATATTTTCTTTCTTTCACCATAGAACTGCAGTGTTTCAAAATGGGTGTTATGTAATATAGGGATCAAACATGGTTTTTCATGCATTAACATTCGCCAGGTCCAGTGGGAGGTGTTGAAAACTGCGGCCAAAGGCCGCAGTTTTCAACACCTCCCAAGGGACCTGGCAAATGTTAATGCATTGAAAAACCATGTTCAATCGCTATTATTGCATAAAAACTGAATACATTTGCTACATTTCGCCTTATTTCTTGCACTATTTTGTTTCGCCTTTTCACCAATGTCTCGGGAACGCAATTTCCATTGACTATGCTCCTTCTAGGGCCGAGAAGTACACATCTCATAACGGCAGCAAATCTGTGGCCCCGATACAAACATATTGAAAGTTGTGTAGCCATGCATTAACAGCACGTGAATTGCCTTGTTAATACACGGCTTTTCGCCCGGTTAATGCACGACTGTTAATAACTTGCGACACTGCTTTTTATGCAGTAAAGTTGTTTTCTGCATTGGGAGAGATGTGCAATTGTGAACCTTTTCCTTCATAGCTTTTAGAAGAATGTGTTGAAACTAACATGAGACTTAGTTCAGAAACTAGAAACTTATTTCTGCTGGATTTTATTACAAAGGAAAGTCTGATTCAGTGTTCATCTTCACACTCATTCTTCATATCCTGGAGCATCTCTCTTATACCTTTGGTGACTCTTTTGGAAGGTTTATATTCCTAGCCATTAGGTACAAGTGACCTGTGAGTGATCAGGACCTAAATACTATCACTTTACTGAGAGGATAATTAGTTAATTGGATACTTTTCTCTCAAAGGAACCTACTCAAATAACTCGTCTCCTTTTATGATGTATAGTCAGGTGTGTTGACCAATACAAAGGACAGTTTAAACTTACATCAATAAAAGATTTTTATTATATCTCTTTAGGGGAACTTTCATGCGAAATTGATGTCTAATGTTACAAAGAGATAAGAAGGTATTAATTTTATCTTTGTCAAATTTTAACTGTGATTGGTTTAATGGAAATTATTACATTACATATGAATGGCAGGTCGACATTGATCGTCAGTATGTTGGGTTTAAGTATTAGCGGATGACTTTTTAAAACTGGGTAATTTTTTTTGTGTGAAAGTTGAGTTTAATATTTAATAAAAATATAGCAAAACATTTCATACAAATTGTCTCCCCAGGAGACAATTTGCATGAAATGTTTAGCTATATTTTCTACAGAATTTATTACACATTTGTTGTCAGCTAATTTAATTGTCAGCATACTTTGGATTTATTGAGGTGGTTTTGAATTTGTCCCTGGTTTTCAAGGTAAGTTCCATAGCACCAGATAATGTGATAATTGAGAAGATACTTTGGTATATTTTATGTTATTTTTGCACCAAAACATATCTTGTGGATACACATTGGAATTGCCTCAGTGAGGCATTCCAATGAGTACCCACAAGATATATTTTGATGTAATATATGTAATAACAAAAACATACTTTTCCTCAAGTTACACATCATTTACAAATACTCCTATATCTGGAGCTATGTAAGCATTCTCATGATGGCATGCAGCACTTTGGATAAGTTCTTGTGGAGACAAAATTTTCTTTTGCTGGTTACCTGAGAAATATTTTGTTCCGAGACTGCACTGGTATCATTTTGGCAAGGGAACACAGGTTGGATCTGGTGAAAGTATTTTTCGAGGATACATATTTGGGTCAGAGATTTTTATCTAGAGCCCTTGAAATTTTTATATTTTACTTGTGTAAATGAGGCCATTCCATAATTGACTCCTAATGTGAGAAAAAAGCCCTTCTGCCATATGCAGTGCGGGCCTAGACCAGTCTGTGCATCCATGCAGTCAAGGTCTTCTGTTAGTATATATTACAGTCCATTGATTTTGTGAGCAGGCAGTGAAGGCCCCGATCAGACTGTGTATAGGGCCATGCTGATTTGTCCCTTCATTGTCCACATACATCATAAGGGCCCTTTATTTCAGATGGCTCATCAATTACAAATGGCTTTTCTTAAGAAGAACATAAATCGTGGTAAATTGTGTGTGATGCCAGTAACCTATTAGTGGTGAAAAATGTTCTTGCTATCATGTACTGCCGGTGAAACAAATGTGAAAACAAGTATAGAATCATTCTATGCAACAGAAAAGTAATTCTTTGCAATAGAAAAACATTTACATAAAGTTTGGAGATTCAAACTTCACTGGTTTTCATTACGGATTTACAGCAGATGTCAGTGTTACCTGTATTGAAGTGTCAAGCGTGTTACTATAGTAACGACTGAAATCAGATTTTGTGACAGTAGTTCTCTTTTGAATGGAGTTGGAAATGGGAATGTGCTTGTTCATGAGTTACTGGTATTAAAGTGAAAACAAATAAGTACCCGTATGGATGTCAAATCGGAGTGAAATAGTCTCATTTATTGAAAATCTTATTTGTGTATAATATTTATTGTTATAAATTATGGTAAGTGTCCTTAAGTTTCATACACCAAAGTGTCTGACAAAATGACATATGCAAACAGTGCAGACCCAGATCAGACTGCTCCTAAAGGGAGCAGTCTGATCAGGGTCTACACTGTTTGTATGCAAACAGTGCAGACCCAGATCAGACTGCTCCTAAAGGGAGCAGTCTGATCAGGGTCTACACTGTTTGCCATTTAACTATGTACCGGTATTTTAAGAAACACTGCATAAGAAGCAAAAGTTAGACCAAAAAGATATGGATTAAAGTGTTTGAAATGTTATGACATTTGCCATAATTTTACACTAAAAAGGAAATAATCAGATATTTTATCATCTTTTTGTACTGTGAACAGTTCTGGAGTGTATATAAGTGAATTTCCTGCTAGGTTTCGAGATCAGTGGATTTAAAATTACTGACATCTTTGCTGGATTCATAGTGTATTTAAATCCAAGGATCCTTCAGTATTACTTTAATTTTATCAGTAAGTATTGAATATTTTTATCAGTTGATGACGTTATTAAATCCGGATAGATTTGTTTGTTTTTCATGTTGACATTAATGTTATTGTAAATAGTTAAAGATCTTGGCAAGAGAGCTATTGAGAAGCTATCCTGTATGTTTGGAGAAATCCAGGTGTATCATTATACCCCTCACCCCTGCTTTGAAATCATGGGCTATTCCAGTACTAGTTGATATACATCTGATTTTCTCTGTCTGGCCTTCTGTCTTTCTGCTTGTCAAAGTTCATCTTTTTAAGTTTTAGTGAATTCAGATTATGTAAGAAAATTGATCATACATGTAATTTTCTTATATTTCAGAGAAAGTAGGTTTTGACATTTCATGTAAAGGAGAAAATTCACATAAACTCTCACATGAATATTCATGAATGTATTCATAATCTGTTTTAGTGGGCCCCCGTAGCCTAGTGGATTAGAGAGCTGACTCTTAATTCATTAGGCTTCTCACCGCTATGGTTCGAGCCTTGCTCAAGTCACATGTGGGAAAGCCAAGTTCTGCTTACTGATGGTCAGGTGGTTTTTCCCCGGGTTCTACGGTTTTTGCCCACCTTCGGTGAATGATCGGCTCGATATAAGTAAAATATTCTTGAAAGGGCCGTAAAAGCCAAATCAAACTCTGTTTTCTGGAGAAAGTCAGAAAATACTTCAAAATGTCGTCTGCTGAATATTTTAGCATTACTATGTATCATAAGCCTAGCATATGGAGAGCTAGTCTCTAGCCTTTGTTGTCCACAAATGCTCAAAAACCATGTTTGCTTGGCCTAGTCCACATCATTGATATTATTCTGTCGTAACCTTTTAAGCTTGGCTTTGAATCTTATTTGGAATTGTTTCCATGAGATTATTATGATATTTCAGAATGTGTTTTATTGGAGAAATTAAAAAAATATTTTTTGATATCTCAGAATCTCTAGGTATAGATCCTTGAATGAACAGATAAATTTAAATGGGCAGTGAGTGATGTTAGACACTTGCAAATTGTCCAAAGCTAGTTCAGACTGAGGCTGAGAAATTTCATATTAACCCTTGTCCTGCTGAATAAATTAAGTTGCCACTCCCACTTCTAATTTTCAGCCAATCAGATTACTTAATCCTAATTGTTGCTAATAAATTTGCATACTTAATGGCAAACAGTGCAGATCTAGATCAGCTGGCTTCTTCAGAAGCCAGCTGATCTGGATCTACACTGTTTGCAAAGGCAGGGTATATATGGATGGGTTCAGCAGGACAAGGATTAAAGTTTTATTTGAAGGTATTGTATGAGTGTATAAGAGGGATATCCACAGGAATATTTATCTCATTTTTTTTTTTTTTTTTTTTTCACGAAAACCATATACGGAGCCAAGATTTGAGACAGGATTTGATTTCTCAGAGGGATTTCGAATATGAAAACTGAGCATTAAACTTGGAGATTTTCCTTGGCTTTTCATAAAATTCCATATGAAATTGAAATAATTCAGATACAAGAGAGGGCTTGAGAGAGCCCTTGAACCGCACTACTGGATTTGTCACCAAAAATATGCTGTAGATACTCATTTGAAGAGCCTCACCAAAGCATTTCTAAATTCTGTACCTACAATATATGTTTGTGTGTAGAAATAAGAAAAATACCAATCCTTTTTGGCTGAATAAAATTGAAATAATTCAGATACAAGAGAGGGCTTGAGAGAGCCCTTGAACTGCACTACTGGATTTGTCACCAAAAATATGCTGTAGATACTCATTTGAAGAGCCTCACCAAAGCATTTCTAAATTCTGTACCTACAATATATGTTTTTGTGTAGAAATAAGAAAAATACCAATCCTTTTTGGCTGAATAAAGCGCCATATCTAGGGCTATGGGACTGCCATATCTACCCATCCTGTTACCCATCCGGGAATACTTGTTCATTTTGTTCACGTCTGTCTACACCGCAGTTACATACCCAATGCACCTTTTGATACTGTTGTAAAGATTTTATAATACAAGACAGTCAATGCATAAAAGGACCTTAGTACATATACAAACAACAATGGTTCATTTCAGTTTGCACATTTGCGTATTCGGAACAGGGCATTAGCTGATCACTTGAAAGAAGACTGCATACCGTAAAACAACTAACAGAAAATTAAAGACCCTAATCTTAGTAACCAGAATGCCCTGGTTGATCTTGGACTTTTCTGTTCCAAAGTTCTTCTTTTTAATCTGATGTTCCTTATATTTGAATAAGGGGTAGATAGGATGAGTAATCTATGCATGTCTGAATAATTTTTGGTTTTCTATAGGCCTTTGACTATTTCTTTCTTAAGATTTAATTTGCTTGCTTTGAATGCAAAACAAATATTGAGTTTATATTGTTATCATAGATGGAAAATTTAAAAAGAAAAAATAATAGTAATAAAAATGGCCTCTAAACAAATCCACACCCATTAGCACCTTGAATACACTATTTAGACTCTAAATTCATAACACTAGAAAAGATGCTTTTTTCTTCAGCCTAAAAATGTTCATACAGTTGACTCTCGTTATCTTGACCTTGCTTATCTCGAATAACCGCATATCTCGAAGTGAAAAATCTGGTCCCTGCCTAAACATGAAAACCTAGCAAGAGGTAAAAATATTGTGGAAAAGAGGAGAAATTGCTCCTAAGGAGCAATTTCTCCTCTTTTCCACAATATTTTCAATATATCTCTAACTTCAAGAGTCCAATTACATACAATGTATATATTTGTTAAATGAGGTTGTTCGAATTATTTTTATCCTCAGTTCTGCAAATCTGATATGTCGAGGTATGGATATCGCGAAGTATTTCAAAGAGTCCCTTGGAATTCGAGATAACGAGAGTCGACTGTTTTTGTTTTTTTTTCTCTCTATGAAAACACTTTCTGGATACTCATGGCTGAAGCATTTCCAGGGAATACTCACAATCTTTATTTTCATGGAGATATAAGAAATACCCTCTTATCTAGAGATATGATAATTGCCAATGATAGTTTGGTGTGTTACATACCTTTCAACATTATTTGAGTCATATCGAGATGATGGAAGAGTGATAATGAAAGGCTCTGTGCAATGAAGCACTGTGCAGTCAGGAGCTGAATTCCGCCTCCAGCAGGATTCAAACACGGGAACTCGTGATCCAGTCAGAAGTGCTATTACCACTCGGCCACCCTGACGCTTCAGATAATTGCCAAATAAGAGTCATGAAAATCCATGCCACACTTATAATGCAGAGCTTTACCTCAGTGAATTTCCCTGTTGTGTGTGTTAAAAGCTTAGGCCTAGAATAGCCTGCATAGATGTGCAGTCTGATCAGGTTCTTCATTTGAAGACATTCTTCAGTAGTAGCTAGCGATTCTGTAAGCAGCAATAAAAGCCCTGATCATACTCAAAAGAATTTGCAGGCTGATCTGCACCTTTTTTGGCCCACATATTGCAGAAAGAATCCTTTTTCTTATCTTATGTTATGTATCATACCATATTTACCAAAGTTTTTGAACAGGTATACCTGAGCAAACAGTGTAGACCCAGATCAGATGCTGCAAAACGCAGCATCTGATCAGGGTCTAAACTGTTTGCCTCTCATCAGTTAGATTTGCATAGACATCTACAGGTAGTGAAATGGACTTATTCAAATTTTAGGACAAGTATGGTAAGAAGATAAGGTGTCCGAATACTTAGGATAAATACATTATGCTCCAGTATGACAGATATGTCAGAACCAACTGTTACTCAACAACAGTCAAAAAAGTGGAGAACAACTGCCCCATCACTCAGTACTGGTGCTGTTACAAGCCTCATGATGTGGAAAGGGTGCTTAATGCTTTAATGGCATGCTGGGTAAAATTTTAAGTAGACAACATTTTGATATACTTTCTTTTTCCTTTTTTTCTCAGAAAAATACTATTTGAAATTTCATGCAAACTGTCTGCTTAAAGGGCAAATATGAAAAAATTTAAAATATTCCTGGTTTTCAGGGTGTTGATAGAATGATTTAAGAGAATTATTTTGTTGAAAACCCCATCAAAAAATTCCAATCCAATCAAAAGTTATGGTGATTAATTTACGATACCTACCTTTTGTCCTCTTAGAGTAACCTCCCTTGGATTGTGTATTGATTAAGGCCCACAATGCAATATTCAGTGATGTCATAGTGGAACTTAAATTTTAAATTGAAATTTTAAAGAGGAATATTCTGCATTTCCTTATATGCTACACAGTTTTTCTCCTTAACCATTATTGAAATTGGTCTCTGTCCACAAATAAGCCCATGAATAGAGAATTTAACTCAAAATTTAATCTGTTATTAAAATTTAAAGCTAAATTTTAAAATGTTTAAAACTTGACTAATATGAAATTTTTCGTAAGTTTTTTTTAAATAATAGTGAATTTTGATCATATAAATGAATACCAAAAAAGTCAATTTTGGCTAATTATTAAGCATTGTAACTGGATTTTAAATTATTTAAATGAAATTTTTAAATTTGAAATGTAACACATTAAACGGAAAATAAGAGCTAAATTCCTATGTATATTAGTTTAAAGGAGCTGAATAAATTAAACAATATGAAAACTGAATTGATGCAGATTAAAGAGCAAAAAATATTGGAAATTAAAAAAAGTTTAAAATTATACTGTTCCCTTATGATGTCATAAAAAGGCTCATGAATATTAATGAGGCAGCCTGGATTCAATCCTCTTGGATGTTAAATATCAAATTTCAAATCGCAATATTTCAGAAACCGTTTAAGATAATTTGATGCGGTTTTCGGCAGTCACCTCCTTACTGAAGTGCCCTTAAATATTTAGTAGAATTAAAACCTTTATATTTGCCCTTTAAGAGACAATTTGCATGAAATGTCAAATCCTTTTTTCTGAGAAAACTAAGAAACATATCATCAGTTTGTCATCTGCTGAATTTGCCCACAGTGTGCTGAATGTTAATAGCATATGCAATAAGCATATGCCCCGATCAGACTGCTCAGCCATGCAATCCACATGTATATAGATTTTTTTGCATTTTGTTGGTTCATTCTACAAAATACCACTGGTTCTGTAATCTGACAGCAGCAGAGCTCTGGATATAAAGAACCGTCATCCAAAGATTATTGATAGTTTTCTTTTTTCTCCACATAAAAAGGGGACAATTTGCATGAAATATCAAGCGATTTTTTTTTTTTTTAATTTTTAAAATTTTTTTTATTTATTTATTTTTTTTTTTTTTTTGAATATAAGAAAAATGGTAGTTTGTGATCTGCTGACCCAGCACAGAAATTGGTAAAGGGTAGTGAAGAAATTGAACAAGGCTATTTGAGCATTTTGACTGCCTGGTGATATATGTATGCTTACAAAGTGTTGATTGAATAGCAAACAGTGCAGTCCCTGATAAGATGCCACATTTTGTAACATGTCTGAAAGTTTATGGTGTATAAATAAAGGAACTTAATCAACCTAAAAGTACTGATATTTTTCTTATTTCTCCATGAAAACATATGCTGTAGGTTATCATTAGAAGTGCCTCACTGAGGCGCTTCTAATGAGTACCCACAACATATGTTTCCATGCAGAAGTTAGAGAACTATTTATCGGAATACTCCCCTTATCTGGAGTTATGATATAGGGTATATCATGTCTGAATGTAGGTCGCAGTAACTTATCAACTGAGAAATGAAAGCATAAATCATAGAGTTTCTTTTGAACACATAGATGGTTTCACGAAAACACTTCAATTTATCTTATTTTCCTTCCAAAACTGTAACTCGTCCTTAGTTTCACCAAAACACTTCAGTTTGTCCTATTTTCCTTCCAGAACTGTAACTCATCCTTTAATCTGCAGCAAGTACAGTTTAGCAAGTGACAAATTGCATGTTAGCAGGATTTCAGACAATATTTTTACCAGAATTGTCTGTTTTCTTATTTCTATATATATATGTTCTTTAATGTAAAGATAACATAACTTGTCATCTAAATACATAATGTACCACTTGGTAGATTTTTTTGCCACCTTTTACAAGGTAGTCAACTTCTGTGACTTCCTGTTAACTTTCCTTCAAACAAGCCTCTTCTGAAAAGGTCTACTGTAAAAGGAAAGAATTTGCTCCCCTTGGGAGCAAATTCTTTCCTTTTAGAACCCTTTTTAGAACGGAAGCAAAACTATCTCCACAGAGTTGTATCCTGTGATAGTGTATCTGTTTCCCCATAAGCTTTGCCTTGTGATCTGATTTTTTCATGATCATTAAAAATGGGTAGTAGGTTCGTGGTAAGGGCTTGCTATTGTAACTTGCAACAGTTGGGGGAAGGGGAGCATGTTAGTGTTTCTTCTGTTCCTGCCATGTCATTTGCTTATTCCCTCATCCTCCACTATTACTCTATTTCCTTTCATGTACTATTGCTTCTGTTCCTTTTTTTTCCTTTCTCTGGGAAATGTCGTTAAACATGTACTCTTAGAAGCGAACCAAAAATCATTGAAAATAAATGTCACATAAAATCTGTTTGTACAGCCCAATAAATAAGGAAATTAATTAAGTGGAATGAAGCAGTTTATTTCAACAGTATTTCTAGAAGTCATTATTGCTGTCTTGTCTCTTTGAGGAAATATTGATTAAATTGAGAAATTTTCATTGTTCCTGATAAGGAGAATTTTTCATCCAAATTAAAAATTGTTGACAGTTTTCTTATTACTTCATGAAAATATTTGTTGTGGGTACTCTCGTTAGAAGGGCCTCGGTGAGGTGCTTCCAATGAGTACCCCAAAATATGTTTTTGTAGAGAAGTAAGGAATATATTTTTTGATACCCTATTTTATCTGGTGCTATGAATTTTGCTTGATTGACATTTTCATACATAGCCCTAAATCAGAACGGATTCCATATAGTTTTCTTAATTTTCCACAAGGGTGAAAGTTATAAGTACAGCAGTAATGACATCTAGTTTCTAAATTTTCTACAAACATGTATGTTATGGTATTAGATAATGAGGCACTTCTGATGAGCACCCACAACATCATGATTTGCGTTGGCATCCACCAGTTTAAAGGTTTTGTGTTGTAGTTTTTAAACGTCATAATATCCAAAGCCTCCAAACTATTGTTTGTTTGTAGTTGACCTGATGGTAGGTTTTGGTACATAGTTTTATACAGAACCACCTTCACCCTTCCTATGACCTGAGGTCAACCTGGCCACAGATTTCAAATTTTTGTTATACTTTTACATTTAAATATTTAAAGATCTACACCTCCTGAATGCCAGAATTGATTTAGTTTATACTTGAGTTGCTGTTAGCAACTGTTCCAAAATTTTGTTCATTGTTCTTTAGGATCTGAAACTACAAAATTGTATGCTGCTTGATTTGAATCTCCTATTTATGCCTAAAATGATACGGAATTAGCCAGGATTTTGGAAATTATACCATTGCAAGTATAAATGTATCACTGTCTTCGCTATTTGCATATTATGCACTAGGGCCTCTTTTCCACAATGTGTCAAAAAAAATTTTTATCATCAAAATAACTTACCCAAGGTCCTGTGGGTTATGGTGTTTTCACTGTTTTATTTCACTGTCAAATTTATTCAGTTTTATACATAGCTCTAGATAAGATGGGTAACCAGATAAATATTTTTTTTTATTTCTTCATGAAAACATATGTTGCGGTACTCATTAGAAGCGCCTCGATGAGGTGCTTCTAATGAGTACCCACAACATATGTTTTCATGAAGAAATAAGAAAAATATCAATACATTTTGATTGATAAAAATTCCCTTGACTGGAGCTACCATAATAACCATAAATATTGGGATAGACATGCCTGAGCAAACAGCGTAGACCCAGATGAGATGCCGCATAATGCGGCATCTCATCAGGGTCTACACTGTTTTCAATACATACAGCAATATTTCAGACAAGTTATCTGGTAGTAGAATGAACTATTTCAAATTATAGGACAAGTATAGTAAGTAGAAAAGGTGTCCCAATACTTAAGGTGAATATGGTAGTTTTCATAGCTACAGATAAGAGGGGGTATCCACATAATATTTTTCTTATTTCTCGATGAAAACATATGTTGTGGGTACTCATTAGAAGCGCCTCGCCGAGGCACTTCTAATGAGTACCCACAACATATGTTTTTGTTGAGAAATAAGAAAGATATCAGCATTTTTTGGATGAAAAAAGTGCCTTATCTGTTGCTATGCAGTTTTGCTTTTGCAGTATTGACAAGAGGCAATTTGAACAATAAAAACATATAAACCTGTCTGGGCTATGGTCAATAAAAGAGAACAACAATAAGAATTGGCATCTGGAAATTCAAACTATTGATTTCTGCTGGAGGCTCTTGATTGTTCTGATCTAATGGTATGAAATAAAAAATGTATGAACTATTGAATCATTCAGAAATCTGCTAAAACATATTTTCTAATAATACTAATTGCTTTTGATAAGTGGATGCAATATATTCTGCTGAAATTACTTGAAAGGACCATTCATTGGACCACTTTGAAGTCCAGCGCTATTTTAGTGTAGACTTATGCAAGAAGACAATGTTTAACCACTGTTATAAGAACTGAACTTATCAGAAACAAGTAATATATTTTTTTTTTTTTTTTTTTTTTATAAAAGATAACTGGCATAGATTAGATGGAAAGGTGTTTTGAAATAAGTGACACAGATCTATATGTTAAAGTGTTTGACCGTTAGATGTCTTGGTAGAGTTGTGAACATACCACGGAAATTATTGATGACTGTTTGACTCTATTTAGATTGTTATTCTGTGTTATCAGTTTCTCAACACACAGGTACCCTTGATACTGGACACATGTTCAGAAGTGTGAGTAAATGATTAATTGCAATGTAAGTAATAGCTATCATGATTTATTTTACAGTTTGTTTAATACAGTGGGTATTGTAAAAAGAGATTTTACTCTACCTAATAAACCTTTTCATCATCATCCTAAAAGGAACAGTTTGATCTGGATCTGCACTGTTTGCTGTTTTTAGCCAGTATTCAGACACATGGTAGGAATGATATCACTACCTTATCCTCCTATGTTTGTCAAATGGGTGCTGACCTCGGTGGCTTAGTTGGAATCACGTCCAACTGGTGATCAGGAGGTTGCAGGTTCAACCCCTGCCGGATCGGCAACTTTCTTTCGTGGAGATTGATCATGAAATATTTTCTACGGTATTCTCTCCCTTCCGCTGATTCAAGAAGGGTAGTTGTCAGTTTCTAGTGTAAGAATGTGCACAATACTGGTTAACTGCTTAGAGGACTAAGCCTGCCTAGTAAAAGTGGTTAGGTAAACTGACCACGTTCGACATTACCTCATTGGGTTGACTGGGCCATAAAACCTCAACACAAACAATTGTCAAATGGGCAGGGTTCTGACTAGGGTTTTGAAAAAAGGAATCCCAAAGCCCAGTTCTCCAAAAAAGTAAGGGTCATGCAATGTAGTTTTGCCATATTTTTCTCAAAAGACATGAAGTCACAATCGTAAAAATAGGAGTCCAGGAATCAGAACCTCAATTGATGGGCAGTTTTTATTGGGACCCATTTACATAATAACATCATTTTCTAATGATGTGGTAGTCAGATGGATTTCCTCAAAATTTTATATAAATATGGTAAAGAGGGAAGGTGTTCAAATATTTAGGGTAATTATGATGCAACTTCTTTGTTATCTAAACTAAGAGTTTGTCATCTTCATCAATTATTTATAGAATGCAGAGACATCTGTCAACCTTTATATTTGCATATAGATGTTATATACTAGTATGTTCATACTTTTCACCTTCCTTAACCCTTTTAGAACTAAGTGAATTTATACAGATGACATTCAAAAAATTTTTTTTCTTAATTTTTCAGAGGAAATAATTATGTCTTTACGACCAGTGAATTGTCAGCTTGGCAAGACTTGTTTTCCTTTGAAAAAAAAAAAAAAAAATAATAATAATAATAATAAATAATAATGATAATAAATATGTAAAAAATTGTGGTCTGCTGCATTTGCGATAGGTGCTTAAAGGGTTAATACTTTTTACTGTCTAATTTATACAGATTCTTACTGTTCAGAATAATTTAAAACATTACAAGGGTTTAAAAATTGTGAATATTTTGTTTGTTTCTGATTTCCAGTTGGGTACAAAAAATTAATCATATTGTCAGTGTATTAATTCTCTTAACTTTTACCAGTCTCTAGGCAAATTCAACAGATGAATTTATGAGATTTTTTATTATTTCTCCGATGAAATAGACTTTGATATTCCATGCAAATTTATCATGCAAATTGTCTCCAAAGGGATATTCCATGCAAATTGTCTCCAAAGGGATATTCAAAAATACCTGCTTGTTTTTCAGAAAAGCATATGCCTAAATTATAACCCAGAATTCCAAAACATATTATTATTATTTATTATGCCCATGGGCATAGACAATCTTTAAGTTTGTCATTGCAGCGGAAGCACTTTATGAAAGGTCATGAACTGGTCCCATGCTATTGTCCATTATTAAAACCAAGTATTAGCTTCCACAAAAAGCTTGGCCTACGCTTTGCACACAGTGCGCTAACCATAGACCAAGCTTTTTGTGAAAGCTAATACTTGTTTATATGGAGATATTAATTGAGACACATTATTTTCTGATGATTTCATTTTGGTAGGCTGGGTTCATTGAAGTACCTTTTCAGTAACAGTTTTGCAAGGATACAAAGAAAAGTAATCTTAATAAATGTTTGGAATTTTCAAAAAATGATAATTGAATAGTTGTAGATTTGAAGATAGATAATGGTAACACTTTAATCATATCGTCAAGGTATTAAGTCTTTTTGACCTTTACCAATCTCTGTTGGGAAAATTCAGCAAATACAAATTGATGATATTATTCTTAGTTTTCCCAGAAAATAGACTTTGACATTCCATGCAAATTGTTTCCTTTAGAGACAATCTGCATGGAATGTCAAAGGCTAGTTTCTGGGAAAAAAGAAAAAAAACTATTTTAAAATGTTGTCTGACAAAATGTTTACCCAGTCTACTAAGCATTAAAACACTTTGCACTATATGTGTTATCTTGAAAAAAGGAAATAGGCTTAATAATTGTTGTACTCAAAAATCAATTCCACCCAGGGTTTATTGATTTCAATAATTGAACATGTGTGCTGTTAAATTTTCTGTAAATTTTGATGTGCAGGTGAATATGTTTCTGCATAAAGAGATTTGTTCAGGAATGCTTGAAAATGAATTATTGCACACTCAAGCATGCCTAAGCTGTTATCTGTAGTTTAACCCTACCATGGCTAAAAATTAAAAGGCGAATATTTTCTTATTTCTTATAAAATGAGAAAACAAATGGGTTTGACAGTTTGTTCAAATTGACAGTTAACGAGATAAATTTGTTCATCTGCAGTTTAATGCATAACAGGCTGGGTTATGCCAATCAGATTACTTAATTCAGATTGTTGATATAAATTCACATACTGACAAATAGTGCAGATCCAGATCAGTTGGCTTCTTCATAAGCCTAAGAAGCCAACTGATCTGGATCTACACTGTTTGCAAAGGCAGGGCATATTCCAGTTCAGCAGGACTAGATTTAATGTCCTTCATCTTCATAACAGTGGCAGACATTTTACTTTCTTTTTTCTTTTTTTTTTTTGTTGATATAAAATAAGGCATGGCATTTGCTCCAAGGGGAGAAATTCTTTCATTTAGAGTAGACCCCATTTCATTTCAGAGAGGAATCAAAACAATTTTGACAGGGTTGCCTAACATGTAAGTGTATCTGTTCCCCATAATTAATTCATAGCAACAGATAAGGCGCTTTTTTCATCCGAAAAATGCTGATATCTTTCTTACTTCTCCATGAAAGCATATGTTGTGGATACTCATTAGAAGCGCCTCGCTGAGGCGCTTCTATTGAGTACCCACAACATATGTTTTCGTGGAAAAATAAGAAAAATATTATGTGGATACCCCCTCTTATCTGTAGCTATGTAATTATGCCTACAACTTCAAAGAAGTTGGAAGACCATATTGCTTTTGGGTTGTTCATCCCTCAGATTGTCCATCCATTTGTTCATTTGTCATGCTTATCTTGTCAGCAAGATATCCTGAAAAGTGTTTGAGCTAGAGCCTTGAAATTTAGTTTGCTGATTGGGAATGATGATTAGATTGCCTGATCAGCTTTTGAAAAAGTATGGAAAAAATGGCATTTTGTAGAAACAAGCATATAGTTGGGGATATAGTGTTTTAAAAACAGACATTTCTAGTTTCGTTTTGTATTTACTTTCAGGTAGTGTTTGAACAATGGTGTCTGACAAAAGATCAGGATAGATCTTTTTAACAAGACAAGATAGAAACAGTGCACAGTAAGTACAGAACTTATGTCTAAATGAGCTACAGCAGGAAAAATTTACCTTCAGCATTAGTGTTACAAAAATGGCATTTTTTTTTCAACCAAAAAGTATTGATTTTTTTCTTATTTTGTCCATGAATATGTATGTTGTGGTACTCATTAGAAGAGCCTCGCTGAGGCGCTTCTAATGAGTACCCAAAACATGTTTTCATGGAGAAGTAAAAAAAATATTTACTTGATACCTAGAGCAATGCTTCAGAAGGGAGCCCAGTGAAGACTCAGATAGATCATACTGTGCATACATACGGTCTGATCAGTCTTAGACTTACTGGGCACTTATTGGATAGCCAAGGACCTGAGATTTCTTTAGGCAGACAATGAAAGATCAGACGCACAGGCTGTTTTTAGTTTTCACTGGGTACACATGTACAATTTTTGGGTTGATTGTTTACAGTCGAGCCAAAGTATACATACACCAAAATTTCCTTTAGGTTGTTGTCCACATATTTATCATTGACCAAAAAAATCAAACCGCGCATTTCTTCGAAATCCAGGTAACAGTTATTTATAGCCGCACTATTCTTGTTGCTGTGATGTCAGAGTGCTGTGTAATGAGGATTATCAGTAAAACCTGGACTCGGACATAGGCAAACAGTGCAAACCCAGATCAGATGCAGAATGTGTCTCTGATAAGGGTCTTCACTGTTTGCTTAAATTACAAGAATTTAAGGGTAAAATGAAACAGTCTTTAAGTCCACATTCATGGACCATTTTCCCAGCTTACACTCAGAGACAATCGACCCAGCAGTGCTGTTTGTGCTTTTTTTTTTTTTTTTTTTTTTTTTTTGGACTTAACTGTTTAGAAGACTAAGCCTGTGTGTGTAGTTTAAATGACTGGCTTGACTGTCGACATGATCTTAACTGTGTTGACTGGGCCATAAAACTCTACATCAAACAAATCAAACAAACATGAAGACAAACAGGTATGACTGGATAATTTCAAATCCTTGGGTTCCAGAATTAGCCCAGTTAGTAGTTAGTTATAATTTGGGCGATAAAATACCAATATTATTCTTATATCTCTGAGAAAATATTTGTTCTATGATACCATTAGAATATTTCAGCAAAATTCTTTTAAGGAAATGGTTCTAATTTGGTACAAGAATATGTTTTCGTGCAAAAATAAGAAATATATCATTCTGAATTGTTACTATATATAGCTTTTGATAAGGGGGTATTTGTATAGCTTCCGATAAGACAGTTTTCATTTTTACAATCAAAAAGTAATAATTTTTTTTTCATTTCTCCATGAAAATATATCCTGTGGGTATTCATCAAAAGCTCCTTGGCGAGGCACTTCTAGTGAGTACCCACAACATTATGTTTTCATTGAGAAATAAGAAAAGCATTCTTGTTATCTGGAGGTACATATTCAGAATATTTTTTGGATATTTCCTCTCCATGAAAACATGTTTTGGGTACTCATTAGAAGTGCCTTTCTGAGGCACTTCTAATGAGTACTCATAACATGTTTTCTCAGAGATACAAAATGTATAAGAAAATATCAATACTCTTTTTGAGTGAAAAAAGCTCCAAATCTGGAGCTATGAAAGAATACAGTGTTTATCAAGAGCCCTGAACACCTTTACAAATATTGAATCTTCTGAGGTCTACATTATATCTGTTTCAAAGCAAAGAAATAAATCTAAATGTCATCATATACACACTGTCATGGGAAAAGGTCTCTAACAGGTCGTAGGTAAAAGCAAAGGTGGGTACCAGTCTACACATCCATGCAGGCTAGTTGGGACTTTTTACCGTTCGTTTTTACTTTTCTATAAAGTTCAATGCAGTCAGGGTCCATGTCATTCATTTCACAGATTTTACCGTATTTACCATATGTATTCGTACAGACTGGCCTGAGCAAACAGTATAAACCCAGATGAGACGCCACAAAATGCGGCATCTCATCTAGGTCTACACTGTTTGCCACTCATCCAGCAATATTTAGACACAACATCGGGTAGTGAATTGTACTGGTTCAAATTTTAGAACATATATGGTAAGGAGTTGAGGTGTCTGAATATTTAGGGTAAATATGGTACACAATATACGGTCAATATCCTAAAATTTCAGACACTTTGTTTCATACTTTTTTGGTCTTTCCCTACCTTTTAATGCAGTTGTTTCTTAAACTAATGAGTGGAATGGCAAAGAGTGTGGACCCTGATCAGACTGCCCCTGATCTCAGTCTGCCCTGTTTGCATTTATCATTTTGTCTGAACATTTGATGTACAAAATTTTAGGACATTTACCATAGTCTGTAGGTACTAATGTTTTTTAACATAACAGTACAGGTTGATCTATATGGGCCCTTTTGTGTCAGCAGTAAGGTCACTTTTTTGGAGTTTTCAATATTCACCTGCCGTATTTATCCTAAAAATTCAGACAACTTTACTCCTGATCATACTTTACTAAAATTTGAACAGGACTGGTCCTTTTCGCTACCTGGTGATGCATCTAAGTAAAATGGCGGTTGAATGAGAAACATTGTAGACACAGATGCCAGATTGGTCTACACTGTTTGCGCAGACCTGTCTCCTAGTTCCTGGAAAGTCACTTTTTTTCAACCGAATTGTATTGATATTTTTCTTTTTTCTGCACGAAAAATACTTTGTGGGTACTCATTAGAAGTGTCTCGCCATGTACCACAACATGAGTACCCACAACATATATGTCACCGGGTATAGATATATGATACACTTGTACTGCCTTGCGGTACAAGTCGGCTTTTATAGCGACGCAGTAGAGTGTAGGACTTTGAGTCCAGCGGACCGGGTTCGATCCCCGGTTGGGGAAAAATGTTATTTCCATTTTTTCAACTGTTACATTTGGCACCCACCGTAAATAACCCACATGTGTGCATAAAATTCCTCGAGTCTCATTTCACGTGATTCTCGGACTCCTAGAAATTCAGGGACGAATTTCAATTTGGAGGGGGAGAATGTCACCGGGTATAGATAAATGATACACTTGTACTGCCTTGCGGTACAAGCCGGCTTTTATAGCGACGCGGTAGAGTGTAGGACTATGAGTCCAGCGGACCGGGTTCGAGCCCCGGTCGGGGATAAATGTTATTTCCAATTTTTCACCTGTTACATATATTTTTGTGCAGAAATAAGATAGTAAGCCAACACAACAAAACCTACAGAAAGACCTGTGCCACCAGCGAAGACTCAGATCACCCTGCGCTTCCCTGCAGTCTGATCAGTCTTCCCTGATCGCTTGTGCCTACAAAGAGGGATGGACAAGAACCCGTGCCATACTGGGTGGACGTACAGGCTGATCTGCGTCTTTGCTGGTCGCACAAGTCTTATTGTAGGTTTTGTCATGTGCTGGCTCAAATATTATGTGGATACCCCTTCTTACCTGGAGCTATGCTGTCTGTCCCAATACTTAACCCTTGTCATGCTGAATAAATTAAGACGCCACACCCATTTTTAATTTTCAGCCAATCAGATTACTTGATCCAGGTTTTTGATATGAATTCACATACTGAATGACAAACAGTGCAGATCCAGATCAGTTGGCTTCTTCAGAAGCCAACTGATCTGGATCTACACTGTTTGCAAAGGCAGGGTATATCCGGGTTCAGCAGGACAAGGGTTAAGGTAAATATAAAATTTTGAAGTAGGAAACTTTAAATTTGAACCTATATGTATTTTTGACATTAACAAAAGCACTTTTGTGCCAACGGTAATGGCCATTGGGGCTGTTATCCTATAATAATAATAATGTAAGCTTTTTATTAAGAACTTTAGTACATGTACTCTGTAATGTAAAGGTATTTGAGTTTTGGTCTTTGTATTTGAAAGTCACATCAGTGGTATTTCAGTCATTCCATGGTGGTTGATTGGGTGACATGGCATTGTAGGAGGTCCTGCAAGACGTATTTTCATTGCATTTGGATTTCTGAAGGGCAGTGTTATATCAAATATATCATCGCAACTCTTCAAAGTATTCCTATTCCCCTTTTACTGAGACACATTTTTGGTAACCGTTTTACCAAGTCATGAATTGCAGTTAGATCATCTTCTTTAGTATCTGTTTTAGATACTGGTATATACATGTATAGCACTGCCAAGAGGACATCTGGGTTTCATTGGTTCAGTGAGAAAAATGCACATGGATGGTTTACAATATTCATGTTTTCAGACAGGAAGAAAGCCTTAACCCTGGTCCTGCTGAGCCCGGATATGCCCTACCTTTGCAAACAGTGTAGATCCAGATCAGTTGGCTTCAGAAGAAGCCAACTGATCTGGATTTGCACTGTTTGCCATTAAGTATGTGAATTTGTATCAATAACCTGGATCAAGTAATCTGATTGGCTGAAAATGAGAAGTGGGCATGGCATCTGAATTATTCAGCATGGCAAGGGTCAATATCCTCCCACCTGTTAGAGGAGGCATTGTCATGAAATAAATGGACCCCTGACCATCCTTCGCTTAGATGTGTCTTGTCGTAAAAAGGTTTTCACTTTCTTCAACAACAGAGTGCTTATAGAAGTGTCCAGTAACAGTTACTGTATGACCTGATGGACAAGGCACTTGAACAGCTGGCCTGCAAAAATAAAGAAAATCAGTTTTCTAAATGTTATGCTTTGTTGCAATCACTGAGAGAAATACCATATTTACCTTAAATATTTGGGCACTTAGCTACTTTCCATACGTTTTTTCCCAATTCTTGAATATTTTACTACCTGTTACTTGTATCTACAAACTGCTGAATAAATGGCAAAAAGTGTAGACCCTTAGATGCTGCATATTGTGGCATCATGGCATCTGATCTGGGTCTGCACTGTTTTTGGGCATGTCTCTCCCAATAAATAAGGTAAGTACTTACTACTTTTTACGGTCATTACCACAAATAAGTACCTTGCACAGATATCTTGGCTGCAAGATTTTCTGAATTGCTGTCATCACCACAAATAAGTATCTTCCAGAGATATCCTGGCTGCAAGATTTTCTGAATTGCTGTCATCACCACAAATAAGTATCTTGCACAGATATCCTGGCTGTAAGATTTTCTGAATTTGCCATTTATGCAAAATGTTTACAAGGGAGACAACTTTTTATGACTTCTGTTTGCGTTCCTGCATACCAAGTCCCTTCTGAAAAATGGTCTACTTTTAAAGGAAAGAATTTGCTCCCACAGGGCACAAATTTTTGCCACTATTTTGAGAAGAAGAAGAGGGGCAAAACGAGGTTGCTGCCTCTGAAAGTGTATCCATTCCCTTAATTGCAGAGAAATTGCAACATTAATTGCAGAGAAATTGCAACATTAATTGCAGAGAAATTGCTACATGAATGACTTTTGAATACTGAAAATACAAAGATACTTTCCAAAAGCATTTAGCACTATGCCATCATTTTTTTTTTTTTTTTTTTTTTTTTTTAAATGACACTTTGCAAGGTCTTGGGATGGCTTGCTATCAGCATGATTGCCATTTAACACCAAAATTATCTCTATTGAGATTTGCAGAAAGAAATTAAGTGCTCTGTCCACTTTATACTCAATTCAGAACATGTTGAGTTTAATTTAATTTGTGTATCTAAATTTCTTTCAGAATTGATTTGGTTAAAAAAACACTTACCAGCCTAAATCGCGGGGACTTAGTGGCCAGTTAACCCACTTACCGGTATGGACTCATAGCTCCAGATAAGGTATTAATAAGAAAATCTTTCCCCTCTATGGTCAAAATCAGCAAACAAATTGATGACATTTTTCTTGATTTTCTAGAAAATAGACTTTGATAGTTCATGCAAATTGTCTAAGAAGAGAATTTGCATGAAATATCAAAGTGTATTTTCTTAGAAAAATAAGAAAAATATGTCAAAATGTTGTCATCTGAAATTTTTACTCAGCAAACTAAGAGTTAAAATTTCTTCAGTTCTAATGAGTAATCATAATATATTTTTTTTGCACAATAATGATAAAAAATTATATTTTGAATAGCCAGGTTATCTGGGGATATGCATGGTTCATGAAGTCAGTCCCTGTACCAGAACTTGAAAGTGCTGAGTTAGTAGTTTGGAGGCCATGGAGCCCTTAATTAAAGATTATGATCTTACAAGCAGAGTAAAATCTCTTTACCAGCAAATATTTACACTCTTTTAAGAATTTTAATTATTTTTCTCCTGATAAATAATGATAATAGAGCTGTCCTTTCACTGGGAAATTATTATTTCTATTCACTGCAGTTTAAGGACATTTTGTAGTGCAAAACCAGAAAGATTTCGAGATTTGAAGTATTAATTGAAAGTTGGCTGCCTTCTAATTAAAATGAACCACACAACAGAAAAAGGGATCTTAGTCCAGATGCAAATACTGAAGGCTGAGATTAGCATATCGTTGATGCCGAGTCAAATAGTTGTATTTCAGATTTCTTAACTTTTCAGGAGAAAGAAAAAACTTTATAGCTTTTGCTAGATGTTACCAATATTTACGAAACTCTGACAGTATTCTATTTAATGACATCCAAATTCACTGCTATAGCTATTCTAATCTTACAGATGAGAATTCATACCATCTTTCGACAAAATCACTAGAGTTACAACTACTTGGTACATTTTTCTCTTGAGTTACGACATTTAGATGCTTAGAATGCATCAAGACATTGCATCTCGGTAGAGAGACTACACAAACTATACAAAAATATTGAATAAATGCTCGTAACTCAAGGCTCTAAGAGGGTTCTTATTGGCCTAGAAGTACGAGAATTTGACAGAAGGAGCACTGAATGGCAGGTATTCCTGCGTAGCAGAAAAGTCATTTTGGCAAAAAAATGGAGTTACAAGGTTTTGACTTGGCAACGATGATATGCTTCATAACTCTAGATAAGGTTTTTATTTCAGTTAAACCTTGTCATGCTGAATAAATTAAGGTGACATGCCTACTTCTAATTTCCAGCCAATCAGATTACTTGATCCAGGGTTTTGATAGAAATTCACATATTTAATGACAAATAGTGCAGATCCAGATCAGTTGGCTTCTGAAGAAGCCAACTGATCTGGATCTACACTGTTTGCTAAGACAGGGCATGCCGTGTTCCGCAAGAGAAGGATTAAAAATTATTGAAATTTTTCTAATTTCTCCAGAAATGCATATGTTGTTGGTACTCATCAAAAGCACTTCTGATGAGTACCCACAACAATTTTTCGAAGAGATACAAGAAATATATATATCTCCATAACTCTCTTATTTAGAGCTGTCGGTGCAGACTGATCAGTGCCTAAAGTGGTGTTTGTATGGGAGATACTGGAGAATCTGTTAAGGAGGAATTTGAGGTCCATATCATACTACTTCAAAAATGCACTACTTGACCACAGCTTACACTATCAATATATGCATTAAGGCCCCTTTTTATGTGAGTGAGCTCATGTATTTTCCCCTGACACATGTAATTAGTAGATTGAGTTAATTTTTACAGAGATAACAACCTTTCTTTCCACACACATTTAAGGGCAATGGATATATTTTCAGAGGAGATGACTCTGTCAGAATGTATTTGCCTCCCTTCTGAAAAAGGAGAAAAATATTTTGTCTTAGTACTTCTCTTATTTGGGCCACTGTGTCATCATCTGCCTGACTTGTCCAAATAACTGTTGATGGGATTTAAAATAATTTAATAATAACCCTTCTCTTGCTAAACACGACATGCCCTGTCTTAGCAAACAGTGTAGATCAAGATCAGTTGACTTCTGAAGAAGCCAACTGATGTGGATCTGCACTGTTTGTCATTAGATATGTGAATTTCTATCAAAAACCTGGATCAAGTAATCTGATTGGCTGGAAATTAGAAGTAGGCATGGCATCTTAATTTATTCAGCAAGGGAAGGGTTAATTTAACACTAAACATGCAAAATGATGATACAGTATTTACCCTAAGTAGTCGTACAGACAGCCCTGACCATTGTAGACTTGGATCAGAAACTGCAGAATGCTTAGTCTGATCGGGGTCCAAAGTGTTTTCCCATTCATCCAGCAGTTTCAACTCTTGTCATGCTGAATAAATTCATTTGCCACACCCACTTTTAATTTTCAGCCAATCAGATTACTTGATCCAGGTTACTGATATAAATTCACATACTGAATGACAAACAGTGCAGATCCCGATCAGTTGGTCAACTGATCTGGATCTACACTGTTTGTAAAGGCAGGATATATCCAGGTTCAACAGGACAAGGGTTAAGGTTAGGAGTTATGGTGTCCCAATATTTACAGTCCATTACAATAGATAACCCAATTTGAATAGACAAGTAGAATTAACTCCCTTGGACATAAGCTGTATTTCACCCTGAGCACTCTCTGGGCAAATTATGTAGACATTGTGACAAATTGGTGATATTTTTCATAATTTTTTCAGAATTTGGGCATGATGTTTCATTCAAATTTTCTGCTTAGGAGACAATTTTGCATGAAATGTGAAAACCTATTTTTTCTGAAAATAGATAAGAAAAATATTTCAGAATGTTGCATGCTAATCAGTAATAACATTTTCTAAGATATTTGATCAACTAAGACGAAGATGTGAGTAGATAGTTTAATTAACAGGTCATCCAAGTCAGTGCATTAATAGGTATCAAATAGTAGATGTGACTATCGGAGTGAACTGATTATAATAGTCAAACAAGGAATGGGGAAAACTGACAGGATCCTATATGCAAAAAGCAAAGACTCGTCGATATCTAGATGATGCATCTGCAGTTTGATCCGGATTTTTATTATTTACAAGGTTTAATATAATATGTACTTTGTACAGGGAAGTCTCTGATCAGACTGAAGCTTTGCAGGCTGGTCTGTGTGTTTATCGCCAATTGGATCAGGTCAGTTTTTCTTCTGTGTGCCTTGTATGCATAGTTTTAGACTGAATGGTGTCAAAAATACTGTATATACCCTAAATATTGGGGCAGACAGGCCCGAGCAAACAATATAGACCTAGATCATATGCTGCAAATTGTGGCAGATGATCAGGTTCTACACTGCTTACCACTCATCCAGCACTTTTAGACACATCAACAGGTAGTAAAATGGACTTTTTCAAAGTTTCGGACAAGTATGGTAAGAAGTTAACATTTAGCATGCTATGTGCATATTCAGCAGAAGACAGATTAATGATATTTTATTTCTTATTTTTCCCAGAAAATTGGATTTGACATTTCATGCAAATTGTCTCCTACAATTTGCATGAAATTTCAAATCCTATTTTCTGGGAAAAATAGGAAAAAATATTTTGAAATGTCGTCTGCTGAAAATTTTACTCAGCATGCTTAGTGTTAAGGTGTACCAATATTTAGGGTCAGTACCACAGTTTATTGTTGTCAAGCTATCAAGTCATAGGTTGACAGATATAGGATCCTAACATTGTGCTGATGACAAAGGGTGATGGAATGTTTTGATGAAACACAGAAATGGATTATAAGGAAGAAAATAACTTTATTGCAAAAATAAGTAAGATTTTTGATCATATTTTTGTCAGTTTATTATTAAGCCTTAAAGCACTAAGCAAAATTGCAGGAAGCGACGTTCTTAAAAAAAAAAAAAAAAAAAAATCAGTGAAAATAAGACATCATTTCATGCCTGACATGCCAGAGCAAATAGTGTAGACATCTGATCTGAGGGTCTACACTGTTTGCCACTCATCCAGCAATACTTTAAACACATAAACAGGTAGTGAAATTGACTTGTTCAAATTTAAGGATAAGTATGGTAAGGTGTTAGTGTCCAGTACTAGGATAAATACAGTACTTAGGCGAAATATGGAAAGTTTCATTGTTGACATGGGGCATAACTGTATGCATTTTATTGCACTCAGATAATATCAATTTGGGAATATTAATTGTAAAAGAAAACTGTCTCACACAGAGAAAATGTTGATGTATATTTCCTTATACTACCCAGTCACATGGATAAGGTCACATAGATAATGAGTTGCGGCAGACATACAGTCATAATCTCTATACTGTAATTAATAATATAGATGGATATCTCATGGCTCCAGGTAAGCGGGGGTATTCACATAATATTTTTCTTGTTTCTCCATGAAAACATATATTGTGGGTACTCATTAGAAGCGCCTTGGCAAGGCGCTTCTAATGAGTACCCACAACATATGTCTTCGTGGAGAAATAAGAAAAATATCAGTACTTTTCGGGTGAAAAAAGTGGCTTTTCTGGACCTGTGATATCTGTTTGCACTGGAAGTCTGTGGAGGTGGAGGTTTACAAGGCGATGATCTAGGATACAGATAAACCAAGTATCTGGTGAATATTTTAACCCTTGTCCTGCTGAATAAATTAAATGCCATGCCAAATTTTCAGCCAATCAGATTACTTGATCCAGATTTTTGTTATAAATTTGCATACTTGATGGCAAACAGTGCAGATCCAGATCACTTGGCTTCTTCAGAAACCAACTGATCTGGATCTACACTGTTTGCAAAACAGGGTATATCCGGGTTCAGCAGGACAAGGTTTTATAATTTTTACACAAACATGACATGTTCCAGAATCTCTTTAGTAAGTAAGATCATTCTAATAAGGATCCGGAACACCTATTTTGGGGAGAAATGAAAATATTGATATATTTCCTCCAGAATAAACACTGGTCTTCTTTCCTTGATACCTTTGTCATTCTTGAAGCATTAACAGTTGCTGGGTTAGAAAAGGAAGAATCAGTATTTGATGTCCAGAATAAGCCAAACTTTGTGTTCAGATGATACAGTTCAGGCGACATAAATATTACAATGAATTTATTGTGTAGCAATCTTTTAACCCATAATACTTTTAACCTTGGTCCTGCTGAGCCTGGATATACCCTGCCTTTACAAACAGTGTAGCTTCAGAAGCCAACTGATCTGGATCTCTACTGTTTGCCATTCAGTATGTGAATTTATTTTAGCAATCCAGATCAAGTTATCTCATTGGCTGACAATTAGAAATGGATATGGCATCTTAATTTATTCAGCAGGACAAGGGTTAACATGCTGAATAATTTCAACAGAAGATGTTTTCAAATATTTTTCTTATTTTTCCCAGAGAATAGGCTTTGACATTTTATGCAAATTGTCTGTTTGAGACAAATAAATTTGCATGAAATGAGCCTCAGCATGAGAAAACTTTCCATCGGGCATGTGCATCCCTAAATACATGTAGGAGACAATTTGCATGAAATGTCATGCCTGTTTTCTGGGAAAAATAAGAACAAAATCATCAGTTTGGCATCCCATGATTTGCCGAGAGAGTGGTAAACAAATAATCAGCCAGACAAATGGAATGAAGTGGAATTTTACGGCAAGTGGATAAGAAACTACTGTGTCCAAATCTTTATGTTAAATACATGTGCTGTTTATTTGTTTGTGTTGAGGTTCTACGGCCCAGTCAACCCAAATGGGGTCATTCGAATGCAGTCAGTTTACCTAACCACACTTTTTACTGGGCAGGCTTAGTCCTCTAAGCGGTTAACCAGTATTGTGCACATTCTTTCGCCAGAAACTGACAGCTGCCCATCTTGAATCAGTGGAAGGGAGAGAATGACCATAGAAAATATTTCATGATCAATCTTCCTGAAAGAATGTTGCCGACTTAGCGGGGGTCGAACCCGCAACCTTCTGATCACCAGTCGGACACGCATTCAACTGAGCCACCAAGGCCGGATACGTGCTTTAGATTCTGGTATAAAGCTCTGCTCATAAATGTGTAATAAATCAATTTGCATATGCCTTGAATATGCATTCTGTATTGTAAAGTATACATTAAAACATAATATAGTATACATCAAAACATGATATATTTACAAGATTTCACATAAAAGTGAGATTGTTATCAATATATGTTTGCCACCAGTGATCGTTAGGGTTTATTATTATTATCATTATTTTTTTAAGTGAAAGCTCCAGATAATGAGTTTCTAGAGAAGTATTTTTGTAATTTCTCCATGAAAACATATGTTGTGGTTACTAATTAGAAGTGCCTCTCTGAGGCACTTCTAATGAGTACCCACAGCATATATTTTTGTGGAGAAATAAGAAAATTATCTATTTTTAGGCTAAAAAAGTGCCATATCTGGAGCTATTTTTGAATGATAATAATATTTCCTTCCAACAGTTAGTCATAACTAAGGTGACTTTTTATGACCCCAAAATAATGATAGACAAAACATGACTGAGCAAATGGTGTAGACCCAGAACAGCTGCCTCAGAACTTGGCATTTAATCAGCATCTACACTGTTTACGACTCATCCATCAGTATTTCACCAAATCATCAGGTAGCATAGGTACAGATAAGAGTGGGTATAAGATAAATATTTTTCTTATTTCCCCACAAAAACATATGTTATGGGTACTCATTAGAAGTGCCACACTGAGGCACTTCTGATGAGTACCCACAATGTATGCTTTTGTGGAGAAATAAGAAAAATGTTATGGGTACTCATTAGAAGCGCCTCACCGAGGCGTTTCTAATGAGCACCGACAATGTATGCTTTCATGGGGAGGTAATAAATCTACCAATGCTTTTGGATTGAAAAAAGCATCTTATCAAGAGCTATGAGGTAGTCAAATGTATTTGTTCAAATGTAAGAGCAAGTATGGTAAGAAGTTTAGATATCCAAATTCTTATAAATAAGGATAAATACGGTATCACTGCTTATCAGGAGCTATGATTATTGTTATAATGTTCAAATCATTCATTGCTTTTTATGTCTCTTGGAAAAAATCACAGTAAGTGAATATGAAGACTAGGGTGCACATGAATATGTGGAATCTAGCCAGGGTCTCGGCCAATTCACAGAATGTAAAGCAGGGTGGGAGATGTAACAAAAAGATTGCTTTGATGTTCAGGCTGTTCTGGGTTGAGGAAATCTTGTTTTCACCCAGCACAGCCTGTATCTATATCTCCAGTGATTTATTGAAGTTTGAGTAATCTAAATATACTTAGAGAAAAGAAGTTAGATGAGTGGAAAATCACATTTTTCCATGTAGAAATCTTTTTGATTTTATGGTGATTTTATTATCTTTATTCAATATGTTTAATGTGCCGAAAACATGATAAAGGAATTGTCACATTTACTGTAACATTTGAACAGTTTCTTTTTACTACCTGTTGACATTCTAACATTTGAACAGTTTCTTTTTACTACCTGTTGACATGCCTGAAAACTGCAAGCTGAGTGACAAAATGTTTGCTGCTTTCTGCAACATCAGATCTTGGTCTGCACTGTTTGCTCCAATTTGGCGTCTGCTGAATTAGCCAAGAGAGTGGTAATCTTTAACCCTTAAAGTGCCAAGAAAACCTGCATATGAAAATGTCGTCTGTTTATGTCGTCTGCTGAATATTCTTGCAAACTTTTCAAACCTATTTTTGCATACAGGCAAACAGTGTGGATCCAGATCAGACTGCTCCTAAAGGAACAGTCTGATCTGGTTCCACACTGTTTGCAAAAATGACTTTTAAAATTACAAGCAGATGACAAAGCAGACGACAATTGTTGTGATTGGCAGTTTAAGGGTTAATAAAAAATTGTCACTTACATTAATATCATAATATGAGCTGTGCAATGCTAAAATGGGCCTCAGCTGCTAAGCACATGCGATCAGTAGGTCCATATCATTGCAGTTTAATCAAGGGTATCAGGAGAATGGGTATTCTTTCAAGGGAGCCAGCTCTGTAAAAATTATTTTGCCTTCAGAAAAGGGGTCTACCCTATTGAGAAAGAATTTGCTGTCCATGGGAGCAGTTATCTCCCCTGCCAATAAATAGTAGAAATACTAAGTCACCTTTAAATGTTGTTTGCATGAAGGATTCCTGTGAACTGCACTGGCTGATGTGGGCTTTCAGTGAGCAAATATACAGCTCTGTGTATAAAAAGGATATCCAGATAAAATTAATGTTTCTTATTTCTGCACAAAAGATGTAGGTACTCATTAGAAGTGCCTCTGTGAGGCACTTCTTATGAGTACCCACAACATATGTTTTTGTGCAGAGTTGTGGGTACTCATTAGAATTGCCTCATTGAGGTGCTTCTGATGATTACGCACAACATACGTTTTTGTGCAGAAATAAGAAAAATATAAGAAAAAATATCTATATTTTTTTTAAATAAAGAAAATTTGTTGGAGACCATTTTTTCATGGAATGGCTAATATAAAGAAAATGTTATTCGTGTGAAGAGTAATTTTGATATAGGACAAAGTTTAACCTTGATTATGAGAAAATTGTTTGAAAATAGTTGAGAAGTCAAAATTTAGGAATATGTATGGTAAAGCAGGTACCACCAAGTACCGCCTAATTATATCATTTTAATATTATGGCAAGTATATTGTTTTTTAATTTTAACTTTTTTAACAGGACAAAATTATTAGCCAACAAATGAGAAATATTTTTTTTATATTTCATGAAATCTTGGGCTTCTTTTCTTGGCCTGTTTTAAAGTTGACAATTGCTTTGTTTTTATCTTGACTTTTAGCAAGCTAGGGAAAAATTTCAGCAGACATGAACATTTTGAAATATTTTTTTTTTTTCATTTTCCCAAGAAAACAGGCTTTGACATTTCATGCAAATTGTCTCCCAAGGAGACAATTTGCATGAAATGTCAAAGCCTGTTTTCTGGGAAAAATAAGAAAATTATCATCAATTGTCTGCTGAATTTGCCCAGTATATTATAAGTGTTAATAATTGACATAAATTATGTTTTAAATATGATGCGCTGTCTGAAAATGGTTCAATATTTATATATTATAACACAATATTTATTTATTATAACACAAAGGCCAAGGTCAGCTTGTGCATCTGTGCAGTCTGATCACAGTGCCTCCTCTGTTCATTGACATACAGTAGTGATTCTGAAAGTGGAAAGCTAAGACCCTGATCAGAATGCTTGAATGCACAGGCTGTTCTGGGTCCTCCCTGTTTGTAAATATATAGGGCTTCGCTGTTAGCATATAGCATAGGGAAAGCCTCTGTTGGGGAGCATCCAATATTTCTTGTTTCATATAAGGCCAGCCGGCCTCAGTGGCTCAGTTGGATGTGCCGTCTGACTGGAGACCAGGAGGTCATGGGTTCAACCCCCGCAGAGGTCGGCAACATTCTTCCGTAGAGATTGATCATGAAATACATGTAATTTCTACGGTCATTCTCTCCCTTCCGCTGATTCAAGAAGGGCAGTTGTCAGTTTCTGGCGAAAGAATGTGCACAATACTGGTTAACCTCTTAGAGGACTAAGCCTGCCCAGTAAACGTGTGGTTAGGTAAACTGACCGCGCTCGACATGACCCCATTGGGTTGACTGGGCCGTAAAACTTCAACACAAACAAATTCATATAAGGCCAATAAAACAAAAATATTTGTGTTTAGGGTAACATGTCAGGAAACAAATATGATGTTTTTATGTAGAAATAGACGGTAATTTATACCCTGGTGAGTATATAGCAGAAATCCATAGCGCAGTCTGTTGCGTGTCTGACTGCAGATCAAGGGGTCGCGAGCTCGAACCCCAGCTCGGCCACATAACTTTCATGGGGATTAATCATAAAATGATTTCTACCTATGGTCAATGCCCCCCTTCTGCTGATTCAAGAATGGCAGTTGTCAATTAATGACGAAAGTATGTGCACAAGTACTGGTTAAATACTTAGTGGACTATGCCTGCCCTGGAACAGTGTGAGTAAGGTTAACTGACCACACTCAAGATGATCCTAAGGTATTGACTGGGCGATAAAATTTAAAAAGTCTGTTTGTCTACCCAGTGATGTGTCAGAAAAGTACTGACAGAGTGGCAAACAGTGTAGACCCTGATCAAACTGTTCCTTTAGGAACAGTTTGATCAGGGTCTACACTGTTTGCTCAGATGTGTTTGCTCAGATGTGTCTGTCTGAATAATTAGAGTAACTAAGGTGGCATAAATATTTATCCCAAAAGGATAGCCCTAAACAAATATATTTTTGTATATAAATAGCCTCTAGGGAGTTCGTGTGTGTGTGTGTGTGTGGGGGGGGGGGGGGGGGGGGTCAAACTTCCCCTGGATAAATTCGAACACTCTCTTCAACAAATCCATTTCCCTACCTGTGAATGTGTGTAAAATTAATATTGCTGGGAAAGTGGCAAGATATCTGATCAGGTCTACACTTTGCTCAGGCCTGTCTTTCCGAATAAGTAGAGTAAGTACGGTAAGTACAGTAATTTGATCAAATCTACCCCCCTCAGAAATCATCCTGGATCCGGTCCTGACCTCAGTGAGCTGAGTACCTACAACAGCTGTTTTTTTGTTTTGTTTTTTTGTTGTTTTTTTGGGTTTTTTTTAGTTTTTTTTTTTGTTTGTTTGTTTTCTTGTGAAAAAAAAAAAAGTAATAAATAGACATCACGAAAACATACCTATATCATTTTGACCCCCTAAACCCATTTTTATATAGTAAAACTGGGGTATACAGGGGTATATATTATTTCTCTTATTTCTGCTCAAAAACATAGATTATGGGTACTCGTCAGAACTGCCTCTCAGTACCCACAGTCTTATGTTTTGAGCAGAAATATGAAAAATATCAGAATGTTTTATCTGAACATTTTCATTTTTTAGTGGTGAAATTTTCAATATATTTGAATAGGCGTGTTTTTGTAATGATAAATAAGAATAAGAAAATATTATTTGGATACTGAGAGGGCAATGGTATAGAACTGGCTGGGGATGGGTAACATTGAACTTGAAAATAGATAAAAATATGTTCATGTTTCTTCTGGCATTATAGCTGACTACAGATGCAGGTGGTAGTGAAACATTATAATTTCAGAAAAATGCAACATGGAAATATGCAATTGTGAAAGGCTTGTTTGTTGAAATGTTTACAAACCTGTTTACCCTGTCTTTCTGATTTATGCAGGTTTCTTTCATGTTTATCAGCGCATGAGCTAATGCAAATTCCTAGTTCAGTTTTTTATTCTTTTTAATAAAGATCTAAGTAATTGTCAGTAATAGATCTTGTAAGTTGTATTGATTTCATGTTGATTCAAGTGAAAAAGATTGTTTATTGCACATGTGAACATTTATATTAAACATGTAAACATTATTATGTCCCCCCACCATGGGGCTGTGGGGGAGGGGGGGGGGGCATGTTGTTTTTAGTGTGGATCCTGTCGGTGGATCCTGGTGATCTTGACCCCATTTTCAAGGTCACACTAGGGCTTAGATTGTTGGAAAATGGCTTGTTTGCACTGTATCTCTTGAAGGAATGGATAGATTTTAACTAAACTTGCACAGCCAAATTGTTGTGGCATGGAAAACAACCAATTTTATTTTGGTGACATTGACTCCATTTTCAAGGTCGCACGAGGGCTCAGATTGTTGGATAAAGCTTGTCTGCACACTATCTGCTGAATGAATGGATAGATTTTGACCAAACTTGCACAGCTATATTGTTGAGACAGAGACAAGAACTCATTAGATTTTTTATGACCTTGATCCCATTTTCAAGGTTACACAAAGGCTATGATTTTAGAAAATGGCTTATTTGTCAGCACCCAATCTCATTGAGGAATGGATGAATTTTGACCAAACTTACATATAGGTATATTGTGACCTTGAGTTTATTACAGATACAGTCTATTTTAACAGTATGTCTGTTCAAACTGGTGGGGGGACATACGTTTTCCTCCGAAAACACTGTTCTAGTTCACTTTCTTCAGTTGGTAATCCTGGGTTAACCCTTTTATGGCAAGGTTAAAATATGTCCACCAACCTACAGGAGGGGGACATATTGATTTTGGTGCAGATCCTATTGGCGTTGGCTTGACACTTTCTTGTCTGCACAATATCTTGTGAACCAGTACTTGGATTCTTAGCAAATTTTCATGGATGTATAATTTGGATATAACAAAGAACTCAGGTTAGATTTTGTGACCTTGACCTAATTTTCAAGGTCACAGCAGTAAAGAAACTGAAAATTCACGGTTGGGGGACATCTGTTTTCTCTGTTACATAGGTAATTTCCTGTTACATAGGTAATTTCCTTACCTATGTATATATAGGATGCTGGTTTGTGCCCTTAATGCTTCTAGCCTCTGCTCATGGGCTACGTAGGAATATCCTGAGTGCTCAGGTGAGCAATACAGGACTATCATGGTCCTTGTATTTTGAGTTTTGACTGACATCCCTACATTTGCAACACAGGGCATGCCCATATTCAAAGACAGAAGAGTCCTCATTAGAAAAAAACAACAAAAAAAAAAAAACAACAGAATTATCCTTTGCCACTTTTTTGGTTAATTCAACAGACAAAAAGTTAGGGATATTTTCTTTATTTTTCCCAAAAAAAGGTTTTAACATCTCATGCAAATTGTCTTCAATGGAGCCAGTTTGCATGTAATGTCAAATCTTGTTTTCTGGAAAAAAAAGGAAAATATTTCAAAATGTTGTCTGCTGAAAATTTTACCCAGAGTGCTAAGCATTAAAAAGGTAAAAGACTCCATTTTGCTTGATTATCAGGTAACCATTAAGAGTGTTATTAATGCAAATAGTCATAACAATTAAATATTGCCTCATTTGTGAAAGCTGGAGAAAACTTTCTGCTGTATTCTGATGGCATTTTTGTTGTTAAATCTTTACTGTAAATATTTTCATTGTCTCCTTATTTACTCTCACCTTTCGAACAAACCACGACTTGAACCTGATCAGTTACATAAAGACAGACTTTTTACATAAAAACCAGTTTTACAATATCCATTAAGACCTTCTAATTAGTGGGACAATACATTCCCTGTGACTTTTTCATTGTCCGAAACAAAAGAGCTGTGAAACAGTTTACTGAACAAAACAATCTATAGACTGATTAAACTTTAGCACTCTCTGGACAAAGATAGCAGATGACAGATTGATGATATTTTTCTCGTTCTTACTGGAAATAGGGTTTGCCATTTCATGCAAATTGTCTCCAAAGGAGACAATTTGCATGAAATGCCAAACTCTATTTTCTTGGAAACATAAGAAAATTATTTCAAAATGTATGTTTGTTGAAATTTTTACCCAGCGTGCTATGTGTTAAACATACATATTATTAAGCCCATATATCCAGACAAAACTCCATTTTTGACAACAACATTTTGTTAGTTTTCTTATTTCTTCACAAAAACAAATGCTGTTGGTACTCATTAGAATCACCTGAATGTTATGATTCTAAAGAAGTACTCCAACATATTGTTTTTATGGAAAAATAAGAAAAATATTGACTTGATTTGGATACGCCTCTTATCTTTAGCTCCGTTAAGCTGACTTAAACTGTTTGTTTAAAACTTTTCACTTTTAGTTTATGACCAAGACTTTATTCGTTCTCGGAGGTGATTCTCGAAATCCGTTTGTTTAAAGTTTTCCCATTTAGTTTCTGGATTGCTTGAAAATCATTAAATTAAAAAGTGATAAGTGATGATTGGCTGAGTGTATGGATTTATACTGTACAACCGAAAAGGGGAAAAATGTTATATTAGGATTGAAGAAAAATTTTTGATACTAGTATTCTGTTACGGTTGTTAAGACACTTCAGTTTAGAAAACAGAAATGATACCAAAACCACTTAATAGACAGTTCATGTAGTTTGAATGATCACTTTACACAAATACAGAAAACAAATAGAAAGCAGTTCTGTTTATCAGTACCATATTCAACCTAATTACCGCTTTATGTGCTTTGGCTTTTCAAAAATACTCGGAAAACTTGTGGTAAAATATGTACCTACCTACACTAAGAGAAAACATTAAAAAAAAAAAGAAGATCAACAAAGGGCTCATCAAATGATGCTTATGCATTGTTTTTGTGTGTTTTTTTCCTGATTTTCTTTATAAAAGCATATGTTGTGGGTACTCATTTGAATTGCATCAACAAGTCTATGCAATTCAAATGCGTACCCACAACATATGCCTTTATATAGAAGTAGATATAAGTACACTGGCTGTAATCTGAAGACTATAGAATTGCTTGACTGTGCGCTCATAGGGGTATGTGCGGTAATTAGGTAGAATACAGTACTTTATTTGCTTCAGTTTCAAATATACAATTTCATAAAATTTTCAGTATACAGTTTTTCTGGAATATGCCATTAGCCAAGGTCTTACCTGTAAGTAATCTCCTGAAAAAAAATTATATTTTTTTGAAAATACTGAAATTTTGAAAAAAAAAAAAAAAAAAAAAAAAAAATTCTATACTTGTATGTTAAAGGTAGAGAGCTCTTGAGTAACTGTCATATACTAATAACACAGTACTATTACAATTTTTGTTTTTGTTTTTTATTCGATATTTTGTTCTGTTTATAATATTTCCAAAGTTACGATCTGCATTTTTGGATGTGAGAAGGGATTATTGGCTGTTGGGATAAATAGGCCAAATTTTAAGAACAAAAATTAGCCCAAACATGCTTATAGAATTCAAATGAGCATACTTGTATGCTAATTATGTATTGTTGGGTGTTGACATTTTGATAGGAGATGTTTTAAATTGGTGGTGCAAACAAGGCTGTCACCAAGTTTTGTGTCTGCAAACTGTAAACAACAGTCTCAAATATGGGGATAGAAAATAGTAATAATTTTATTGTGTTTTAATCTATTATTTGGATTTTGTAAGTGGAATCAGTTAAAATTGTGAAAGTGGTCATTGAAGAAGTAATTGTAAAATTTTAATGGAATATATGACCTATTAGGTAATATAATTTTGAAATTATGGATTCTTACTTTCTGAAAATGAAAATATATGTGAAGAATTGAGGGGTGATGGTTTGGTTAGGCTGGTTATATAATAAATGTTCTTCTTACCTCTACTTTCGGAACATCTAGAATTTATATTTGAACATAGTTATGGGCTCTTCAAATTATTGTCAATAAAAAAAAGACCGGTAACAGAATTAAATTTTATGATCGAAGGAGAGAAAAAAACAAAACAAACTAAAATGTTGAAGTTTACTTGTGGCTGTTTAAAAGGAGAAGATTTGTATGTCCATGGAAAAACTGGCTTGACAGGTAAATCATGCAAATCTGTGTGAAACCATGTTCACTGCACTTGCAAATGCTCAAAAATGCACCACATTTTTTTTGTAAATTTTAAGTAAAGTGCACTCTTTGGGTGAGGGTGGAGAGGGGATAGGTACAAACCAGCAAAATGAAATAGTTGATGTGTTCAACCACTCAAATCTAAGATGTATTTTCTTCTATTTTTTATTTTTCATAGGAAGCAAGGTTTGACATTTCATGTCATCACGAAAACATGCCTATATAGTTTTGACCCCCTTTAACCCCACTTTTATACAGTAAAACTGGGGTTTACAGGGGTATACATTAATTTTCTTATTTCTGCTCAAAAAATAGATTTTGGGTACTCTTTAGAACCGCCTCGCCGAGGCTGTTCCAACAAGTACCCACAATCTATATTTTGAGCAGAAATATGAAAACTACCAGAATTTTTCAACTGAAACATTTCATTTTTTGGTGATAAAATTCTCAATATATTTGAATAGGCGTGTTTTCGTAATGTGAATTGTCATCCTAGAATGTCCTCTGCCACACATGTGTGGTTCTTAAAGGGTTAAGTACCCACAAAAAATTACACACTTTTTTAGCCTTTGCCACTCTCAGACAGATTCAGCAGACAATAGTTTAATGATATTTTTTCTTATTTTTCCCAGAATATAGACTTTGATATTTCTTGCAAATTATCTCCTAAGGATTTCTGGGAAAACTATAAAAAAAAAAAATATTTCAAAATGTCATCTGCTGAAATTTTTACCCAGCATGCAAAGCGTTTAAACACTTCAGATCAGCAAATATTTGTATACATTATAATGAATATTTCAGTTTAAGTTCACTTTGTACTTTACAGGTTGAACACAAATTTGGTCATCATTTTCATAAAATAAATATTGTATTATACTTCTTGCTCAGATGATTCATGTGAAATGTCAGATCCCGTCTTATGTGAAAATGAAGTATCACACATTATAATTAGTTGTCTAGTAATTTCGTGATGTTTGCTATAAGTTAACCTTTATCCCTCTCAAGGCTGATTCAGCAGGTGAAGGATTGATGATATCTTTTCTTATTTTTCTCAGAAAATAGGCTTTGACATTTCATACAAATTGTCTCCTAATTTCTATGAAATATCAAAGCCTATTTTCTGGGAAAATATTTCAAAATGTTGTCAAAGCCCATTTTCTGGGAAGAGTATTATTTCAGTATGTTGTCAAAGCCTATTTTCTGGGAAAAATATTTTAAAATGTTGTCTGCTGAAATTTTACCCAGCATGCAGAATGTTAAAAAAACACTTAAATTACCGTAATAACCCCAAATATTGGGACAGACAGACCTGAACAAACAGTGTAGAACCAGATCAGATGCCGCAGAATGCGGTGTATAATCAGGGTCCCCACTGTTTGCCACTCGTCCAGCAATATTTTGAACACATTAACAGGTAGTGGAACAGACTTTTACAAATCATAGGACAAGTACGGTAAGGAATTAATGTATCCCAATATTTACAGTATATACGTACACATTCACCTTCCCCTTACCCACACAGTACCATATTTACCCTAAATATTTGGACATCTTAACTCCCTACCAGGGCCTCGGTGGCTCAGTTCGATGCGCCATCCAACTGGAGACCAGGAGGTCGCAGGTTCAACCCCTGCCGAGGTCGGCAACATTCTTTCATGGAGATTGATCATGAAATATTTTCTATGGTCATTCTCTCCCTTCCGCTGATTCAAGAAGGGTAGTTGTCCATTTCTGGCGAAAGAATGTGCACAATACTGGTTAACCGCTTAGAGGACTAAGCCTGCCCAGTAAACGTGTGGTTAGGTAAACTGACCGCGCTCGACATGACCCCATTGGGTTGACTGGGCCGTAAAACCTCAACACAAACAAACAAACTCCCTACCAGACTTGTCCTAAAGTTTGAATGAGTCCATTTTGCTACCTATGCGTAGAATGTGGCATTTGCTCAGAGTTTACACTGTTTGTCACTCAGCCAGCAATGTTTTAAGACACATGGCCAACTTACAGGCCAAGTTGTAAAGTGGACATTTTCAAATTTCAGGACCAGGGCCCAGTTGTTTAAAGCATAATGTTAGCTTAACAAGCTTGTTAGCAGTCAAAATGTGAACTGTTCTAGTATTAAGTACAATATCTAATTCACAGGTATTTTTGCTGAAAAAATGTGAGTAGCTTTTGCAAATGCAAAAGCTACTCACATTTTTTTTTCAGCAAAAAATATTAGCATATACGCCATATTTAATGATCAAAGTTTTAACGATACGTTAACTAACAAGATTGTTAGTTTTGAACAACTAGGCCCTGTATGGTAATAAGGTGTCTCAGTATTTAGAGTATATACCGTTGGTACCAGTTTGAAAATGTATCCTATTCTCACTCATAGTAGTGTTGTAGTGATGCCATCAGATGGGGAAACATCATTTGGGACAAAAATGATGAATCGTATTAGCACTACTTAACATTTGCTAACCATCAGTCCTGTTTAAGGAATTAGCATGCTGGTAAAAATTTCAGCAGACAACAGTTTGAAATAATTTTCTTATTTGTGTCTAAAAATAGGCTTTGAGATTTCATGCAAATTCTTTTTAGGAGACAGTTTGCATGAATTGTCAAAGCCTATTTTCTGGTAAAATACACCACAACCTCTTTATAACACTATTGTTGGGACCCATAGCATAAACCGTGTTAGTTAAACAACCAAACAACTGTGTTATATCCAAACAAAAAATGTATAGATTATATTAAAAATGACCATTTATGGTCATTTTTTATCGCACCTGCTTGTAGCAGGGTGCGATATAGGCGTCCGATTTTCTGTCCGTCCGTCCGTCCGTCCGTCCGTCCGTCCGTCCGTCCGTCCGTCCGTCCGTCCGTCCGTCCGTCCGTCCGTCCGTCCGTCTGTCAACATTTATGTCGACGTTCGACATTTATGTCAAAGTTAGTATTCTAATCAACTACAAGACTAAACAACCATCAAACTTTGCATGAAACATCTCCCTGACCTCCAAACTTTGCGACATAGGCGTCCGCTTTTCCGTATGTCTGTCCATTCGTCTGTCCGTCTGTCAACATTTATGTCGACGTTAGACATTTATGTCAAAGTTAGTATTCTAATCAACTACAAGACTAAACAACCATCAAACCTTGCATGAAACATCTCCCTGACCTCCCGACTTTGTGACGTAGGTGCCCACTTTTCCATTCGTCTGTCTGTTCGTCCGTCCGTCTGTCTGTTAACAGTTCTGTTATGTCGAAGTTCGACATTTATGTCAAAGTTAGTATTCTAATCAACTACAAGACTTAACAACCATCAAACCTTGTATGAAACATCTCCCTGACCTCCCGACTTTGCGACATAGGTGCCCGCTTTTCCATTCGTCTGTCCGTTCGTCCGTCCGTCTGTCTGTTAACAGTTCTATTATGTCGAAGTTTGACATTTACGTCAAAGTTAGTAGTCTTATCAACTACAATTCTACAACAACCATGATACCTTGCATGACACATCTCCCTGACCTCCTGACTTGGCAGGTATGTTGACCCAGTGACCTTGACCTATATTTTGCGCTCCATTGGCTTTGACACAATTTACGTTGACGTTCCAGATCTTCTCAACTATAAGGTGTACAACTACCAAACCTTGCATGGTGCTTCTCCTAGATGTACTGACTTGGCAGGTACCTTGACCCGGTGACCTTGACCTATATTTTGTGCTCCAGTGACTTTGACATATTTTGTGTCGACGTTTGATATCTCCTCAACTATAAGGCCTACAACCATCAAACCTTGCAAAGTGCTTCTTCTCAATGAACTATCTTGGCAGATACCTTGACCTGGTGACCTTGACCTATATTTTGGCTGCAGTGACTTTGACATAATTTACGTCAATGTTCTAGATCTCCTGAAGTGTAAGACCTCTAGCCACCAAACCTTGCATAGTGCTTCTCCTAGATGTACTGACTCGACAGATATCTTGACCCGGTGACCTTGACCTATATTTTGCGCTCCAGTGCCTTTTACACATTTTATGTCAACGTTCAATATCTCCTCAACTATAAGGCCTACAACCATCAAACCTTGCATAGTGCTTCTCCTCAATGTACGAACTCTGCAGGTACCTTGACTGGGTGACCTTGACCTATATTTCGCACTCCATTGACTTTTACACCTTTTACGTCACCCTTCCTTATGTCCTCAACTATAAGGCCTTCAACCACCAAACCTTATATAGCACTTCTTCTCGATGTATTGACTCGGCAGGTACCTTGACCTGGTGACCTTGACCTATATTGTGCACTCCAGTGACTTTGACACATTTTATGTTGATGTTCGGTATCTCCTCAAATATAAGACCTACAACCACTAAACCTTGCATAGTGCTTCACCTCATTGCACTGGCTTGGCAGGTACATTGACCCAGTGACCTTGACTTATATTTGACACATTTTACGTTGATGTTTGATAACTCCTCAACTGTAAGGCCTACAACCACTTTACCTTGCATTGTGCTTCTCCTTGATGTACTGAATTAGCAGGTATCTTGACCGGTGACCTTGACCTATATTTCATGCTCCAGTGACTTTTACACATTTTACGTCAACGTTCCATTATCATTGGGCTGTATGATACGAAAAGTCAGTGCTGAAGATATAGCCATTAGAGGGAATGGGACTGGCCTGGAATATATGTGCCCCACTGGGCACTTTGTCTACATTTTTTTCAACCCAGTTTTCCAAGTAAGCACTGCTAAGAATGAAATAAACTTATTTAATAACCACGTTCTGATTGTGGCTCCTGTGACTTTTGCCCCAGCAGGTGCGATGACGCCTTCCGCGGAATTCTTGTCAATATAATCTATACATTTTTGGGATTCATCTTGGAACCGTGTTATATCCAAAACCATGTTATAACAAACCATGTTATAAAGAGGTTGAAGTGTATTATCAATTTGTCATTGGCTGAATTTGCCCAGAGAGTGGTAAAGGTTAGATAGTTATGCATAATTTCAGAAAATGCTGCTTTAAAACACTATACTTTAAGTTTATTGTCAGAGGAACAGATTTCAAGCAGAAACAAGTTTTAAAAAAATAACAAATTTGAAATAAAAAAAAAACAACAAAAACATACACACCAATTTTGACCCAAGTAAGGAAGCAGCCCTTTGGCTGAGTGTTAACACTCCCGACTTTGGATCACGAGGTTTCAATTTGAATCTCGCTGGGGGCAGAATTCAGCTCTTTCATTACCATCCTTCCGTCTTGATATGACTTAAATAATGTTGAAAGGGAGATAAAACACCAAATCATTATTATGTCCCTTATATAAATTCAAAAATACATTTGTCCAGTGTTTGTTGTTGTTTACAGCTGAGCAAAGGTAAAGTCATTAACAGTAACTGGAAACCGTCTTTTGTTGGTGAACTAGAAATGTGTGATATTTCGGCAAAAGAAATGTTACTGAAGAAAAATACATAAAGAGGAGAAATATGATTCCACTGTAACAAGATATGAGATATTATTTTCTGTGTATTGCTTTAACATAATAATAATTGGTTTGCCATTTTAATATGAAAATAGCTTATGGTTAATAGCTTTCTTTGTTGTAAATACGCCATGTTTCTGTCATAGTTGCTTTGTTTGGATTTTGCATCATTTAATGCCCATTGGGGAAACTTTGTTCCTAGTACAGTATATCGATGTTTGCTGTTTTGAAGTGGTTTTTAGCTCGCCTATACTAAGTACAAGGAGAGCTATTGTAGTCACCTCCCTTGTCTGCGTTCCCGTTACTGTTTCCATTATCATTACACTATGTTAAAATTTTATATGCAAGTTTTTCAGAGTTTTATATGCAAGTTTTTCAGATGCTTATATCTCAGCAGTCACTTGTCAAAAAGCATCCAGATTTGGAATAATTAGGTGCCTGAGAGGGTCTTTGATTACATAGCTAAAGGCGGGTCTTATTTTATTCCATAGACACTGAACCCAGCGTACATGCCCCGGGAAAGGGCTAGAGGTAAAAATCTTGGACACTTTGTAAAGTATCCTAATGCATTTCTGGTTTGCCTTCATTTTTGAAAGGAGACCACCCTAGGAGAGAAGAATTTTGTTTTCTGGTATGTGACTTCACTTCTTGAAGTTCAGCTTCTCTGAAAGGAAAACGGTTCTACACTTGAGAGCAATCTTTTCCCTTTCTTAATACACTAGAACCTCTTTATACAGTTTGATATAAGACAGTTTCAGATGTAAGACGGTTTAAAGATGGACCCCAAAAATGTTTAAAAATGTATAGATTGTATAGAAAAATGACCATAAATGGTCATTTTTCTATATAATCTTTACTTTTTTGTTTGGCTACAACACAGTTGTTTCGTTTACACAGTTTTGGATCCCAGCAATAGTGTTATTAAGAGGTTGTGGGTATATGAATCACTTCTTGAAGTTCAGCTTCTCTGAAAGGAAAACATTTCTCCATCTGAGAGCAATGTTTCTTTTAACCCTCAAAGCACCACGCAAAATTTGTAGGAGACGACATTCTAAATTTTTGTTTTTATTTTTCATAGAAAGTAAGTCTTGACATTTTATGTGACACGAAATGTCAAGATTTAATTTCTGTGAAAAATAAAAGAAATATTTCTAAATGTTGCCTGCTGCAGTTGTGATTAATAGATGCTTGGGAAATGGTACTATTTAGTCTGTAAGAATAAAGTGCATTGGTCTATTGGTTTATTTGGAAGTTTGCCATTCACAGATGTTATAAGACCTCGATCCCATTTAGAATGTCCAGTTAGGTTGTTCTTTCGTCAATATAAATTGGTAAAATTTACAATTGGTTTAAATTTCCCACAGTTTTAATTGAAATTGAATTCCATTATTTTCATAGTGGATTTTAAATGTTATCTTATAGGTAAGAATTTGTCACAAACGCAACACCATGTTTATTTCTTCACACTTTGGTACGAAAGTACAGGTTGAGTAGAATTTTAAGTGCACATGAATATGGGAGATTTTACACGCCATTTATATGTTAATACAGTTATAAATTGTTATGAGACATATCGGGATTGTGACAAAATAAACAACCTGTCTCGGCATTTTGCAAGACTACGGAAAAGCAAAGTAATGAAGAGTATAAGTGTATCCCCATTGAATTGTCCTGCTATAATAATTCTTAAATTGTATCTCCAAAATGTATGTGGTCAGTGCAGAAGTACGAAAAATGTTAATGTTTTATTTCTAAGATGAGAAAGGGTTACCTGTAACCTGGCTTTTGGTGTGGAAGTATTGTCCTCATACCTCTAGATAAAGCACATTTTCCACCAAAAATATTCATATTTTTCTTATTTTTCCACAAAAATATATGTTGTGGGTACTCATTAGAAGTGCCTCATACCCACAATATATTTTTTCATGGAGAAATAAGAAAAATATTAGGAGAGCTATCTTATCTAGAGCTGTGGATTGTCCAGTACCCGTGTTTCAAGGAATAAATTATGCAAACATGGTTGACAAAGATTCTATTTTTGTGTGCACAATATTGACAAAGCCGGCTGTTTTATGTATGGGGATATAGGTTATAGTGGAACTTTGTTAGATATTAAAACCGTTACTGATAGTTAGTTAACACTTAGCACTCTAGGTAAAAATTTCAGCAGACAACATTTTGAAATACTATTCTTATTTTTCCCAGAAAACAGATTTTGACATTTCATGCAAATTGTCTTCAATGGAGACAATTTGCTTGAAATGTCAAATCCTGTTTTCTGCAAAAAATAAGAAAAATGTCATCAATTTGTCGTCTGCTGAATTTACCCAAAGAGTGGCAAAGATTAATAGAATCAGTCAAGTAAAAAAGATTTCTTCACATTTGGGTGCTAATATAATGGCTTTTTGAACATCACTGAGGCGAAATTAATCTGGGAATTTTACCACGTAATATTGTGCATTTTTGCAAGATTAAGTTTTTCGCGTTGTTTTTCGCAAGTTGTCAGGATCTGAGGACAGCGGACTTAAAATTTAATTTTTCTACCTTGGAGTTGATAGACCAAAGTGCTGACATACAAAGTGTATTAGCCCTTAAAATGTTAATCAAAACCACAGCAGGCGACATTTTGATTTTTGTATTTTTCAGAGAAAATAAGACTTGACATTTCATGTGAATTGTCTGCCTAGCAGACAATTCACATGAAATGTCAAGTCTTATTTTATCTGAAAAATAATTTTACAAAATTAGAATGCCGTCTGCTACGATTTTGCTTAGTGCTTTTATGGGCTAGGTATTATAATAAGCAGGAGCTTCAGGAAAAAGGTCTGATTTTTGTAAGAATGCAGAAATTGTGGATTTTAATCTGTTGTAGTCGGGAAACCCGTAGTAGGGTTATTGGCACACAGTGCAGACCAAGATCAGACACCGCAGAACGCGGTGTCTGATCAGGGTCTCCACTGTTTGCAAATAGTTTAGCCATTTTTCTCTAGGAATATGTAAATCTCATAACCAGACGTACCTAAAATTAAAATTGGACTCTTCCAAAATAATGTGTGGGAGGGTATATTCAGTCTACAATGGGTTAAAAGGAGTTGTATTCTAGATAAAAAATGATCTTTTTAACAGTTTCCTGAATTTTATTTGCATTGTTGGAAAATGATTGTGTCAAAGGAATAATTCTGTGATTTTTTGTTACTGACAGGTAATGTATGCTGCTACTCTTACATCATAATAGAAGTGCCGTATTTACCCTAACGATACTTCTTACTGCACAACAACAAAGGCTATACATGTCTGAAATTTTAAACAAATCCATTTGACTACCCGTTGATGTGTTTAACCCTTAAAGTGCTAAGCAAAATTGTAGCAGACAACCCTCTGTTTTCTTTTATTTTTATTTTTCAGAGAGAAAAGACTTGGCATTACATGTGAATTGTCTGGAAGGCAGACAATTCACATTATGAATGTTAAGCCTAATTTTCTCTGAAAAAAAAAAAAAAAGATAACAAAATGTCATCTGCTACAGTTGTGATTATCACTTTAGGGGTTTAAAATGCTTAAACATGGCAAACCTGTTGATGTGTCTAAAATAGTGCTGGATTGTGACAAATAGTGTAGACCCTCATCAAGCACCGCATTCTGTGGCATCTGATCTGGATCTAGACCATTTGCTCAGGCCTGCCTGTCCCAATACTTAGGGTTTTTACAGCATATCTCAGATTAAATATCTTGATTAACCGTGCATTTTGGTGTAAATTTGATCAAGGTCGGACAAAAACTATGGAAGTTAAAGATGTTCAAATATTTCAAAAACATTATCAAGGGCGCTGCCATTTTAAAAACATGTATTTAATGAGGTTGTTTTTTCAAAATATCAAACAAACTCTTCTTTCTAGAAATTGAAGTAATTTTGAAGCAAAATCCATAAATCATGACAGCCCAAAGAAGAAGCTACAGTAAAACCTGTGTAAGACAGCCACCTTTGAAATTGACCTAAGTGGTTGATGTGGAAAGGTGGTTGTTTTGTAAAGGTATATGTTGATGTGGAAAGGTGGTTGTTTTATAAAGGTATATGTCATGTAATTTTGCTAGCAAAATTACATGACATGTACCTTTATAAGACAGACAACTTTTTCCACATCAACCACTATTTAAAGTCAGTCTCGAAGATGGCTCTCTTACACAGGTTTTACTGTAATTTACATTTATACAGAGGTTGAATATTATGGCAGGTTGTATTTAGGTTTTGCATATTTAATTAAGGCCTTATGACATCATAAAGTCTTATTAAATATTCAAAATGGCAGCACCTATTCTTAATTAAAACCTTAATGGATAACTTACTTATTTGTCATTTAATTTTGTTTAAATTTGTATCAAAATACATGATTTGTCAAGATCTTGTATCTCAGATGCATACTTAACAACATTGCCTTTCCCTTTAAGCAAACAGGGCATGCTCAGATCAAACTTCTCCTAAAGTATATTTGATCAGGATCTGCACTGTTTATCATTCCATCAGTACTTTATAGACACATCGTCAGGTGGTCAAATTGATTTGTTCAAATTTTAGGGAAAATAAGCAGTGAGTTAAACCCTTAAACTGCCAGTCACAACAATTGCCGTCTGCTTTGTCATCTGCTTGTGATTTTAAGTCATTTTTGCAAACAGTGTGGACCCAGATCAGACTGCTCCTTTAGGAGCACTCTGATCAGGGTCCACACTTTTTGCCTGTATGCAAAAATAGGTTTGAAAAGTTTGCAAGAATATTCAGCAGACGACATAAACAGAACATTTTCAAATGCAGGTTTTCTTGGCATTTTAAGGGTTAATAAGGTGTCCAAATGATACGAATTACAACGCAAGCTTTTATTATTGACAGTCTGGCTGAAAATGCATTGGTATTGAGTTTACCCACAATGGGGCTTAAAAAAAATAGGACTATTTCAATTTAATTCATGCTCAAGGCTAGAACCCACACAGCTCGAATAGGCTGTTGCTTTTGTTAAATGTTATGCATATTATGTGCAAATACAAAAAAAAGGAAAAAAAAATCAATGCAGAAAGTTAAACATTGCTAGATTAATAAGTTAAATCTGAATTCACCTAGATATATTGATTCAAAAGCAGGACATAGTTTTTAAGGTAAAAGAACTTGAAATGGATCTAAGGAAGTTTATTTAAATGAGATTTAATTTTTTATGGGAAAAAGACATAATAATTATCAGTAGTCATTTCATACAAGAAATGCTTAGTCATTGGTACTTTTTCAGTTGTATCATTAAAATTGCCAACTACATCTGCAGTCAATATGACATTGTCTTATTTTCTTTAATATTATTATTCAGAGCTATTTTCAGGGCAAAATAAGAAAAAATATTTCAAAATGTCTGCTAAAATTTTCATGCAACATGCTATGGGTTAATAAAAAATTTAAAATATAAATGTATTGCATAAGACCAGATGTCAGTTTCACTGAAGTTATATATGTTGTATTGGCAAAAAATCCTTTGACAAAATATCCCCTTCCGCTGATTCAAGAAGGTCAGTTGTCAGTTTCTGGCGAAAGAATGTGCACAATACTTGTTAACTACTTAGAGGACTAAGCCTTGTGTAAACTTGTGGCTAGGTAAACTGACCGCGTTCGACATGACCCCATTGGGTTGACTGGGCCGTAAAACCTCAACACAAACACAAACAAACTTTGACAAAATATTGCACAATGTTATAACATAAACATGCAATGTTAAATACACACACACGCATGCACGCACGCATGCACACACACATGCATGCATGCATAATGTGCATACACAAGCACACACACAAAATTGAAAAATATTTTCTGATGCCAATGAATACCATATCAATTAATTTAATCCCTGCCCTGCTGAATAAATTAAGATGACATGCCCACTTCTAATTTTCAGCCAGTCATGTTGTTGATACAAATTCACATACTCAGTGCCAAACAGTGTAGATCCAGATCAGTTGGCTTCTGAAGAAGCCAACTGATCTGTATCTACACTGTTTGCAAAGGCAGGGCATATCCAGGTTCAGCAGGACTAGGGTTAACCATATTTATCCCAAATATTTAGACACCTTAACTCATTACCATAGTTATCCTAAAATTTAAACAGGTCAGTTTTATTACAAAGTGTCACCCTCTTTAAATAAGGACTATTTACTTACTTTTACTATTACCTGATCTTGATGTGTTTGTATGGCTGCAATCATTGTAAACCCTGATCAGACACCTCATTCTCTGATATTTGATCTGGGTGTACACAGTTTGCTCAGGCCTGTCCGACTGTCTGTATCATATACTTTCCTGTCTCTCCAGTTCTTGTAGAAGAAAACTCTTATTTTCTTTTGTAGAAAAATAGATCAGAAAAGAAGAAGAAAAAAAAAGATTTTTGTTTAACAGGAGATACTACCATTAAAAAAAAATCTTTTTTTTTTTTTTTTCCTTTTTCAAAATTACATATTTCAGATTTTAAATTGCAGATTAGATTAGTTCATGCTCCTGCATTTAATGAAAAGCAAGAAATTTGATACTGTTATAAAATGTTCACCGTTCTTCTCATGTTGCTTTCTTTATTAATGCAAACTGTGCATGTTGATATTAGCTTGACAGTAATTAAGGTCTAGGGCTCTTCTTCTGGCTTTGTACAAACTGCCTCATGTTCAGAGTTATTCAGTTGTTTAATTTCCATTTTGTTTGTTCACTCCAGCTTACGTTGATATCATAGGTTGAGATAAAGGGAATGTACAGATAATCTTTTTGCACCAAAACATTTCTTGTGGGAACTTATTGGTATCACCTCACAGAGGCAATTCCAAACAAGATAGAGAATATATGGAAGATAATTTATTTTTACAGTTTTGTAATGAAGCGTATCTTATGGGTATTCATTGGAATTGCCTCAGTGATAGACAATTCAAATGAGTACCCACAAGGTATGTTTTGTTGAAAAATATCCTAAATTATTGCTGCCTAGTCTGGAGCTAATAATGTATAGAACTCGTAGGGAAATTTGCACTACATTCTAGGTAAAAATTCCAGCAGATGACAGTTTGAAATATGATGTTTCATACAAATTGTCTCCTAAGGAGACAGTTTGCAAGAAATGTCAAATCCTATTTCCTTGGAAAAATAAGAAAAAACATCAATTTGTCATCTACTAAATCTGCCCATAGGGTGATAAAGGTTAAATTATTAGGAGCCATGGCTGGATAGTGTTCTATCCAAACATCAAGAAAACATACCTATATAATTTTGACCCCCTTAAACCCCACTTTTATATAGTAAAACTGGGGTTTACAGGGGTATGCATTATTTTTTTTATTTCTGCTCAAAACATAGATTGTGGGTACTCGTTAGAACTGCCTCAGCGAGGCGGTTCTAACGAGTACCCACAATCTATGTTTTGAGCAGAAATATGAAAAATATCAGAGTTTTTTTATCTGAAAATTTTGAGTTTTTGGAGATGAAATTTTCTATGTATTTGAATAGGCGTGTTTTCGTAATGTTAGTGTTATAATGAAAAGCATATAATATTTAGGCCCCAGTTTACCGAAAATGACCTACACCATTAAAAAAGGGGATCTTCAGGCCGTCTGAGAACAGGTTAAGTCCGAGCCGGCCTCGGTGTCTCAGTTGGATGCGCCGTCCGACTGGACACCAGGAGGTCGCGGGTTCAACCCCCGCCGAGGTCGGCAACATTCTTTCGTGGAGATTGATCTTGAAATATTTTCTACGGTCATTCTCTCCCTTCCGCTGATTCAAGAAGGGCAGTTGTTAGTTTCTGGCGAAAGAATGTGCACAATACTGGTTAACCGCTTAGAGGACTAAGCCTGCCCAGTAAACGTGTGGTTAGGTAAACTGACCGCACTCGACATGACCCCATTGGGTTGACTGAGCCGTAAAACCTCAACACAAACAAAGAGGTTAAGTCCAGGTCAAGTTTCCTACACATTAATAATTGAGCTTTGATGCAAAAAATTTCAAGAGATTTTGGTTTGCAGTGTTACTATAAAAAGTGTCACAGTATACAGTATTTACCTTAAGTATTAGGACACCTTCACTACTTACCAAGTTTGTCCTAAAATTTGAAATAATTCATTCTGCTACCTGTTCAGATGTGTATAAGTAATTGCTGAATGAGTGACAAACAGTGTACAGTAAAACCTGTGTAAGAGAGCCACCTTCGAGACTGACTTTAAATAGTGGTTGGTTTGGAAAAAGTTGTCTGTCTTATAAAGTTACGTGTCATGTAATTTTGCTAGCAAAATTACATGGCATGTACCTTTATAAGACAACCACCTTTCCACATCAACCACTAAGGTCAATTTCAAAGGTGGCTCTCATACACAGGTTTTACTATAGATCCTGATCAGATGCTGCAGAAAGCCTATCTGTCTGTCCCAGAACCTCTTACATCTTGAAGCTTATGCATTTGATTTTTCTATTTTTCAGAAATGGGTACTCATTCAGGAGGCATTACCATGGAGACCTTGCCACCTGGTGCCACTCTGTCAGACAGGTTGCGATTTGCAGCCAGTAAAGGGCAGCTAACTGAGGTACAAGAGTTATATCGAGCAGGAGCTGTATTTGATTTAGATAGGGTAAATATTTTTACATAAACTGATACTTTTACTAATTTTCTATTAGATTACATGCATATTTTTTTTTATTTTTTTTTTTTTTTTTTTTGTCGTCTTTATTATTATAAATACCTAAAAACAAAAGCAGTTAAAATAAGAAAAATATTTTTTTAAAAAATACAACAACAAAGAATCCTCAAAGAAAAAAAAATCATAAAAAAAAAAAAAAAAAAAATACACAGATAATATAGACAGTTTTGCTTGTCCAAAGATTCATCTTTCAGAGTATCATTCTGATAAAGTAGTATAACCAGAACAGCATTATTTTTAAGCACACCCAGAGGAAAAAAATCTAGAAAAGTTCTCGGATCCCCAGTCAGGGTGGCCACTGGTCAGGGAAAAGTCGGAGAAGTACTTATTTTCTTCAAGGTCAGGGAAAAGTCAGGGAATTTTTCAAACTGGTCAGGAAAATTTTAAATACCAAGAAAGTCAGGGAAAAGTCAGGCAGTTGGCTAATTTTGGCCCAAAACTGCTTTCTCGCTCAGCATTATTACAAATTAATGTTTATTTGAGAAAATGTATGCCCAAAAACTTTAAAACACTTTATCTTTTTTAATTGAACAATTAGAGTGGTATATTTTTATGTGCTGAAAATAGAAATAATCTTTCATTTACCTCAAGATGAGGAAAAGCTTGTTAGATTTTCAGTGCTTTGGTCAGGGAAAAATAGAACTTGATCAGGGAAAAGTCTGTGAATTTTCTTTCCGACTGAGGGTCATTTGAAAAAAACAATATGAATGGAGGTTTTCAGGAAAAGATTATAACATATCTGCAGCAGGGTAGATTTTTCATTAAACATTAAATGTAACTATTAGAGGACATATTTCTGAAAACAAAAACAAAAACAAAAACAAAAAAAAATGTATGATTTGCATCCTATGGAGAGGATTCTCATAAAATATCAAGCTCTAATTTTTTCAGAAAAATAAGAAATAATTTGACAAATTTGTTGTCTGCTAATTTTGTGATAGGCAGAGAATTATTTTACTCATATGAATACCTCATTTTCCCTAAATATTGGAATACCATAACTCATTATCATACTTTCCTAAAATTTGAATAAGTCCATTTCATATAATGTCCAGGGCCCAGTTGTTCAAAAATAACGATGTTGTTAGTTAACGTATCGTTAAAACTTTGATTATTAAACATGGCTTATATGCTAATATTTTTGCTGAAAAAATGTGAGTAGCTTTTGCATTTGCAAAAGCTACTCATATTTTTCAGCAAAAATACCTGTCAATTAGATATGGTACTAACTAGAACATTTAACATTTTGACCACTAATGAGCTCGTTAAGCTAACGATGCTTTGAACAGCTGGACCCAGACTTTCCTAAAAGTTGAACAAGTCCATTTTACTACCTGTTGATGTGTCTTAAATTTTTATTAATAAATGGCAATCACTGTAGACCAGGATCAGATGAATATACTGCTGCATCTGATCTGAGCCTATACAGTTACTCAGGCCTGTCTGTCCTAATACTGACAATGAATATGGAATGTTAAGGCAGCTTCTGAATAAAAATATTATTAGTAGTACTAATTTGGTAAGAAAATACCTTGAATTTTCTAAATTCAATATTCCAGTCTGTCATGAAAAGAATTTAAACAACAATATATCAGGTTGTCATCAGCATTCTGACATCATCATTACAGCTTTGGCAGTCTTTGTAACAACCAACCAAGTGTGAAAATCATTTGTTTGCTGTGGCCTTGACCTTTGACCTTAATTGCACTTGATTGACCTTAGGCCTGATCTTGTCACTGATTAAAATGTCATAGGTCATTAAGTAATGGGTGATTAGTTTTGTCATAGAAAAGCAGACAAAAATCACTCCTTTTATTGTTGGCTTGTGGATCTTATTTTTTTTTCTGGCACACTTATTGTAAAATAATTATCTTTTTATCACGTTTTGGAAATTAAACAGTCAGTGTCATATGGCAGTAGTCACTATAATTTTGATTTAAGGTACAGCCAAGCTTTAAAGACATATTAAATATGTGGTTCAAGTTAAAGAAGTTTTATGATTAAAGTTGTGTTTGAAGGAAGCCACTTGTTATATATGGAATTGTTCAGTTAGACATGACTGGATTAAATTGCTCGAAAGGTTCTGAAGATTTACATTGTAATTGTTTGGTAAGACTATTTTGATAATTTTGAAGTGTTTGGTAATTGTTCTAAAATTTTATACACCAACTTTTCTGAAAATTTCAGCAGATGACATTCTAGATTTATTTTCTATTATTTTCAGAGAAGATAACGATAAAGATTTAATACTTCATGGGAATTGTTGATATTTCATGGGAATTGTTTGTTAAGTAAATGATTCACATCAAAATGAAGCCTCATTTTTTCTGAAAAATAAAAATAAATAAATAATATTTATTATAATTACTTTTCAAAATCTTGCTGCTGTGGTAACCTCTTAGATATTTACACTGCCCATTTATGGTTTAATGCATAGTACTTGAAAAGGGTCCTTATGGTATATGCATCGGCACAGTCTGATCAGGTCATTCTATATTCTATTTATTCGATAAGTGGGAAACTGCAAGAATGCCAAGTTTTATCTGCCATGCTATTGCCTACATACGGTATTCAACCTAATTACTGCACATACCCTTATAAGCACACAGTCAAGCAATTCCATAGTCTTCAGATTACAACCAGAGTACTTTTTCTCTACTTCTTTCTAAAGGCATATGTTGTGGGTACCCTTTAGAATTGCATCATTGATGCAATTCAAATGAGTACCCACAACATATGCTTTTAAAAAGAAAATCAGGAGAAAAAAATCGCATAACCATCATCAAATAAGTCCTTCGCCTTTTTTTTTTTTTTTTAATTGTTCCCTTTGTAGGTAGACACTTTATTTTACCAGAAGTTTTCCCAGTAATTTTGAAATAAAACTAAGTGCACAGTGCGGTAATTAGGTTGAATACGGTATTTTCTTGCATTGCATCTATATTCTATTGTGTTACTATAATGGATTTCCCTGGTCATGGTCAAAGTACAAATCTACTCAAAGTGTACTGATATGGGACTTCAACATTTGCCTATATATCTACGTCAAAAAGATTGCCTTTGGAAACAAAGAACACATTACAGATTAGAAAATGGGAGTCTCGGTTTTATTGAGACTCTTCATAAGCAGTAATGAAGTTTGCAACACTGCCTATGCCCTCTAGCGTATACATGAGCAGAACTCCATTTTCAAATACATGTATACCACAATGGGCCCAAAGGAAATATAATCTGCACTATGGTGAAGTATGGGGAAACATTAAGTCCCCTTTTCCTTAATCTAACTCCTTAATTTTATGCATGCACTGTAATTTATAGTTTTACCCTTGTGTCTGAGTATGTATGAATAACAATTTATCACTGAATAATATTAACCCTTAAACTGCCAATCACAACAATTGTCGTCTGCTTTGTCATCTGCTTGTGATTTTAAAGTCATTTCTGCAAACAGAGTGGACCCAGATCAGACTGCTTCTTTAGAAGCAGTCTGATCTGGGTCCACACTGTTTGCCTGTATGCAAAAAAAAATAGGTTTGAAAACCTTGCAAGAATATTCAGCAGACGACATAAACAGACGACATGTTCAGATGCAGGTTTTCTTGGCTGTTTTAAGGGTTAATACACTGCTCCTTACCCAACATGACCTTTCATTGCCTTTAACGCTTTGCATACTGGGAAAAAAATTGAGCAGACGACATTTTGAAATATTTTTTCTTATTTTCCTCAGAAAATAGGCTTTGATTTTTCATGCAGATTATCTCCTGAGGAGACAATTTGCATGAAATGTCAGCTTATTTTCGTGGGAAAATAAGAAAAATATTGTGAATGTGTCATCTGCTGAATTTGCCCATAGAGTGTTAAAGATTAAACGGCAACACACCTCTGGGTATTCAGAAATTTTGATATAAACAGCATAAACATTTTCCTTGTGGTAAATTACGCACAGTGTGAAGCAAAAAATTTCTCTTTTTGCATAAATTTAATTTGACACACAGTAAAATGTACTTTATGCCTGATGCATGCAAATTGTGACAGTCCAGACCTGTCTGTGCATCTGGACATAGCTCCAGATAAGAGAGGGTATCAGGTAAATATTTTTCTTATTTCTCCATGAAAACATATGTTGTTGGTACTCATTAGAAGCGCCTTAGCAAGGCGCTTCTAATGAGTACCAACAACATATGTTTTCATGGAGAAATAAGAAAAATATCAGTACTTTGTTTCTTTAAGGAAAAAAATGCCTTCTTTCTTTGAGGAAAAAATGCCTTGTTTCTTTGAGGAAAAAATGCCTTCTTTTTTTGAGGAAAAAATGCCTTGTTTCTTTGAGGAAAAAATGCCTTGTTTCTTTGAGGAAAAAATGCCTTGTTTCTTTGAGGAAAAAATGCCTTGTTTCTTTGAGGAAAAAATGCCTTGTTTCTTTGAGGAAAAAAAGCCTTGTTTCTTTGAGGAAAAAATGCCTTATCTGGAGCTATGATCTGGATAGGGCTGACTACTGTATTTTCCCTCATAATGGTGAAGGACAGGCCTGATCAAGCAAACTAGGTAGACCCAGATGAGATGCACAGCCTCTGATCAGGATCTACACTTGTTTTCCTATCAAGCATCAGTTTAGGTGGAAAAATGGACTTGTCCTGATTTTAGGACAAATAGGGTAAAGATTAAAGTTGTCTCAACATTACGTTAACATGCCTATTCAAATATACTGAAATTTTACGCCCAAAAATGAAATTTTTCAGATAAAAAATTCTGATATTTTTTCATATTTCTGCTCAAAACATAGATGGTGCATACTCATTAGAACTGCCTTGATGAGGTGGTTCTAACAAGTACTCACAATCTATGTTTTTGAGCATAAATAAGAAAAATAATGCATACCCCTGTAAACCCCAGTTTTGCTATATAAAAGTGGGGTTTAAGGGAATCAAAATTATATAGGTGTGTTTTCCTGATGAGATTGAAGGGAAATATGGTAGTTTTCCTATTGGAATTTGACTGCATACGGTAACTGGGCTCTCGTTCTTTGTAGATGGTATTTGTTTGGTTTTCTTCTGTGCCTGATCATTTGTATGCTTTGATGTAAGTTCATAGTTGTAATTTAGCCTCTATCAAACTGACTTCCCAGGATGCAGGTAGTCACTTAATATATCATCAGAAGCCTAGGTAGCCCCCACAAACATTAGTGTTCAGGATAGATTTTCTCATTTCCTTAAAAAACAAAATTAACAACAGATAAATAAATTAAAAACAAAGTGAACATAATATGATGGTTAAAAAAAAAAAGAAAAAAAAAAGTGCATAATATGATGATATTTCATTAAAATGGTCTGAGTAAGAGAATCTGATACAATACCACACTTTTCATGGAAAAACATGAAACATAGAGAATGCTCCAGCTGAAAACATTACGAAAACACGCCTATTCAAATATACAGAAAATTTCACCTCCAAAAACTCTGATATTTTTCATATATCTGCTTAAAACATAGATTGTGGGTACTCGTTAGAACCGCCTCGCCGAGGCGGTTCTAATGAGTACCCACAATCTATGTTTTGAGCAGAAATAATAAAAATAATATGTACCCCTGTAAACCCCAGTTTTACTATATAAAAGTGGGGTTTAAGGGGGTCAGCATTATATAGGCGTGTTTTCGTGATGGAATTTGCTTCCTTGATGTACATATGTATGAATCTCTTTTGAATGAGGCTTCTCCTGCTAAATTATTTGTTTTAAAGGGCAAATATAAAGGTTTTAATTCTACTAAATATTTAAGGGCACTTCAGTAAGGAGGTGACTGCTGAAAACCGCATCAAATTATCTTAAACGGTTTCTGAAATATTGCGATTTGAAATTTGATATTTAACATCCAAGAGGATTGAATTCAGGCTGCCTCATTAATATTCATGAGCCTTTTTATGACATCATAAGGGAACAGTAGAATTTTAAACTTTTTTAAATTGCCAATATTTTTTGCTCTTTAATCTGCATCAATTCAGTTTTCATATTGTTTAATTTATTCAGCTCCTTTAAACTAATATACATAGGAATTTAGCTCTTATTTTCCGTTTAAAGTGTTACATTTCAAATTTAAAAATTTCATTTAAATAATTTAAAATCCAGTTACAATGCTTAATAATTAGCCAAAATTGACTTTTTTGGCATTCATTTATATGATATACACCCAAAATTCACTATTATTAAAAAAAACTTACGAAAAAATTAATATTAGTCAAGTTTTAAACATTTTAAAATTTAGCTTTAAATTTAAATAACAGATTAAATTTTGAGTTAAATTCTCTATTCATTGGCTTATTTGTGGACAGAGACCAATTTCAATAATGGTTAAGGAGAAAAACTGTGTAGAATATGAGGAAATGCAGGATACTCCTGTTTAAAATTTCAATTTAAAATTTAAGTTCCACTATGACATCACAGAATATTGCATTGTGGGCCTTAATCAATACACAATCCAAGGGAGGTTACTCTAACAGGAAAAAAGGTAGGTATCGTAAATTAATCACCATAACTTTTGATTGGATTGGAATTTTTTGATGGGGTTTTCAACAAAATAATTCTCTTAAAGCATTCTATCAACACCCTGAAAACCAGGAATATTTTAAAAACCTTTATATTTGCCCTTTAAGGGTAGGCCTCTTTGAGAAGGGAAGCAAATACTTTGTCAGGACTAATCTCTCTAGGAGGGATATCCATTTACTTCAAATATAAGTACATGTATATTATATTTTAACCCTTGTCATGCTGAATAAATTCAAATGCCTCCCCCACTTCTAATTTTCAGCAAATTAGATTGCTTGATCCGAATTGTTGCTATAAACTCACATACTTAATGGCAAACAGTGCAGATCCAGATCAGTTGGCTTCTGAAGAAGCCAACTGATCTGGATCTATACTGTTTGCAAAGGCAGGGTATATCTCCGGTTGAATACCTACATATACACTTAAACCTCTTTATAACACAGTTTGTTATAACACAGTTTTGGATATAACACGGTTCAAAGATGGATCCCAAAAATGTATAGATTATATTGAAAAATGACCATGAATGGTCATTTTTCAATATAATCTATACATTTTTGTTTGGATATAACACGGTTGTTTAACTAACATGGTTTATGCTATGAACCCCAATAATAGTGTTATAAAGAGGTTGTGGTGTACTATCAGTTTCAAGGTTTAGCTCCTGATCAGGAGAGGACCTCATATTGATTTCAGAAGATGATATTTGTTTAATTTTTACACAAAACATATCTTTTAGGTACATAAGTGCTGGAATCACCTTACCAAGACAATTCCAGTGAGTATATGCAAGATAAGTTTTGACACAAAAGTAATAAAAAATATTATTCAATGACTGCCTTATCTGGCCATATACATTTGTATGTTGAAACTTACCTAACCATTTTCTGTTTGCTTGCAGGATGGACGATCAGCCTTGCACTATGCAGCTCTCAATGGTTTTCTTGATGTCACACGCTTCTTGTTAGAAAGGGGGTGCCCTATTAATGTACAAGATGCTGTAAGTAATATTTGAGACAAACCCTTTCCCAGTTTGTGAATACCAAAGACTGATTGATTGGCCCCTTTTGAAAATGCACAACAGGGTCTGTGTTGTTCACCAGTATAATGAAAAAAATGTATCTCAGATCCAGATAAGATCCTTTTTTTTTTCAACTGAAAAGTACCAATATATATTTCTTATTTCTCCACAGAAACATCTGTTGTGGGTGCTCAATGAGTACCAACAACAAATGTTTTTATAGAGAAGTAAGTAAACTGTTATCTGGATCTATGAGTATGTTATCTGGATCTATGAGTATCTCATGGTAAATGGCTTAATGGCATGGATTATGCAGGCGATACACTTAATCAATTTTCTGACATTTTTTTACAAGGGTGACAAGCTTTGTGACTACCTGTTTGCATTGTAATTGTAAACAACAATCCCCTTCTGAAAAAAAGGGGGTGGTCGGGTGGTGCGAAGGTGCTGTGTATCTTACATCACTGGGGCGTCCAACTGATATTGGCTTACAGTTGGGCAAGGCCTGCTATCCTTGTAGTGGGTAAGGGTAGAGGGGGAATGTTTTTATTTCTTCTGTTTCTTCACTTTCATTCCTGTTCCTCTTTCTTCCCTGTCCCTCTCTTTCATCTCCTCTACTCTCTCTTCTATCTCTTTTCTCCCTTTCTCTGGGAGACGACACAAAATGACCCTCAAGGGTTGACGTGTCGTTAAACCCCAACACAATCAATCAAAACCTTCTGAAAAAGGGTCTACAGTAAAATGAAAGACTTTGCTCTGAAAAGGAGTCAAGTCTCATTTTTGTGAAAAAAAAAAAACAAAAACAAAAAAAAAAAAACAATAAACAAAAAACAACAGATTATTGCTAATTTACATCTGGGCCCAGTTCAAAGCATTTAGCTTAACAAGCTGGTTAGTGGTCAAAGTGTTAACTGTCCTAATAAGTACAATATCTAACTCACAGGTATTTTTGCTGAAAAAAATGTGAATAGCTTTTGCAAAAGCTACTCAAATTTTATCAGCAAAAATATTAGCGTATATGCCATATTTAATGATCGAAGTTTTAGATATGGTAACTAAAGACATCGTTAGTTTTGAACAACTGGGCTCTGATGATTTAGCATAGAGAGTGCTAAAGCTGAGAATGTTTATGAGGCAGGTTACATTATGGTATTTGCCCTATTGACTGATTTTAGTTTTCAGTGTCTTTAAGGGTAAAAAATGTTATTTTTGTTCAGCAGTTTCTTTTTTAATCTATTATTTCTTTTCTGCTTATCCAAATAAGAATTTTCACTTATTGTAACAGTTTCGGTTCTCATCAAGAAGCATTATCAGACTGTGACCTTGACCTTGTGATGTCACAGGACTTGGACTGCCCACCCTGACATAATGAGGTCAAGGTCAAAGTCTGATGATGTTTCTCGATGAGAGCTAGAACTGTCACAGTAAGTGAAGAGCCTTGTTTTGGTAAGTCGAAAGGAAATTTTGGATTAATGTGATATTCTATCTTGACGAACCTATTCAATGGAATATTCTCTTTATTGCAGAGTGGCTATACAGCACTGCACAGAGCAGCATCTCAAGGTCATGTGGAGGTCATAACCATTCTTTTAGAGTCTGGCTGTAACCCTAATACACAAGATGAGGTATGCTACTAAACATATTGTACATGTGTGCCTGCAGTAAGAATGTGAAAAAGGGTTGCAATTTAAAAAGGTGGAGAAGGCAAGAGTTAACCTTTAGCATTCTTCAAGCAAATTCAGCTGATGACAAATTGATGTTTTTAATATACTTAGAAAATAGGGCATATTGCATGCAAATTGTCTCTTAAGGAGGCAGTATGAATGAAATATTAAACTTGAATTTCTAGGAAATCTAACCATTTCAGAATACTGCCTGCTAAAATTTATTTTATCCAGCATGCTGAGTGTTTAATCATAACCTTGCTACATGCAACAGTAAGGAATGACAAACAGTTTTCTAAATACAGGATCCAGTTTCAATGTGCCTCTTTACCTTGCCATAGAGTACCATTTTACATTTTTATGTCATTGCGCACATATCTTAAGAGCACTATATGGTTAATGCTTAGCATGATGGGTAAAGATTTTAGCATTCATTTTGAAAGGTTTTAACCAGAAAAAAGGGTTTAACTTCCCATGCATATTATTTGTATAGAGTGTCAAAAATAAAATGCCAAAAAAAAAAAAAAAAAAGAAAGAAAAAAAATAAAAATATTGCTGTCATCTGCGGAATTTGTCTAGAGAGTGTTGAAGGTTATGGTCTGATGTGACATGTTATCTTGAGTAATTCTAACTATAAAGTAATAAAAAGTGTACACTTGATACTTAAGAATGTTCAGCTGTTTGATTTGTCTCAAGAGGCATATTGGACACAATATAAAATATAGCATATATAGTTAACATGAAAACCTCCCATAGTTGTATGTAATGGAATTGAAAAAAAATATAGACAAAACATTTAAGTATCTGTAAGGCAGACTATTGGTCATGGCTGCAGATAAGCTTTATATTCAGATGATGTTTGCTTTTGTATCTCCGTGGAAACATGTTCAGGATTCCATAGAACTGCCCTCTCTTGAGTGCTGGTCACATGGAGGTGCATCTTTGCCACATGATTGCTTGAATCTTACTTTGACAGTGCAGATGTGTTCCTGCAGTTTTAAAGCATCACTAGGGGCCAACTCCCACTGGTTTTCTTCAGTAACTTTCTTTAGTAACTTCAGAGTTACATCTCGAGTACAAAACAGAAATCCTGGAAATATCTCTGTTCATAGGTCCATTTTCTTGGTCCCAGTCTCACTGATTTATAAAATTTTTGTTTGTTATTTCAGCATGGAAATGCAGCTATTCACGAAGCAGCCTGGAATGGTTACAGTAAGACTCTGGAACTGCTGGTGAAACACAATGTCAATGTTACTGCCACAAACAAGGTAGGAATTTCATTCATGGTGTCAGTCTGAGGCACACAGTGGGTGAAAAACATTTTTCCGTGTGCAAACAGCAAAAATCCAGACCAGCCTGCACAGATGTGCAGGCTGGTCTAGATCTTTACTGTTTGCTGTAGATATTCTTTGTGGTTTCTGCATTTTGTATGGGAACAGTTCAGACCCTGCAGAACTAGCTGGGGATGTGCAAGCTTTGCAGTTTTAAGTTTTTTATTCCTCACATCAAGCTTTGTGTAAATTTGGGTTTTGCATGATTTGTTTATACTATAAAATGTTACTTGAAATATAATGGCTAGCAGCGTTGTCCTCGGTGGCTCAGATGGATGCATGTCCAAGTGGTGATCAGGAGGTTGCGGGTTGACCCCCTGCCGGGTCAGCAACATTCTTTTGTGGAGATTTGATCTTGAAATATTTTCTACGGTCATTCTCTCCCTTCTGCTGATTCAAGAAGGGCAGTTGTCAGTTTCTGGCGAAAGAATGTGCACAATACTGGTTAACCGCTTAGAGGACTAAGCCTGCATAGTAAAAGTGGTTAGGTAAATTGACCGCGCTCGACATGACCCCATTGGGTTGACTGGGCCATAAAACCTCAGCACAAACAAATAATGGCTAGCAGTGTTGAGTGAAAAAATGTTATCAATGTGAAATGTACAGATTCAGATCATCCTGTATATCTGCATCAGGGCTTTACTCTCCATTGATACACGCTACAGTATTCAATGCTTCTGTAAGTGGACGCAGAAGACCCTGAACAATCTGTATAGGCTGATCTGACCTTTGCTGTCTGCATATGCCCGCAGACATTTTTCGCTTGACATGCCCATTTGAAACTACAGTATTTTGTAATCATTGAATTAGTAGTCAATAGTCTGTTGAACCCTTGCTGAACCCGGATATGCCCTGTCTTTGCAAACAGTGTAGATCCAGATCAGTTGGCTTCTGAAGAAGCCAACTGATCTGGATCTGAACTGTTTGGCATTAAGTATGTGAATTTGTTCCAACAACCTGGATCAAGTTATCTGATTGGCTGAAAATTAGAAGTGGGCGTGGCATGTCAATTTATTCAGCATGGCAAGGGTTAAAGTGCATGTACATATATACAGCAGAACAAACTTATGCATACTGTTTAGTGGTTATGAGTTGAAATCTGGTTGGAATTCAGCAGTTCAAATTCAGATAGGGGTACAAATCTTCACAATTGAGTTGATTTCATTTGTACTGACTCTGTAACATCCCTTGTCTTTGATCTGAAATGATTGTTGATGGGATTCAAAAGTACTAGAAGTGTCCAAAACAGTATTTGTCAGTCTTGTCAGGAAATACTATGGGTAGAACTGATAGTTGGTTCACATATGCAGTACTACATAGCAATAGGTTTAGAGGGCTTACCTGCTGGATATTTTTCTTATTTCTTCAATCATATGTTCTTGGTACTCATCAGTGAGGAGCATCTAATGAGTATCCACAAAATAAGTTTTCATAGAGAAATAGGAAAATAATAAAAATATTAAAATCCTGAACCTGGATATACCCCGACTTTGCAAAGAGTGTAGATCCAGATCAGTTGGCTTCTGAGCCAGCTGATCTGGATCTGCACTGTTTGTCATTGAATAAGTGAATTTGTATAAACAACCTGGATCAAGTAATATGATTGGCTGAAAATTAGAAGTGGGCATGGCATCTTAAATTATTCAGCATGACAAGGGTTAAAAAGTCATCTTTTCCTGAGCTGTGAATAAGGTGTAAGTTGTTGCATTATATGTCTCCATGCTTTTCTGACAGAGTTTCTTATTTGTTGTAGGCTGGCTTCAGTGCATTACATCTTGCAGCACAGAATGGCCATAATGAAAGCTCCAGGGTACTACTTTATGCTGGCTGTAATAACGACCATAAAAATAATGTAAGTAGTAGTATTTCAGTTTTCAAAAGAAATGGAAAAAAAAGTATTTAATAAAGACATAATAAACTGACTCAAGACCAAAGAAAAAAAATTGTAAGGTATTGATTTTGATATACAGATTGTATTGAAAAAACATACACAGACATGAGTTTTAGAAATCATTGCAAGCTAACAGTTGACGTTTAATTTTTTTCTCCACAGCAAACCTACAATTTATTTATTTTTTTCCTACAGTAAACCTTAGTGTTTGTAATTGATTCTGAATATTTGGACATCTTAACTTTATATCATGCTTTTCCTAAAATTTGATCAAGTCCATTTGACTGCATGGAGATCTGGTTAAAAGTTTTGGCAGAATAGCAAACATTGTAGACCCACATCAAACTGCTCCTTAGGAGCAGTTTGGTGTGGGTCTACATTGTTTGCTCAGTCTTTTCTATTCTAGTTTCTTTAGGCACATGGTGATCTGGGTGTACTCTGTGCTCAAGCCTTCTTGTCTGAATATTTAAGGTAAAGATGGCATATTTGCTTTGTTTCAGTATGGAGACACAGCCTTACACACAGCGGCTAGGTATGGCCATGCTGGGGTCACTAGAATTCTTATCAGTGCCAGAGCCAAGATGAATGAACCAAATAAGGTCAGTAATAAAGTATATTGTCTGCAAATTGCATAAGGGTGCTTTTCGTGTGTTATACCTGCATTGTCTGCAAATTGCATAAGGGCCTTTTTTGTATGTTTCACACCATATGGAAGCACTTTCTCTTTGATGTTTTTGTATTCCCTTTAGGTGATCCCAACCATAGTTCCAAGTAACTTTTAGTAAGGCATCTGGACAACTATTCTTCGTATTTTGTATTAAAACATACATTATAGGTACTCAGTAGAAGTACCTTACATTCAATGAGTACTCACAACAGGAGTATTGGTGGAGAAATAAGAAAAATATCAACATATTTTGGTCTGAAATAATGCACCTTATCTGGAGCTGTGAGTGATAAGAGCCCTTTTCCCATATTGCTCATCATGTATACATGTCTACATAATTAGGAAAGAAATAAGAACATAAAAATATCTAAAATATTTAAACACATCCTAGTAATTTTTAAACCTGGTCCTGCTGAACCTGGATATGCCTTGCCTTGGCAAACAGTGTAGATCCAGATCAGTTGGCTTCTTCAGAAGCCAATTGATCAGAATCTACACTGTTTGGCATTAAGTATGTGAATTTGTATCAACAGTCTGGATCAAATAATCTGATTGGCTGACAATTAGAAGTGGGTGTGGCATCTTAATTTATTCCACAGGACAAGGGTTAACATTTGTACACTTGTTTATACAGAATGGTGACACAGCTCTTCATATAGCAGCAGCCCTGAAGAGAAGAAAGATAGCTAAGTTACTTGTGGAGTCAGGAGTAGATGTCAATGTCAGAAACAAGGTACCATTTTTAAAACATTTAAGCTTTTGAACTTAATTAACAACAGACATTTTCTTCTTTTTTTTTTTTTTTCAAGTCCTAGAAACTAAGCCTTGAATTGTCTTGCAATTCAATTCCTAACATACAAAATTTCATGAACTGTGTAGATTATTTTACAGAACAAAAAGTAGAAAAAACTTACTTTGCCTTCAGCTGATTTTGCCTATAAAGTGCTAAAAGTTCATGTCCGAGTCTTGTGAAATGAAATGTTAGATTACCACATGTATGCCTGAACACTGAAATTAAAAAAGAAACTAAAATTTTGTCTTCTGCAGTTATGACAGGCACTTTAAAGGCTAAAGCAGACAGCAAAGGTCCTTCATGTGCAGTCTGATCTGGTCCCTGGCTTCCATGTATGCCAAAGTACACCTTTTCTCTAGAGAAAGCCAACTTAATACTGACCTGCTGAAACTTTTATCACCTTTTTCATGACATCACCATTGATGTCATTGGAAGCATATTGTTTCTAGAATTCTATGTTGTATTTGAACAGCTGAAATCTTTAGAAAAGCGGTTTTAATAGCTTTAAAGAACAAAATTTTGTTTTATTTTCTCAGTCACTTAGCTTGCAGGTTATGCCTCTTTACCAAAATTATTTGAGTAGAGTTATTAATTTTTTTTGTAAACATTGACTCTGACCTGTTAATTTTTATTGCAATCGGTAACATTTAGCCATCTACAGGCAAATATAGGCATACAAAACATTAGAAATATTATCAGTAACTCATAGCTACAGTTAAGAGGAGGGTATCAGGTACATGTATTTCTTATTTCTCCATGAAAACATATGTTGAGGCCATTCTAATGAGTACCCACAATATATGTTTTCATGGAGAAATAAGAAAAATATCAATACTTTTTAGTTGAAAAAAGGGCTTATCTGGAGCTATGGTAAATGAAGGAAGAGTTAGTGTATACTTGTTCTCAATCAAATAGCCGTGTTTTTATAACTAATGTAGACCTTCTATAGTATTGTTGTCACATTAAATGGTTTTGTTTTCTTTTTAAGTTCGTGCAGTATAATACACGTCTTTGTTGTATGAAAAGACACTGTTAGAAGTCTGTAATCAAGGTTTAGATTTGGGATGTGCCATGCAGAAAGGGATCTTTGCATACTTGCACACAGCAAAGACACAAATTGCTTACTAAATGGCTGGGAGAAACCTGGAGTTTCTAGAATCTACGGATTAGTACAATAGTAAATATCCTAAAATTTCGAACACAAATTTTCTGACAAAATGACCTATACAAATAGTGCAGACCCAGATCAGACTGCTCCTGAAGGAGCAGTCTGATCAGGATCTACACTGTTTGCCATTTTACTACAAATTATAAGAAACACCTGCATATTAGGGGAAAAAAATAGTATGGAATGAACATGTTCGAAATTTTAGGATATTTACTATACTTAATGAAGGTTCTTTTCAGCCTGTGCTGGTGTTGTGCATATGAAGTATTGAAATGCAATATTAAAAACTTAATACTATATTGTGAATTTTATTTTACATGAAAAAAAAATGTAAGAAAACATTTAAATATAATGGCCAAAACCAGCTTCCTCAAGCCGTCTTGCCTTGGCTCTTTGTATTATTACTGGCTGTTATAGAATGCATGAAATGAAAAAGGCTTTGATGAGAATGCAAAGATGCACAATTAATCTTTACTCTTCAAATATGGTGTAAGACCCCTTTCACTCGAGAAAACATGTATGAAAAAGCCATTAATCATTTAGATTCAAGGTTTATCAGATCTTATTTTAAACCTTAGCTTTCTCTGGGCAATTTCAATAGACAACAGTTTATTTTTCCCCAGAAAATAAGGTTTGGCATTTCATGTAAATTGTCTCCCTGTATAAAATTTCAAACCCAGTTTTCTCTTGTGTCTGTGCGTTTTTTTTGTTGTTTTTTTTTATGGGGGTTGGGGGTTCAGTAGATAACATTTTATTTTTCCCCAGAAAATAAGGTTTGGCATTTCATGTAAATTGTCTCCGTGTATAAAATGTCAAACCCAGTTTTCTCATTGTGTTTGTATTCTTTTTTTTTTTTTTTTTGGGTGGGGGGGGGGGGGGAGGAGGGTATGCATAAGATATTTCAAAGAAAGTTTTGCTCACCGTGCTAAGCTTTATCAGATCCGTTTTTAGCATTATCATGCTGCAGTGGGCAATCCACTTTACTAGAACCCCTACAGGTAACAATGAAGAGACTGACCAAGCTACATATGTGAGTACTGATCTGTAGCTAGGTAGCTATGCTACTCTGATGTGGGGAAAATGTTAACCTAGTCCTGCTGAACCCGGATATACTCTGCCTTTAAAAACAGCGTAGATCCAGATCAGTTGGCTTCTGAAGAAGCCAACTGAGCTGGATCTGCACTGTTTGCCTTTCAGTATGTGAATTTATATCAAGAATCTGGATCAAGGAATCTGATTGGCTGACAATTAGAAGTGGGTGTGGCATCTTAATTTGTTCAGCATGACATGGGTTAAATACTTTTTCCTTCTTTTTCAGCAAAGTGAAACAGCAGCAGACGTAGCCAGAAGAAAGGAACATGGTGAAATTATCACTATTATACAGGCATTTGTAAGGGTGAGTAACTCTTACTGACTACCCCATGCAGGCTCCAGATAATATGAACAAGTATCTGATCTGTATATGCAAACACATTCTGAGATAAATAATAGTCATCTAAGTGAGATGGGTCTAATGGAATTACAGACGTTGCATTTGATAAATTTCATCTCCAAAGTAACACCTACCTCAACACTTAGCATGCTTGGAAAAAAATTCAGCAGATGACATATTGAAATATTTTTTCTTAGTTTTCCAAGAAAACAGGACTTGACATTTCATGTAAATTTGCATGGAATATCAAATCCTGTTTTCTGGGAAAAATAAGAAAAATAACACCAGTTAACTGTTTGTCATCTGCTGAATTCACCGATACAGTGGTAATGGTTAACCCATTATAGTCTGGTAACCCCTAAAAGGGAATTGGCAAACAGTGCAGACCCAGATCAGACGCCGCAGAATGCGACATCTGATCAGGGTCTTCACTCTTTGCAAGTAGTTCAACCATTTTTCTTTAGGAATATCTAAATCACATAGCTTGATTTACCTAAAATCGAAATTGGACTCTTCCAATATAGAGTGTGGGGGAGTTTATTCAGTCTACAATGGGTTAACCCAGACCATATGGCAGATATTTTTTCGTTTTAATTATCTCCTATGGGACTGGTTTACATAAAATGTATTTTTCCTTCTTCTGACTTTGTGATAAGCGTACTGGTACCAACGGTTAAAATACAAGTATTTTATTTATTTCCTCTGAAGGATACTGGGTACACCTGGCAGATTTTCTGCCATGGGAGACAACTTTTATGACTTCAAGTTTGCTTTCCTGCATGCCAAGCCCCTTCCAGAAGAGTTCCTGGGTTCGAACCAGCTGAAGGTGGAATTCATCTCCTGGCTGTATGGTGCTTCATTGCACAGTGCCTTTCATTATCACCATCATCTCAAAATGACTGTAATAATATTGAAAGGGACATAAAACACCATATCATCATCATCCAAAAAAGGGCTTTACTCTAAAAGCAAGTAACTTTCTCCCAAAGGCTTGACATTTTATTCATATAATCTCCTTTAAAAGAGGACTTGAATAATTCAAGTGTCATGTCGTATATTCAAGCAGCAACTGGGACACGTTATATATTTTATTTCGTTTGAAGTGGTTAATGTTTAAAAAAAATAGTATCAAGGCCATCTTGATGTGGTAATGTGCTGGTTCTTACTGTACTAAACAACACTGGCATGTTGTATATCTTGTCGATGACAGGTCACTCACAGGAACAAAATATTACTCTGGAATCAAGAGCCAAGAAAATGACCCTTATGACACAAGACTATCATCGTCAGACTGACTTGCTGCTGCACACAGCTCTGTGTAAGAGGGATATCTAGATAGGCCTAGTATTGAGGCCCTCCCAGGGAGGGTACCTGTTCCCTTATTCCCCTGAAATATTTCAGCATTTTCCCTTGTTCCCCAAAATCATAATCTTAATTTTCTATGTTCTCCGCTCCCCAAAATTACATTTGTTCCCCTTTTCCTTTCATTTTTAGACTTGTATTCCCCTGAAATAAATGACATTATTCCCCTGTTCCCCATGACCCCAGTATTTCTCAACCTCAATATTTCTTTTCTTATTTCTCTGAAAACATATGTTGTGATACTCATTGGAATTTCCTATATTATAAGGTACCAAATTTACCCTAAGTATTGGGACAGACAGGCCTGAGCAGTGTAGACCCAGATCAGATACCACAAAATGTGGCATCTTTTGTGGCATCTGATCAGGGTCTATACTGTTTGCCACTCATCCAGCAGCTTTTAGACACATCAACAGGTAGTAAAAAGGACTTGTTCAAATTTTAGGACAGTTTATGGTAAGATGGTATCCATATATTTAGGGTAAATATGGTAGATTATGTAAATATTTTATACTGGCTTTTCATTGGTTGCCTCAGTTATAAGGTACCTCCTCCTAGTTCCAGGCTTACCTTGATCTGTTATATTAAGGGGAATTGATACATTTCCAGGTGAGCAAACTCCGTCAAAACTGTTTTGCTCCCTTCTGAAAAGGAGTGTACTCTAAAAGAAAAGAACTTCCTCCTTTTAGAATAGATCCTTTTTCAGAAGGGGCTTGATGTGCAAGAAAGCAGACATGTCACAAAAGGTCTCCCATGTAAAAAAATGGCAGGAAAAAAAATATAGTTGGTACTCAGTACACATGACATTGTATATTTTGGTGGAGAAATGAGGAAGAAAGAAAAATATCTTATCTGGAGCTATATTTTTCTGTCTGCATTTGCTTCCGAGACATGTTTCAGTTGAAATTGCCTGTTAGAGGACAGTCACTGGAGGACTTCTTAAGGAGGAGTATATGGTGATAATTCTGGGATAATTTTTCTTATTTCTCCATAAAAACATATGTTGTGGGTACTCATTTTAAGTGCCTTGCTGAGATGCTTCTAATGAGTACCCACAACATATGTTTTTATGGAGAAATGGGAAAAATTATCCCATAATTATCACCAAATACTCTTCCTTAACAACTCCTCTGGACACTATTTGGCATAACAGGTTCTAGTGCCCCTAATAAATTAACTTGTGGATCAGCATGAATAGGCTTAGTTGGTTAAGCCTTTATTTGGGAGCTTGTGGTTTCAAGATTAATACAGCTTGATCCAGGTATTTTGTAAACATCATGCCGAAAGAAGACCAACCTACACTTTCACTCGTTTATCAAAAAAAGAAAAAAAAAATGAAAGAAAATACTGGCGCCACATGGTCAGAAAATGTATGTTCAGACATGTGCCCAACGAAGATGCAGATCAGCCTGCACATTTGTGCAGTCTGATCAGAATCTTCCCTGGGCACATTTTGGATAGCCACAGATTCAGACTTTCTTCATGCAGACAATGATGAATGTGATCAGACCGTGCAGATGTGCAGACTGATCGTGAGTTTGTTCGGCGCTCATGTCAGAAGGTATGTTTTCTCGTCTTGCGGCACGTTGGATATTTTTGTATTTAGTTTAATCCTGTAGACTTATAAGAATGCAGTATATATTCATGGCAAATATCATTGCTCTAGATGTGTTTTTCAACCAAAGAGTATTGATATTTTCTTATTCATGGAAACATATGATTTGGGTACTCATTAGAAGTGCCTTGCCAAGGCGCTTCTAATGAGTAACCACAACATATGTTTTCATGGAGAAATAAGAAAAATATTTACCTGATACCTACTCTTATCTAGAGCTATGAAATATGTTGCCAGAGTTTGAAAATTAACCTTTACCACTCTCTGAGCAAATTGAGCGGACGACAAATTGATTATATTTTTCTTATTTTTCCAAAAAAAAATAGGCTTTGACACTTCATGCATTTGTCTCCTAAAAAGACTAGCTTTTTTCATGGAGATTGATTATGAAATATTTTCTACGGTCATTCTTCCCCTTCCGCTAATTCAAGAAGGACAGTTGTCAGTTTCTGGCGAAAGAATGTGCACAAGTATTGGTTAACCGCTTAGAGGACTAAGCCTGCCCATAAAAGTGTGGTAAGGTAAACTGACCATGCTGTACATGACCCCAGTGGGTCCATTGGGCCATAAAACCTCAACACAAACAAACAAACAAACAAACAAAGAGACTAGCTGCATGAAGTGTCAAAGCCTATTTTCAGGAAAAAAAAATAAGAAAAATATTTCAAAATGTTGTTTGCTGAAATTTTTATTTTTACCGAGAGTGCTATTCGCTACTGAAGACGTCGTCATTATTATGTACAAATCATTGTTAAGTCTACATTTTTCTACAGCCCACGGTCCCCAGACAGCCATTAAAAGAAGTGAACTTTAAGGAAGATCTGCATGAGATTGATGGGCCCATTGTTGTACCTGATCAGGAGTTGCCGGCGAAATCTGATGTCAAACAGGAGAAAGGAAGGAGATTTTTTTTCTTTAAGAAGAAAAAGACAAAGGTGAGCATCAGCCCAGATTATTACCAGTAGATTAAATTTTTCACCCCAAGTTTCCAAACTAGACTCTTCCATCTTTGAATATGGGCATGTCCATTACAGTGAATAGGAGTGTCAGTACAGAGGAAAACAGACTGGCAAACAGCGTAGCTCCTGATGAGATGGCTCATTACGAGCCATCTCATCAGAAGCTACTCTGTTTGCCTTGGTATTTGTTTTGGTCGGCAGGGCTGAAATGATCAAGCAGAATATAATTGAGGTGCACTGACTTAAAAAGATCCAAAAGGTTTATGATCTTTTGCTGCATTGTGAGTAGTTTTCCCCCATGCATGCTTATAATACAGTCGACTCTCGTTATCTCGACCTCACTTATCTCGAATAAGCGCTTGTCTCGAAGTGAAAATCTGGTCCGTGTTTTAACACAGAGATCTACCAACAAGCAACAAAATATTGTGGAAAAGAGGAGAAATTGCCCTTCTCCTCTTTTCCACAATATTTTCAATATATCTCTAACTTAGGAGTCAAATTACATATTCATTCTTTTAAAGGTGGTTGTTTAATTGTTTTCCTCAGTTCCGCAAATCTGATATGTCGAAGTACGGATATCTCGAAGTGTTTCATAGAGTCCATTGGACTTTGAGATAACGAGAGTCAACTGTAGTATTGAATTGGTGAAATATTTGCGGTGTGTTATGTTGATGGTAGGGCTGTTACCATAAAGGACAGATTTTAATCCTTTAACCCAGCTGCCAATTTGAATATATTTTTATTATTTTTCAGAAAAAATAAGCCTTAACATGTCATTTCATGTGATTTGTTTGCCAAGTAAACAATTCACGAGATGTGGAATCATATTTTCTCTGAAAATAACAAAATCAATTTTTTAATGTTTGCTACAAGTTTTTTAGTGCTTTAAGGATTAACATAACAAAATTTTGTTCCTGTGGAATCATACTGTCACAATATATTGCCCACAAGAGCTGGATCTGCACTCTATGCTCAGCCATGGCTGTTCAAATGTTTAGGGTCAATAATTTTGTAGTACATGTATATAATTATGTCCCCTCACCAGAGTTGAAGGGGATATACTTGGCAATGTTTTGGGTGTAGATCCCATTAGCATGATTGTCAGCATAACAGCTTCTTGTCTGCATAATATCGCTTGAAAGAGTCTGCAGATGCTCATTAAACTTGCAGGGGTTCTCATTGGAACATCACCTTCCTGCCCCACCCCCCCCCCCCCCCCCCAAAAAAAAAAAAAAAAAAAAAGATTTCCGGTTTGCTGTTTTGCTAGATATACTTCCCAACAACTGGTTACATTTTCTATCTTTACTACAAAATCTTAACTGAGTTTACCATGCCGTAAAACTCTAAAGTAAATCATATCAAATCATAATTACAGGAGAAAGACAAGCAGCCAGGGAGTAAAGGCCAGCAGAAAGGTACTCCAACAGATAGACCCATTCCTGTAGGTAAAACACCTGTACGAGGGTTTTTCAGTCAGTACGTACCCAGGCAAGGTGAACAGTACTATAGAGATTTAGCTGGCAACATTAAAAAGGTATCATTTCTATTTCTATTTTATACTTGCTATTTCAACTCTTAAAGTGCAAATCACAACTGCATTTTTTTGTTGTATTTTTCTGAGATGATTCACATGAAATGCCAAGTCTTATTTTCTCAGAAAAAAAAACTAAAAACAAAAATAGAATGTCGTCTGCTACAGTTCTGCTTAGTATGGGAACTATTATTTTTCAAGGGAGACAACTGTCGAAATTGTATAAGCTTCTTTCTGAAAAGGGGTCTACTCTTTTATAAAAGGAAAGAATTTGCTCACCGTATTCTTTCCTTTTAGAGTAGGCCCTTTTTCAGAAGGGGTTTGGGATGCAGGAAAGGAAACCAGAGGGAACTGATATTTTTTTGAGACAGACATCTCTGTCAAATTGCTCAAGCTGCCTCCTGAAAAGGGTCTACTGTAAAAGGAAAGAATTTGCTCACCCTTATTTCCTTTTAGAGGTGGCCCCTTTTCAGAAGGGGTTTGGGATGCAGGAAAGCAAACCAGAGGGAACTGATATTTTTTCAAGGGAGACAACTCTGGCAAAATTGTTTAAGGTCCCTTCTGAAAAGGGGTCTACTCTAAAAGGAAAGAATTTGCTCACCCTGTGAGCAAATCCTTTCCTTTTAGAGTAGGCATCTTTTCAGAAGGGGTTTGGGATGCAGGAAAGTAAAGCAGAAGTAACAAAAGTTATCTCGTAAAAAAATGGTCGAAAATCTACCAAGTGTATCCTGTCAACTTAACCTTCACCAGGCTTTCAACTAGTATTCCTACTTTTTCCCTACTTTTTGGATCCTCTGCCTACTTAGCCCTACTTTTTCTTAAAAATGCCCTACTGTCCCTTCCTTTTGGTTTAAAAAGTATTCCTTGAGTGCCGGTCATTCTCTCCCTTCCACTGATTCAAGAAGGGCAGTTGTCAGTTTCTGGCGAAAGAATGTGCACAATACTGGTTAACCGCTTAGAGGACTAAGCCTGCCCAGTAAACATGTGGTTAGGTAAACTGACCGCACTCGACATAACCCCATTGGGTTGACTGGGCCGTAAAACCTCAACACAAACAAATTCCTTGAGTGCAGGAAATGCTTAAAGAGATTAAGATTGCAATATTTTTCTTTGCTTGCTTCACTTACCAATTGTTTATAAAAATGAGATCAAGGTTTTTTGAGTAGTAGAGTCACAAAGTTTATAAATATTTTTGCCTCTGTCTGAATTCTTTTTTTTTTTTTTTTTTTTGAACATTTATTTTGGCGTTTCCTTTCCATTGTATTGCAGTTTTGTTGTTCAGAGAGATCACTGTTTGCGTATCATATCCTTTGTCTGAGACTGAAAACCTGCAAAATGTCCCTACTATCCTTACTTTTCATGGCTAAAATTCCTACTTTTTCAGAATTTTCATCTCTGCTTTAGCCCTACTTTTTCACAGGAGGGCAGTTGAAAGCTTGCTTTACTTTGCTTTAGGCATAATCGTAAGCATGCAACTAATAAGCAATCATTTCTCTGGTATGAGCACATCGTTTTATTCAAATTGACTCTTATGAGTCATACACCTATTTCAAGTTTCAGAGTACTGGAATTGCCTTAAACAAGCAAGCTTTACCCACATTGGTCTATCGAAACACATGGGTAATGAAAATAACATACACACAAAGAAGAGTGAAGTATCAGGGCCCGTTTGTTCAAAGCATCATTAGCTTATCAAGCTTGTTAATAACAAACTTGTTAGCTGTTGTAGCTAAGGCATTTTCAAATACATTGATATTTTTGCTGCAAAAATGTGAGTAGCTTTTGCAATGCAAAAGCGACTCGCATTTTTTTCAGCAAAAAATATCAATGTATTTGCCATATTTCAAGATAGAAATTTTAATGTCAAGTTAGCTAACAGCTTTGTTAAGTTTTGAACAGCTGGGCCCAGTTTTATATTTATTTTTGTACAGCCCAGTAATCTTTCTCTATGATTCTCTTAAAAGTCTAAGTGGCTGAATGGTGAGCGCTTCTTCAGATCATGAGGTCCTTGGTTAGAAATTTTAATGTCAAGTTAGCTAACATCTTTGTTAAGTTTTGAACAGCTGGGCCCAGTTTTGTATTTATTTTTCGTACAGCCCAGTAATCTTTCTCTATGATTCTTTTAAAAGTCTAAGTGGCTGAATGGTTAGCGCTTCTTCAGATCATGAGGTCCTGGGTTTGAACCTCGCTTCAAGGAGTAATTCTGCTCCTGACTGTATGGTGCTTCATGGCATAGAGACTTTCATTACCATGCTTCCATCGTCCCGATATGATTAAACCCTTAAAATGCCAAGAAAACCTGCATCTGAAAATGTCGACTGTTTATGTCGTCTGCTGAATATTCTTGGAAACTTTTCAAACCTATTTTTGCATACAGGCAAACAGTGTGGACCCTGATCAGACTGCTCCTAGAGGAGCAGTCTGATCTGGGTCCACACTGTTTGCAAAAATGACTTTTAAAGTAGCGCGCAGATGACAAAGCAGACGACAATTGTTGTGATTGGCAGTTTAAGGTTAAATGATGTTGAAAGGGATGTAAAATACCAAAGCATCATCATCATCATCTGAAGACTGACAAAGCTGTGTTGGCTGGTCTGGTTTTTGGTGTTCACTTAATCAGGCCTCCTAGCGAAACCTATAAAACCTATAATAACCTATAATTTTGTGTCAAACCTATAAAACCTTTATTTTGTTCATAAAACCTATAAAAAGCCTGTATTTTCATGAAAAAACCTATATTTTTCACTTTTTGAACCTTCTCGCGACTCAACCCTAACTTTTCTTCAAAATGCCCTACTATTTTTACTTTTTAGTCCCAAAAAAGTGATGAAAACTGTCAAGAAATTGTATTTTTTTTCCTTGCTCGCTTCGCTCGCTCGGACTATGTAAAATTCAGATCAACTTTATCTGAATAATTGTGGTGCAAAAATTCATCAAATATTTTTTCTTCAGTTTTAAATCTCTATGTGAGTTTGGAAGAACCTTTTTTTAACCTATATTTTTTATTGAAAAACCTGTAAATAACCTATATTTTGAGTAAGAAGAACCTACATAAAAACCTATATTTTCAAAGTGGGTCACTAGGAGGCCTGCTTAATGCTTAGCATGCTGGGTAAAAATCATTTTGAAATATTTTTCTTATTTTTCAGAAGTTAGGCTTTGAGACTATTTGAATGAAATGTCAAAGCCTGTTTTCTGGAAAGATAAAAAAAAATATCTTCAGTCTATTGTCAGCTGAGTTTGCCCATACATAAAGGTTAAATGAGAAAATCGTTTTTTCCCAAGCCATCCTCAGATATTTTCTTTGTTTTGCAGGGTCCAATAGGATACAGTCCAACATGCCATTGTATGCCGTCTATTCAGAGACTTGAACAACATGTAAATGATGCTCGTGATACTGTGTATGATCGTATACAATCAACAAACCAAGCTCTAAATGACAAAATTGATCAGGTAGATCACAGGTCTTCAATGCGTGTTCACGCTCTGGAGCAGTACACAAAGGAAAGATTTACGGAGGAGGAAAACTTCTGTAGAGATAGGATTAATCAAAGAGTAGAACAAGGTGTGTTTTCACAAAATGGTGATCATATGAAACTGCAGATACAAGATTGGTTAGAGCAAAAATTAGAGGACTATGGTCACTGTTTGAGTCATCATCACGACGATTCGGCACTTCCGAATGAAAACATTTTCACTCACATTCAGGAAACTGCAAATGGGAGATTGTTCAAATCTCGTTCAGATGAGACTTTATCGCAGTCAGACAATTATAGTGGACATTTCAGAAAAAGAAATTTCTATGAGTCTCGGCAAGCAGCTATGCAGCAGATTAAGGCGTGGCAGGTTCCACAGTACAGCCGTGATAGGAATAAAGTTCGTGTTCAGCAAAAACACTCACAAAATGCTGGTGCACGGCATGAGGCAGCACAGCATAACCAAAGACAAAATTGGCAGCAACAGCATAACACACAGCAAAATCAACAAAATCTGCAACAGACTTTAAATCGTCAACTTAATCACCAAAGTCAAGAAAATATGTTACAAAGTCATCAGCAAAATCATCAGTATCAACATAATATGCAACAAAATCATCAGCAGAATAGGCGACAAAGTCATCAACAGAATCATTTCCCTATAGAAGCAAAAGTAGAAATAAGAAATAGTGCTAAAAATTTAAACATGCAATCCTTAACTCACAATAACCCAGATACTCAGAATTTAAATGATCCAACTTACATAAAGATGTCTGGTTTTCAGAATCAAGGTGCAATACCAAAATCTGTGTCACAATCTCAGTCTTGGCAAAATATCCATGTTAGACAAAGCAGTACCTCACGTGGTCCTATAACACATAGTACACCAAAGTCTCATGAATCTAGTCCTTTTGAAACATCTGGAAAAGTTGTCCGTAGCCAGACTGATTCTGGAATTTCTAGACATGTTCAAGAAACTAGCAAAGCAAGGCAACAGATACTTTCAGACAGTAGACAGGATATTTCAGAACAGAATGACTTGAAACAAACCTCAAGCTTTAAGCAAAGTGATTTGAATTTGGGAAGTTCTCAGAACAGTGATAAGCTTCAAAGTAGTCTTCGTAAACCAACATTCACAACATTCGGTTATGATGAAGCAGCTAAAGATGGAATCACTGCTCCTACAAATAGCCCAGAACAAAATGGAGAAAATGTAAATAGTGATTCAGTGTATAAAGTACATAGTGATACATTGCCAGTAAGAAGTAGGAGTTGTAGTTCACCTAGATACAATAGTAGAACAAATAATACAAGTGATGATGTTGACAATAAGCTGAATAATATGTCCAGTCCATACAGCAGACAGGAGAGTCAAGCATCATATGGTTTTGTGCCTTCAAAAAAAGATGATTTACCTTTAAGTTCATCGGCAACTCAGTTTTCAATGTTAAAGCAAAAAACGCGATCAACAGAACTTCTTACTGATAATAGTTTAAGTAATGATTCTGCAAGAGTTAGATTGTTCAGCAGAAGTCAGAGTGAGGACAGAGTCATTGACTCAGTTAATCAGTCATTTCAGAATAGTTCTCCAAGATCATCATCAGAATCTCGTGGTGCTGTTAATTCAAGTGTTCTCAGCAATTCAAGTGCTAAATCATCCCATACTCCCCAATATTCATCATCCAAACCCTCCGCAAAACATTCCAGTTCTTACATTCAAGCTGTAAACACTCCAACAGACTTGCAAAGGAGTTATATCTCCAGTGCTTGGGCTGGTTCCCAAGCACAGATGGGAAGTAGCTCTAGTTATCCATATGCATCTGTGCAAGAAGTTCCAAGGGGAGGTACAAGGAATTATTCTGGCCCTGTAAATTATCCACACAGAAGTGATGTAAATTCAAATGCTGTTTATAGCACAGTTAGAGATGTTCGTCTTCAAAAAGATGATAATCACAACCTGACTGTGAAAGCTGATGTTCACAATCCAAATCGGGATGTTTACTATAGTCATGATTCTCTAGATGGACATGTTGCTTATCTAGAACCACGGTCACAGACAGCTTTTCAGACATACTTGACTGGTCCAGAATTACATCATTCTAAAGAGAACTTGTTTCAAAGGGAGAGCTCTCCAAATGTGTGTAATAACAGCAAAGAGGACTCAAGTAGCAATCCAGATTCTGGTTACAGTAGCAAAATATATGGTAAGAGGGCTGGATCAGTGAATCCTGCCAGTAGTAACAGCACGCCATCGTCCTCCTTCAGCACTGACAGAGGCATCTCTACCCCAAGTAATACAAACTCACCACAAAGCACTTACTCAAACACAGACTATCAGCAGTTACCTTCACAGCAATATCAGGACGAGGTCCAAACACATGTGCAGAGTTGGTACAAGAGAAAGCTTCAGGAAGCTACACAGCGTTGCTATGACAACTGGAAGGCTGAGAACAGTCCCAGGAAACTGAGCCAACCTGGTGCAGCTAGGAATTATGGGAATGATGACTATGCACAAATTCCACAGAATGTCAGACCAACTTATGAAACAAGAAATTATGGGGAAAATGAATATGCAAAAATTTCACAAACTGGTAGAAACTATGGCGACGACTATGCACAGATTTCACACTTCTCTGGACCAAACCAGTATAATAGTCAAAATCAGTATGGTGGACATGGACAACTTACAAATGGGTATGCTCTCCATAACAATGGCAGCCATCTTATTTCAACATATTCAAGAGGCAGTGATGTTTAAAAATTTGGTGATATTGTTATATTTCATTAAATGGGACTGAATACACTAGGTAGATTTTCTCCATTTTTAACAAGGGAAACAAATTTGTGAATTTCTGTTTGCTCTCCTGCACACTACGCTTTAACTAAAAAGGGTGTAGTATAAAAGGAAAGAATTTTGGAACATTTTTTTTTTTTTTTTCCTTTTTCAGAAGGAGCATGGTTTGTAGAATAGGAAGTCACAAAAGTTATTTCCCTTGAACAGGAGATATTTTTTGTGAATTCCTGTTTGTTATTCCTGCTAACAGGGGTCTATTCTAATGGGGGAAAAATTTGCTTCTCTAGGAGCAAATTCTGTCCTTTTAGACCCCTTTTCGTATTGGGCTTGGTGTGCAGAATAGCCAAACAGGAAGTCACAAACGTTATCTCACTTGTAAGGGAGACAACTTTTGTAAATTTCCGTTTGCTCTCCTACATTCCTGCTATTTAAAAAGGGGAGGGGGTCTATTCTAAAAAGAAAGAATTTGCAGTTTTGCAAATTAAATTGCAAATTCTTTCTTTTTAGAGTTGACCCCTTTTCAAAATGAGCTTGATGAGCAGAACATGGTAACAAAAGTTGTTTCCCTTGTAAAAATGGCAGAAAATTTACCATGTGTATTCAGTCCCCTAAAAAAGATACATACCGTGAAAAACGCAGCATTTTCACTTTACTGAAGAGGAATGGGTGAAAGTTTTCAGGATTATTCCTGATTTCAGAATTTAAAGATTTTTAGTCCCTATATAAAGTACATGTATAGGGAAAACTGTCTTTTCAGGATTTGAAAATCCAGATTTCAGGATTCTTAAATTTTAGAACTTTCACCCATGGAGAATAGACATTAGGGGTATCTAGATGAACATTATTCTTATTTCTCTGTGCAAACTACTCTTTAGGTCAGACCCAGACTTGACTGTCCCAATACTTAGGATTGTTCCAATACTTAGAGCAGAAGCAGGGCTACCGATAACGAGTTTTATTTTTTTTTTTATTTCTCCACCAAAAGGTGATTGGGGCACATTAGAAGTGCCTTGCTGAGGCGATTCAAAACATTTGGAAGCATAAAACAAGCACTGTTGGAAAGCTGAAAAAATATTCAGCCACGGAACCTGTCTCAAAGCTGGGGGCATTGAATAGTTCAAACACTGATGTGTAGACAAACTCTACAATTAAAATTTTATTCAGTTAGTTTCGTTGGCATAAGCAGATATGTTAAATAATTGCTTTTGTCTGTTTTTTCGTAACTGAATAAGATTTTCCAAGTAGAGCATAAGAAGGGCTACCGATAACGAGTGGTCAAAGAAATAGATTTTCTTAGTCCTCTCCAGAAACATCTCCCCCTATAGTCCAGAAACATCCCCCCCTAAGATCTCAGTAGAACTGGTTCTGTGGAAGAGTTCTTAAACCCTTAAAATGCCAAGAAACCATGCATCTGAAAATGTAGTCTGTTTATGTCGTCTGTTGAATTTTCTTGCAAAATTTTCAAACCTTTTTTTGCATACAGGCAAACAGTGTGGACCCTGATCAGACTGCTCCTAGTAAAGCAGTCTGATCTGGGTCCACACTGTTTGCAAAAATGACTTTTAAACTTACAAGCAGACGACAAAGCAGACGACTATTGTTGTGATTGGCAATTTAAGGGTTAATACTATTTTGTTACATTGTCTGATCTGGAATTCAGGTTAATTGATGAATCTAGAATTACTGTATCAAGCAACATTGTTATAGACGACATTCTGAACTTTTAAAATTATTTTTCAGAGAAAATAAGATTACATTTCATGTGAATTGTCTGCCTAGCAGACAATTTACACATGTGAATTGTCTGCCTAGCAGACAATTTACATAAAATGTCAAGCCTAATTTTTTCTGAAAAAAAAAAAAAAAAAAAGTCTGCAGATCTCATAACATCAGATAAAATAATAGTTTTGGACAGTTTTGTAATTTTTGCACCAAAAGAGACCTTACAGATACCCACCGGAATTGCCTTGCTGAGGTGATTTCAGTAAGTACCCACAAGATGTTTTGACACAAAATAGTAATATAAAAAATATTTTCTGAATATGTACTTCCTTTATGTGGAGCTGTGAATTACTCAACATTCTGTTCTTCCTCCTTTGATCTAGTACAGTAAATGTCCCAAAATTTCGAACAATTTTGGCCTAAATTTTGCTTTTTATGCAGTTGTGTCTTGGAATACTTAGTGGAATAGCAAACTGTGCACTGTTTGCATGTGCCATTTTGTCAGCAACTTTGGTGTACGAAATTTTAGGACATTTACCATATGCATGCATGGTGTTGAAAGTTATGAACTCCCGTTAAACAGACTATTCAGATGTTTTTTGGTTTGTTTTTTTTTTCTTTTGTTTTGAAAGTTCATTAAAATTAGCTTGTTGAAATACTTTTGATTTAAAGGCTCCGTATTCCTCAAAAATAGACATTTTATTATCCAAGAAAGGTTTAATAAATGTACATAATATGGTATTAATACAGTCATAGAATGTGGCACCTGACAGCCTGTAAACTTCCATTAAGGCTCTCGTTCTTGAAATGAAATGATTTTTTATCGTATCTCTGAATTAATGTTGCCAACATTAATTCAGAGATACGATAAAAAATTGTTTTTTTTTTATCCAGTTCAAAATTGAGAGATTAACTGAAATTTTACAGGCTGTCAGATGCCACATTTTATGATCATATTACTACCATATATCTATTTATTAAACCTTTCTTGGATAAAAAATGTCTAATTTTTGAGGAATATGGAGTACATATTTTTTTTGTTGGTGAAATATGCAAAAACTGTGTCATTATCTCCAAATATTGACCTTCTTAAGAGTTAAGAGCGCTGTATAGTAATAGGCTTGATCTCAGTACATATACATGTACTTTAAATACATATTCGGTTACTAGTCAGACATGTATATAATACCTAGTATTTTCAGATCAGCTTTATTATAAAGTAAGATTTTATGCCATTTTATTTTTTGATTATTTTTTTTATAAATATGAAACATTTTCATTCCACATTTGAGGCCCTCAGCAGGGTGATCAACATGTTCCTTGTCTTTATGAAAAAAAAGCAAAGCATCATTTTCAAGTTTGCCATGGCCTTTGCTGTTTACTTCTAGAAAATCCACATACGGTTATTATTGAAAAGGGAAAGAAAGTATCGGCTGAACTGTGGAAGCACCTGGGTGGCCAAGTGGTTAGCACTCCTAACTATGGTCACATGGTCCCTTTCATTATCACCCTTCCATCATCTCAATATGACTTAAATAATGTTGAAAGGGATATAAAACTTTAAACCATCATCATCGACTGAACTGTTGACATGCAAGCTGAATCTTAATTTACAGGCCATATCTAGTATCCCGACAGATATTTCCTTATTTCTCCATGAAAACATATGTTGTGAGGACTGATCAGAAGTACCTCTGAAAGGCACTTCTAACGAGAACCCACAACATGTCTTGATGGAGAATTAAGAAAAAATATCAATACCTTTTGGTTGAAAAAAAAAAAAGGGGGGGGGGGGGGGGGTTATCTGGAGCTATGCTGTTCATGTACATGTATATGGGAAAAAGTTTGTTTTTCCCACAGTGGGAATATGGGGAAATATTTTTTCCCAAGTGAGCCACATATCTATAATAGATCTAAATAGGGCAGCTTACTGTTTAATGTGCTGTGTAATATTGTAGTGTATTGTGTACAAAAGACCTTTCATCTGTACAGTATTTTCATTCCTTAACCCTTGACCTGCTGAATTTACATATTAACAAACAACTTGCAATATTTCTCTTATTTTTTTCCCCGGAAACTAAGGCTTGGCACTTTATGCAAATGGTCATTTGCATGAAGTGCCAAGTCCTAGTTTCTGGGAAAAACAAGAAAAATATGAATGACTACAAATTTCTCCACCAGCATACAAAGGGTTGTCACTATTATTAGAAATCTCATCTTCATCGTGTACATTGTATGATATGTTTATAGTCTTGTACAGTATTTAAAGTTCTGTATATGTGTATTTATAAATTTCCTACATTCTTTTAAAACATTTTGATATATGATAAAATCTATGCATTTAAACATAAATGGTGTTCTAGTCATTATTTCTGTCCTGAAATGTATTGTTGTTCTAGTTATTTCTGTCCAGAAATGAATTAAGAGGAATGGATACACCTTCAGGGGAAACAACTCCTTCCTAGTTGTTTTGTCCCCTTGGGAGCAAATTCTTTCCTTTTAGGGTAGATTCTTCAGAGGAACTTGGTGTGGCAGAAAAAAGCAAACACCCAGCCAGCATTCTACATAAATCTACAGTGGGCCGTTATCGGCCCGTCAGCTACCCTGACGGGCCGATGACGGCCCGCTATAGATTTATGTAGAATGCTTACTGGACATGTAGTACAAAAGTTGTCTGTTGTGAAAAATGGCAGAAAATCTACCAAGTTTATCCAGTCCTTTCCAGATCATGTAAAGGAGATACTGCAGTAAGGTGAGGATTTTCTCTAATTGGCCCAGGTATTGAAGACCAGGGCCCAGTTGTTCAAAGCGTCGTTAGCTTAACGAGCTCGTTAAGGGTCATTTCGTTAACTGTTTTAGTGGATTCAATATACAATATTCTGATATTTTTTGCTGAAAAAATGTGAGTAGCTTTTGCACTGCAAAAGCTACTCACATTTTTTCAGCAAAAAATTTCAGCATATTTGCGTATCACTCGATGTAAATTTTAATGAATCGTTAACTAACGACATCGTTAGCTTTGAACAACTGGGCCCAGATTTCAGAACTTACATTATTCAAATTTTTATTACATATTCCTGTAGCCGATGTCTGAATCATAGCAGAAAAGAAAATGTATGCTTCTGGCTTATTATTACGGGGAGATAATTCAGTCTTGTTTACCCCACCAAAAAAAAAATAAATAAATTATTACCATGTTCAAAACGATGGGAAATGCATTTAGTTCCTTTCCCTTTGGGAAATATTTCTTGTATCAGAATGACGAGAACTCAACACCGATTGGAAATTACGGTTAAATGAATACACTTGAGTGTGCATGTCTGGTGTATCTGACTTGAATTCTGTTTTTGCATTTCTGGTTAAAATGCAAAATTGAATGTGTTTCATAAAAGTTGTTTTAAAAATATGTTTCCCCCTAGACCCAAGATGCCCTTTTGTGGAGAAATTTCCCTGACATACTTACATAATATATATGAATGGGAATTTTGGTCCGGTGGGAAACAGATTTTTATAACAACTTTTATGACACAAAATATTGCCATATTTGTCATACATGTATTATTTTTACAAATGCAATTTACTACCTACTGATGTGTCTAAAAATGGCTAGATAAATATCAAACAGGGTAGACCCTGATCAGATGCTGCAGAATGCAGCATCTGATCAGGGTCTACCCTGTTTGCTAAGGTCTGTCCCAATACTCAAGAATTATTATGGTAACCTGTTATTCTCTGCAACTACCACTTCACTGCAGAGCACTTCATTTTACATGACTGAAAAGATTGTTGATGGTGATTTTAAACTTTAAAACAAAACATACAAATAATATATATACTTTACTTATATCCTCTGTGTCCTATTTTCCATATTCGTCCCGACTTTCAAGCAGGATGCGGATTCGAATCTCGTTCAGGTAGAGACAATTTTTGGACCATTAGTACGCCTAGCTCATACTCGACGTGCCTTGGGTTGAGTATAAAGTGGACAGGGCGGCGCTTGGTGACAGCGGCACCAAGTGTGCATGGGTGGTCCATGTAAGCAAGGCTGTACAAATACATGTACGTAACAATCACCGCTGCCTCGATGTACCTTGGGTGCCTGGTAGCATTAAAAATTGGCATCTGTGTCCTATTCATGTTTTTCACTTTAAATGGATTTCAAAATAATGGAAAACTTGGGTACGTACATAATTTTAATATTTTTCCTGAGTTACTCACAGGATATGCACTTTATACATGTACCAGTTTTTTATACCAAAATTTTTATTTTTCCTGAGTAGCAAACAGCATGCAGTTTAAACCAATTAATTATGCCACAATTACCCAACATACTTACTTTTGCCATACTTATCTTAACCCTTAAAGTGCCAAGAAAAACTGCATCTGAAAATGTTGTCTGTTTATGTCGTCTGCTGAATATTCTTGCACAGGCAAACAGTGTGGACCCTGATCAGACTGCTCCTAAAGGAGCAGTCTGATCTGGGTCCACACTGTATGCAAAAATGACTTTTAAAATCACAAGCAGATGACAAAGCAGACGACAATAGTTGTGACTGGCGCTTTAAGGGTTAAATTTTGAGCAGCTCAAGATAGATAATGTGCTTTTTTTCAACCACAAAGTACCAGTACTGATATTTTTCTTATTTCTCAACAAAAACCTGTTGTGGTATTCATAAGTGCCTCTTCCAGGCACTTCTAATGAGTACCCATAAAATATGTTTTTGTCGCAAAATATTTATCTGGACAGCCCTCTTATAGAAGCTATGAGCTGATCTGAGTGACAAGAAAGTTTGTGAAATTGAGAACAGTGTAGTCCTAAATAACATTCCCACCTTAGTCTACACTGTCTTCTGCCCAAATATTTAGAGTAATTTTGGTAGAAGATACAAAATGGCTTCAGATCAACAGGTTCAAAATCATATCTTCCTGTTTTCCACAAAAACATGAAAGTCTCAGTGAGACAATATTACATGTACTATGGTCTTGCAAAGACTATGGAGGATAAGAAAACAAATCAACATTGCTTAATAACAATTCTCACCAAACAATATCATTTAAAGGAAATGGATACACAAGAAGGGAAGGCAACTCAGTCAAAATTGTTTTTTCCTCCCTTCTGCACCTTTCTGCTTTGTCCTGACAGTATTGCTGCATCTAATTGACTCCTCTGTCAGAAGGCTATAACCACGCCCATGCGTAAATCCTTAGACAAACAATATCGTGATACCTGTATTTGTCAATGAAAACTGCATTCGTACCTGTATTTATCAATGAAAAAGCATTAACCGTTAACTGGTAAGCTATTTCGGTTGGTCAGATTTTGGTGTCATTTACTGGTCAGGTGATTTCACGGAGGACTCAATTGTTGTTGCTTATTGATATATTTTTTTAATTTGTGTTTTAAGACTAGCGTTCCATATATAGGACATAGGCAAACAGTGTAGACCCAGATCAGATGCTGCAAAATACAGTGTCTGATTAGGGTCTACACTGTTTGCATTAAATACAGGAATTTCTATGAAACATGGTAATAATAAAAACTAACCAGACACTCCTTACATCAGATCAAGATGATGTGTTACATTAAGGGGTCTAGATACACCTCAGATTGTCTGCCATTTTTACAAGGGATGTAACTTTTGTGACTTCCTGTTTGCTTTCTTACACCATCAAGCATCATCTGAGAAGGGGGTCTGCTGTAAAAGGGAGCACATTATTTCCTTTCAGAGTAGATCCCTTTTCAGAAGGATGCAAAATCAATTTTGACAGTTGCCTCCCCTGACAGTATCCATTTACTTTAAGCTTGACAATATTTGTTGAAACTTGATCCAGCAGTTCTGCTTGATGAAACATGGCAGCTACTTTATGCTATCCTTGCATTGTTCTTGTTGTTTTGATATTATAGACAGCCAACACATTCAAGCATAAAACACAATTATATATCTTCATTCACATTGTAATATAATGTATGGTAAATATGTATCAAAACATTCAGACTGTAAGAACTGAGTTAATTATCTACATTTAACAATGCATGGAAATCAAAAAGCTAACTTTCAAGGGGAAGGGAAGAAATTTATGGGAAATGGATATGCCTTTAGACATATAACAGACATGGAAATATTCAGCACTATTCTCAAAGTAGACTACGCTTAAAGGGGAATGCAACCTTGAAAGGTATTGTGCTTCAAAGCAAAGAACTTTACGAACAATGAATTTTGACACAAATTTGATCAAAATGGGTGGAAAATTAAGTAAGTTATAGACAACTGAATATTTTAACATTGGTGGAACGGGCGCCGCCATTTTGAATATTTAATGAGGTTTCATAAAACTTAAAATTCGTTTCAAAAAGGTAGTTATTCTCATAAAGTTGGTTTAATTTGGGGGAACTGATTGCTTATCACTAGGATTAAAAGATAATAAAAAATCTGTAGCAAAATTATTCTTAAAAACCCTTTATAATTTGGTTTTGCATATTTAATTTGGGCTGAGTGACGTCACAAAGCCTACAATATGGCAGCAGCCATGACAGCCATTTTAAATATATTCAAACCACCATAACTTCCTTATTTCTAGGCCAATTCTGAAAATTCTTGCATCAAAATAAATTGCTTGTTAAGCACTTTACTCCAAGATATACTTACAACTTACATTGCTTTCCCCTTTAAAGATAAGAATTTCCGGGAGCACATTCTTACCTTTAAGAGCAGCACCCAATTATAAAGGTTTCAAATACTAAGGAAACAATACTAGAACAAAGTTGTCTGCAAAATATTTCCCTATGGAAAAAAGCAGGAAAGTCTTTTCAGGTGAATCCATTCTGCATAATATCCCCTTTGCCAAACTGCTCACTACCTTCCATATGTTGGTAAACATAGGATATAAACCTGTGCATCCCATTTTTTACTGGATAAATGTTTGTACAGAGTACCTATTTCAATTTTAAATGGAAAGAAAAAAACACTAGTTAAAGAAACAAACTTTTGTATTTCATGATGTTGCAACATTTTAACCCTTAAAATGCTAATCACAACTGCAGCAGACAACATTTTGACTTTTTTCCAAAGTTTTTAGGAAAACAAGGCATGATAGGTCATGTGAATTCTCTTCCTAGCAGACAATTCACATGAAATGCCAAGTGATACAAAAAAATTAGAAAGTTTGTGTTGAGGTTTTACAGCCCAGTCAACCCATTAGGGTCCTGTCGAGTGTGGTCAGTTTACCTAATCACACTTTTTTCTGGGCAGGCTTAGTCCCCCAAGCAGTTAACCAGTACTTGTGCACATTCTTTTGCCAGACACTTCATGTTGTCTGCTACCATTTTGCTTAGCTATGGTTAATTGAGTTATATATACCAAACAGGTTTAAAGTTATGCACTTGCAGTGTTAGTTTGAGGAATATATATTTTCTATGTTAATCTGAATATATATATATATTTGGTCAGAAGAAATATTCTTAATCAGTCTTTATTTGGATATTTGGAAAGCAAAGAAGCAAAAAATATACAGGGTTTGTTTCACCATTACAGCCATTTTTCAAGGTCTTCAATTTAAAGAAAATATTAAAGAAAACCATAGTATGGAGTCAAAGAACGCTTCTAGTTTTTCTAAATTTTCTGGAATCTCTTGAAAAATTAGTGTGAATAACAAAATAACTCCTATGTATGTCTGTCTTGTACAGTAAAAGCTAACATTCTTCCTTTACTTTCAGAACTTTTCAAAATAAAAACTGACTCTGAACACCACCAAATATACACAATGGATTTTATTTGGCACTATTTTTTTATTTGTAAATACTGTTTAATATTATGATTACTGCTTCAGTCTAATCAATTTAAAACATTAACTTAAAATGTCCTTTGATCATTTCCAAAATCACTTGTAAAAATAAAAAAAAAATGTATAATAAATACATATTACTACAGTAGACTCTCGTTATCTCGACTTCGATTATCTCGAATAACCGCTTATCTCGAAGTGAAAATCTGGTCCCTTTTTAACATATAAAATCTAACAACAGGTAATAAAATATTGTGGAAAAGAGGAGAAATTGCTCCTGAAGAGCAATTTCTCCTCTTTTTCACAATATTTTCAATATATATCAAACTTCAGGAGTCAAATTACATATTAATTTATGAAATGTGATTGTTTGATTTTTTTTTTCCTGAATGCTGCAAATCTGGTATGTCGAGGTATGGATATCTCGAAGTATTTCAGAGAGACCCTTAGAGTTCGAGATAACAAGAGTGGACCCTGTACTTAAATGAACTGGATATGCTTGGTAGATTTTCCACCATTTCTTACAAAAAAAAAAACAAAAACAACTGATCTCATTTCCTGTGTACTTTCCTGCACATCAAGCCTCTTCTGAAAAGATGTCTACTTTAAATGGAAAGAATTAGCTCTCAAGGGAAGCAAATATTTTCCATTTCGAGTGAACATATTTTCAGAAGGGAAAACATTTTAACAGAGTTGTCTCCCATGAATGCAAATCCAGTCCTCTTACTAATTACCCCCACCACCCCTGCCAAACTTTTACCCTAAATGCACCAAGCAAACTACACTCTAAATTTACTTTTTATTATTTTTTAGTGAAAATAAACCTTGATATGTCATGTGAATCGATCCACTGATTCACTGCAGATGATTCACACGAAATGTTTTATTTTCTCTGAAAAATAATAATAAAAATATTTCAAAATGCCGTCTGCTGTAGTTGTGATGTGCTTAAAGGGTTAAAAGTAAGTTTAATTAATCAAATTCCTTTCATAAATTTTAACATCAGTAAAAGCAATGGTTTCTGGCTCTAGCACTAATATTTCACATTGTTGGATTTATAATCCTTTATTATACAGGTTCTGTCAATGCATTTAATGCACAATGATAAAAGTACAAGTCCCTATACACAGACATAGCTCCAGATAAGGCACTTTTTATCAAAAGTATTGACATTTGTTTTTATTTTTCCACACAAATGTATGTTATGGGCAATCATCAGAACCAGGCACCTCTATCTAGTACCCACAACATGCTTTTGTAAAGAAATAAAAAAGTATTTACCTGATAACCCTTCTTATTTAAAGCTATGCAAACAATAAAACCTCCTATAAATTGACTTACATACAGTCGAACCTCAATGGCTCGAATATCTTTGGGACCATGGAAATTCATTCGAGACATGGGTAGTTCAAGCCACTGAGGGTTAATCATGGCACCAGTTCAAGAAGCAAATAACGATAATTTAGGGACATCTTTTCGATTTTCTACACAGTGATTGTATATTGAGTGTACCATTAGAATCGCCTCGATGAGGCAATTCTAATGAGTACACACAACATACAATATTACGACAAAAATAAGAAAATTTCCTTAAATATTTGTTTTCTTGAGCTATCGGAAGAATTTCGTAGGGACTCAAAAACGAGTTCGAATTAGCCATGGTAAACGGGTCATCGGTGTTCGAGCCATCGAGGTTCGACTGTACATGTATTTTCGGCAGCCTATGTTTTATCCAATCCTTCAGACTGCATCAGTCTGCATGAGGACTAATATGTTCAAAAAATGTCATTTTCTAAACAACAAAGATCAAAACCAGTTGTATATCTGTAAGGTGTGGCTAGTCTTAGGTCTTTTAAGGGAAATGGATACACCTTCAAGGGACAAAACTCTTGACATGGAAATACTGGCCTCCCTTTCCACAGGGCTTCTTTTAAAGGCCTCTTACTCTTTTGAAAGCTTCCATTTTCAAAAGGTTTGAAATACTAGGGAAGCAATTTCTCGTCTGCAAAAGTTGTTTCCCTTTGCAAACTAGTGATAAAGTCTTTCAGGTGTATTCATTCACCTTAACCCTTGTCCTGCTGAATAAATTAAGATGCCACACCCACTTCAAATTTTAAGCCAATCAGAATTCTTAATACAGATTATTGATATAAATTCACATACTTAATGACAAACAGTGCAGATCCAGATCAGTTGGCTTCTTCAGAAGCCAACTGATCTGGATCTACAGTGTTTGCAAAAGCAGGACATATCTGGGTCAGCAGGACCAGGGTTAATGCACAACACAGAATTCCTCAAATGCAAACACTTTTACTAGCAAAATCCTAACCAAACCATGCAGACAAACAAAATGGTCTTTTACTGAAAATGGTTTACCCGTAATAAGCCTCAACTGTGTACAGACAGTGGACATAATTATTTACCATCTGCAACATTTCTGTTCAAATCAATGTTTTTAAAATAATTGCTGTGCAGAATCTAAATGTATAATGTCAAAAAAGTTTATTAACAGACAGTTCAAGGTTTTACGCCACAATTTTTACAGTGACAATGACAAATGTATTAACCCAAACAGAAACATTAATAGATCCAGATAAATTATAACAAGAGGCCCACGGGCCACGGTTCGCTCACCTGAGTGACATAGCCACTGCAGACATGCAGATGTTATGCAACATTTTTTCCAATCCTATCAACGCAACTAATGAAAATATCATCATCTGAGCAGTTCTTAGTTTTGAAGAAGAATATATGGGCCTGACAGTCAGTGGAGCATGATCATTTGAATAAACTATCAATCACATTTCAACAGAAGGATCAATGTGAAATTTGGTGGCAATTGGCTAAGTGGTTTCTGAAGAATCATGATTTTATACATGTAAACAGCACAGTGGCAGGGAAATATTATAAATATAAACCAGATGATGGCCATCTTAGATTTCCAATCAGAACAATTTTGACTACTGTTGATCTACAAGTCACTTCGATACTTTCAATATAAATGTATATGGCCCATACAAATAGGGAAGCAAATTTAACCTTGGAGGTAAAAAGGTCAAATGTCAACATAGAACCATCATTTTAACAATTTTGGTAGATCTCCTGTCCCCCATACTTTGTGCAAAGATTAGGACCCAGGGCTTATTTGGTTATGGAGAAGAAGATTTTTAAAGGTTTTTACCATATATGGGCATGGCAGCCATTTTGATCAGTGGACCATACCCATTTTAGCAATCTTTCATTCTCCTGCCCGTGGAGGCTCCATATGAAATTTGAGCAACACTGGCCTGGAGGCTTCAGAGGAAAAGCCATTTGAAATTATCAACATTTTTTCCATACAAATGTATGGGGCCCATACAAATGCATACAGAAGCAAACTTGACCTCGCCGTAAAAAGGTTAAATGTCAATGTATGACAATTATTTTAGCAACTTTGGTAGACCGCCCGTTCAAGATGATATGTGCAAATATTCAGCCACAAGCCATCCTCGGTTTTGGAGAATAAGATTTTTAAATGTTTTTTCCCATACAAATGCATAAGGAAGCAAACTTGACCTTGCCGTAAAAAGGTCAAATGTCAATGTATGACCATTATTTTAGCAACTTTGGTAGACCCCCTGTCCCCGATGAATTATGCAAACATTCAGCCCCAAAGCATCCTCGGTTCTAGAGAAGAAAATTTTTAAAGGTTTTTACCATATATGGGCATGGTGGCCATCTTGGTCGACGAACCGTGACCATTTTAGCAATCTTTTGTTCCCCCTACCTAAGGAGGCTCCATATGAAATTTGAGCAAAATTGGCACAGAGGCTCCAAAGGAGAAGTTGTTTGAAATTCTGAACATTTTTCCCATACAAATGCATAAGGAAGCAAAATTGACCTTATCGTAAAAAGGTCAAATGTCAATGTACGACCATTATTTTAGCAATTTTGGTAGCCCTCCTGTTCCCAAAGATATATGCAAAGATTCAGCCATAAGGCATGCTCGGTTTTGGAGAAGAAGATTTTTAAAGGTTTTTCCCATACAAATGCAAAGGGAAGCAAACTTGACCTTGCCGTAAAAAGGTCAAACGTCAACGTACGACAATTCTTTTAGCAATTTTGGTAGACCTCCCGTCCCCGATGATTCCTGCAAAGGTTCAGCCCCAAGGCATTCTCGGTTCTGGAGGAGAAGATTTTTAAAGGTTTTTACCATATATGGGCGTGGCGGCCATCTTGGTCAACGGACCGCGACCATTTTAGCAATTTTTCGTTCCCCCACCCTAAGGAGGCTCCATATGAAATTTGAGCAAAATTGGCTCAGCGGCTTCAGAGGAGAAGTCGTTTGAAAATGTTAACGGACGGACGCACGGACGGACGGACGCACGGACGGACGGACGGACGGACGACGGACGAAAAGTGATCACAATAGCTCATCCTGAGCAGAGCTCAGGTGAGCTAAAAATACAGAAGAAATTTGCTGAATGGCTATGTTGTGACTGCTAATGGTGTTTAAGGAATGGAGCTAAATGCACAGACCAAACATTGTACAGCCAAGCATGAAAAGTCGATAACGGTTAATGGCAGTAGGCAGGGTGTATCATGGGGGATGTGTATGTGAAGTTTCATTAGCCTTATAGAAGCCTTGGTATTTGAGAAACAGAGCTAAATGCGCAGACTTAGCATTGTTAAAGCAGTCGTGACAAAAAATACTAATATCTTTTTAACTTTATTTCTCTATGAAAATGTGTGTATTCATTAAGGCTGGCTAATCGGAGCTGAAAAGATAATCGATTATCAGTCCTACTATTTCGATTAATAATCGATTGGTAATCACTGACAATTTGGTCATAATTTTACCTGTCTACCTGAGCATGTCTCTAACCATACGTTATACTTTATTGTATGTATTTGGTCAGACAGGCCTGAGCAAACAGTGTAGACCCTGATGAGATGCTGCAAATGCAGCATCTCATCAGGGTCTACACTGTTTCCCACTCATCCAGCAGTTTTTAGACACAACAATGGGTAGTAAACTGTACTTGTTCAAATTTTAGATAAAGTATGGTAGGGAGTTGAATGTCTCAATATTGAGGGTAAATACGGTAAAGTAACAAACCCAGAAATCAAATGATCGATTATTAGCAAATCAGTAATGATTATCATTTTTGTGGAATTTATTGATCAATTATTTGATTATCCGATTAATTGTGCCAGCCTTAGTATTCATTAGAATGGCATCAGTACAACAACACAGTTTGTTTGTGTTGAGGTTTTACGGCCCAGTCAACCCAATGGGGTCATGTCGAGCGCGGTCAGTTTACCTAACCACACGTTTACTGGGAAGGCTTAGTCCTCTAAGCGGTTAACCAGTATTGTGCACATTCTTTCGCCAGAAACTGACAACTACCCTTCTTGAATCAGCGGAAGGGAGAGAATGACCGTAGAAAAGATTTCATGATCAATCTTCACGAAAGAATGTTGCCGACCTCGGCGGGGGATGAACCCGCGACCTCCTGGTCTCCAGTCGGACGGCGTATCCAACTGAGCCACCGAGGCCGGCACAACAACACAGTCTTTAGCTAGTACAACAAGAAGCAATAAGAGCAATATTTATCTGGATATCCCTTGTATAGACAGCTGAAATTCAATGGCTTAAACAGCTTTGTTCTAGACATGGGTAGTTCGAACCACTGAGGGTTATTCATATCTGGTCAGGAGGCAAATGGGGATAATTTATGGACTCCTTTTTGATCAATTATAAAATAATGGTATGTTGAATGTACTCATTAGAACTGCCTTGATGTAGCAATGCTAATGAACACATACAACATACATTTTCATGACAAAATAAAAAAAATGTCCCTAAATGTTTTCTTGAGAATTTCTTTAGGACTCAAAAATGAGTTTGAATCAGCCAAATCTGCCAGTGTTCAAGTCATTGAAGTTTTACTATACATGTAAGCGATGTGATATCAACAGGTGGCAAATAATTATGCCCATGACTTTACCATCAAGAAAACATGCCTATATAATTCTGACCCCCTTAAACCCCACTTTTATATAGTAAAACTGGGGTTTACAGGGAATACATTATTTTCTTATTTCTACTCAAAAACAAAGATTGTGGGTACTCTTTAGAACTGCCTCACTGAGGTGGTTCTAATGCTTACCCACAATCTATGTTTTGAGCAGAAATGAGAAAAATATCCGAATTTTTTATCCAAAAATTTTCATTTTTTGGTGGTAAAATTTTCAGTATATACTGTATTTGAAAAGGCATGTTTTCATAATGCATACACATGTACTTTGTTCAATATGCTGCCCTATTACATGTCGATTGTCACATGATCACTCAACATTTAATTACCAGTATTCACACCCAAAGTCACAACTGGTTAAATATATAGCACTTGTATTTCAGACAGTGTCCAGTAACTTAGTGTTACAATTTCTCTATGAGGATAGCTGAGGCTCCTCCCCCTCCATTACAAATCCCGGCCATTCCTTTCTGTCCTTTCTTTAGGGCATGTACCATGTGAGTGGTGATTCTGTTACCTGACATTCTGAAATAATTTTTTTAGTATTATTATAAACTTCTTACACAAATTATTAGCACTCTGGGCAATATTTACTGACATTTACTCTATTTTTTCCCAGAAAATAAGACTTGACATTTCATTCAAATTGTTTTATTTAGAAAACAACTTGAAAGGAACATTAAGCTTCACTTTCTAGGGAAAATAAGAAAACGTATTTTAACATGTTGCCAGCTGATACTCAAATTCAGCAGGTTAAAGCTTGAAGAAAAAACATCCAAAAATTAGACATGCCAAATTTATGGTAAATGGATACACCTGAAAGATTTAACTACCATTTTCCAAAGGAAGCCAACTTTTGCAGACCACAATTTGCTGTTTTCCTTGTATTTAAATCCTTTAAAAAAAAAAGGCTACTCTTAAAGGAGAGAATTTGCTCCCTCTGAGAGCAAATTCTTTCTTTTAAATGTAGCCTTGACACTTCTGGAAGCAAATTCTTTCCTTTAAGATTAGACCCAAGGAGATATAAGGTAAATATTTTCACGTCAAGAGTTATTTATCTTGAAGGTGTAAACATTTCCTTTATAAAACTAATCCTCTTTTATTCCTCATTTGGTATTTGTTTGTATTGAAGTTTTATGGCCCAGTCAACCCAATGGGTCCATGTCGAGTGTGGTCAGTTTACCTGTCTGATCTGGGTCTGCACTGGTTGCCAATTACCCTTTTAGGGGTCTCCTGACTACCATGGGTTAAGAACGTTGAAATTAAATCTGAGCAGAAAACATTTCAAAATTTTATCAGTTTACCCTGAAAACAGGACTTGACATTTCATTCAAACTGCCACCCAATGAAGAAATTTGAACAGAATTTTAAGACCTGCTGCAGAGAAAATCTCAATGAAATGTCATGCCCACTGGAGACAATCTAGATGGAATGCCGACTGATAAAATATCATCCATTTTGTCATCTGCTAATTCTGTTTACAGCCGGGTCAGGATCAACCTTTATATGGAAAATGTCCTAAATTTTGAACATTTATTCTGTACTATTTTGGCCTAAATTTTGCTTTTTATGCAGTGGTTTCTTAAAATACTTAAAAGAATGGCAAACAGTGTGGACTCTGATCAGACTGCTCCTTCAGGAGTCTGATCTAGGTCTGCAATGTTTGCATATGCCATTTTGTCAGAAACTTTGGTGTATGAAATTTTAGGAAAATTACAGTATTCTCTCAGCAAAATAAATAGGTGACAAATGAGTGATGGTTTTATTTTTAACAGAAAATAAGGACAGCATAATTTTGTGACATGTTTATTAACCTTTAGCACTCTCTTGGCAAATTCATCAGATGACAAATTGAAGATATTTTTCTGATTTTCCCAGAAAACAGGTTTCCATTTCACTCAAATAAGAAATTACCGTATTTACCCTAAGTATTCGGACACCTCAACTCCTCACCATACTTGTTCTAAAATTTGAATTTACTACCCAATGTTGTATCTAAAAATTGCTGGATGAGTGGCAAACAGTGCAGATCCTGATGAGATGCGGGGTTTTTCGGCATCTCATCTGGGTCCAACTGTTTGCTCAGGCCTATCCGTCCGAAAACATATGGTAAATAAAATCTCCTTAGAAAACAATTTGCATGAAATGTCAAATCATATTTTCTGGGAAAATACTTCAAAATGTCATTTTACCCAGCATGCACACTGTTTAGGATTAACACACAGCCATCTCTGGAATGGACTAGTCTCCACACCCCAAAGCCTGAGTGCATTCACATGATACAAACAATTTGCTGATCAGATACAGAGTACAGGTACAAAATTTTTGGATACTGTCAAATTTACAGGCAAACAGTAAATGCCCTAATCCAACTGCAGATGCACATGATGACTAGCTCTTCACTGTTTGCACACAATGTACAAAATGAGGCCCTAATGCGATACTATGGTAAATGTCCTAAAATTTCAAACACCAAAGTTTCTGACAAAATGCCATGTGCAAATAGTGCAGACCCAGATCAGACAGCTCCTGAAGGAGCAGTCTGATCAGGGTCTTTACTGTTTGCCATTCCACTAAGCATTTTAAGAGACAAATGCATAAAAAGCAAAATTTAAGCCAAAAAAGTATGGAATGAAGTGTACAAAAGTTTAGAAGATTTACCAAATACTAGGGTAGAAAGATGTTTTTTTTCTAGAAGATAACCATGAGGACAAAGTTATTGGTTTAACAGTATGCTGAGTAAAATATTTCAGCAAATGACAAATTGGTGTACATATATTTTTTTCTTATTTTCCAAGTAAATAGACTGATATTTCATGCAAATTCTCTTCTAGGAAAAACAGAATTACCACCAGCATCATGCCATATGCTAAGTTTCTTTCTGTTACCGATTCATTCGACCTTATTTAAAAAGAAATAATTATTATTCATCTGGAAAATCATGATAAATTTTTTGAGGTAGGGCCCTTTTTAGAGTAGGGAGAGGCAACTGTTTAATATTTTATTTTAAGCAGAGAACTTGTTCAGGAGGAGTATTTGTTGATAATTCTAGGAGTATTTTTTTCTTATTTTTCTATAAAAACATATGTTGTGGGCTCTTCAAATTGAGTACCACAACATGTTTTTATGGAGAACTGGAGAATATTATCCTAGAATTATCATCAAATACTGCTTCTTAACTGATTTTAGGCTTGAGAATATTTTATGTGTGCCACAGTCTGACCTCTGAAATACACTGACCTTGCCATCTGATCTTACCCGATAGGGTGTCCTAGACTGACGGCTCCTCCGTGAATATTGACCTTGTTAATGTCTAATCCCATTACTTCAATGTTAGCTAACACAACAACACTGAATGCCTCATTGATTTCCCACATAGCAATGTCATCTTTCTTTACTCCAGCAGCTTCCAATACCTGTATATGGAAAAAATGATGATGATGATGATGGTTTGGTGTTTTACATTCCTTTCAACATTTTTAGTCATATCGATAAGATGGATTAATAATGAAAGGATTTGTGCAATGAAGCACCATACAATAATGAGCTGAATTCCGCCCCTAGCAGAATTCAAACCCTGGACCTCGTGATACAAAGAACAAAGAGCTAACCACTCAACCATCCAGCCTCTTCTCTGGATAGGGAAAAGCAGCCATGATTACACAGCATACTATATAAGCAAGTACAGTGAATGTCCTAAAATTTTGTCAACAAAAGTTTTTGACAAAATGGTATATGCAAACAGTGCACACCCAGATCAGACTGCTCCTGTCAGGGTCCACACTATCTGCCATTCCATTCAGTAAATTAAGACACAACTGCATGAAAAGCAAAATTTAGGTCAAAAAAGTATGGAATGAAGCATTGGTAATTTTAGGACATACTGTATTCAAAAGACAATTATTGTATAAACTAGAAATGTGTCCAGGGGCAATCGTCACCCAGAAACAAGCATTTTGCAAAAAATAAAGTTGAAAAAGGGCCATAACTCCCATAACAATTGGTGGATTTTACTCTAAGTCAAACCTGACCTATACTTTATGATTTTGTTTGTTTGTGTTGAGGTTTTACGGTCCAGTCAACACAATGATGTCATATCAAACGCGGTCAGTTAACCTAACCACACATTTACTGGGCAGGCTTAGTCCTCTAAGGGGTTAACCAGTATTGTGCACATTTCCTTCACCAGAAACTGTCAACTGCCCTTGCTAAATCAGCGGAAGGGAGAGAATGACCATAGAAAATATTTCATGATCAATCTCCACGAAAGAATGTTGCCGACCCCAGCGGGGGTTGAACCCGCGACCTCCTGGTCTCCAGTCAGACGGCGCATCCAACTGAGCCACTGAGGCTATATTTTATTTATATATACCTGTGTTTAAACTATGAATCCAATACATTAATGTTTTCAAAAGATAACAAACGGAAACCATTTTTTGTATGTAAGGACGAGACGGATGGGACATACGGATGAACGTATTTGCGCACAGACTGTGGTGATTATATGCCCCCAGCCCTGGCTCCCAACCCCTACTGAAAATTTCTTGTGGAAACTCACTGGAATATTGAGAAAGCATTAGCTCTAGATGAAATGTTTTCAACTGAAAAGTACTAAAGTTCTACTATTTTTCTTATTTCTCCATGAAAACATGTTGTACTCATTAGAAGCACCTCACCAAGGCATTTTTAATGAGTACTCACAACATGTTTTCATGGAGAAATAATAAAATACTATGTGGATACCCTCTTATCAGGAGCTAAGCCAGCAAGGCAATCCCAATAAATATAGAAATAACTCTTATATACAGAGATAAGTACAAAAATAACTCATATATTGGGAAAGGATCTCCTGGGCAAATTGTGTAGAGCCAGATCAGACTACATTGTATCAAGGAGCAGTCTGATCACTGTCTGCCACTCAACTAGTAATTTTTGTGACACTAATTGTCAAATCGCCACAGTATGAAAGTTTTAAACAGACTGGTTTGGTGGGAAGTGTCTTAATATTTAGAATTATTACAATATTCACAAGATATTTCAGTGCAATTAAAAAACGTGAAATGATAATAGCCTGCCATTATCCTGTTGCCCACAGCACACTCAATTAAAATTGATGAAATCTGCCCATTAGCAATCCCAAACCAGGTCACAATATAAATGCACAAATCAAGTTTGGTGAAAATCCATTGAAAATTTATTGTCCAGAAACTAAAATCTTGACATGTTGTGGGCAGACAACTCTGTCAAAAATTGATGAAATTTGCCCATTAGCAATCCCACACCAGATCTTCACAATATCAATGCACATACCAAGTTTGGTGAAAATCCATAGGTATTTACTCAAGTTTTCATCTAGAAATGAAAATTGGGACATATCCTGGGCAGACAACTACTTCAAAAATGGAGGAAATTCGCCAATTAGCAATCCCACACCAGATCTCCACAATATCAAAGCACATGTCAAGTTTGGTGAAAATACATTGACATTTACTCAAGTTATCATTTGGAAACATGAATACAGACGGACGGCCCAATGTGTGGCGGGATATAAAAATGACAAAAATTATCCTACATTATCATACCAATTATAACTTCATCTGGATGAGTTCAGGTTTAATGATGTGTCAACCTATGAAGGTCATTTGGATCACATTATTTGATACTACAAACTGAAGCCTGCTGATGTTGCTCCAGTCTTATATCCAAAAGTGATGGTCATGGCAGACTGCATGGAGCAGGCCAACCTATGCACGCATATATTGATCTGTGTCTACACTGTTTGTTCAGGTTCAATTGTGAATGTTTAACATAAATATGCCATTATGGTATCTTTTGTTAATGTGGCCCCTAAGCCATACATTTTATCTTTTACACTTTTGTTCAGGCTCAACTGTGAATCAGTTAAATATTTTTCTTATTTCTCCTTGAAAACATATGTTGTAGGTACTCATTAGAAGTGCCTCGGTGGGGTGCTTCTAATGAGTGTCCAGAACATATGTTTTCCTGGAGAAATAAGAAAAATGTCAATACTTTTGGATTGAAAAAAAGCATCTTATCAAGAGCTTTGATATGGTATCTTTTGTCATTGTGGCCCCTAAGCAATTTTTTTTTTATCATTGTGGCCCCTAAGCAATATTTTTTTTTTATCTTTTACCTGCCTTTGGGCCACATTGCTTTCATACTGTAATGCTTCATTGATAGTTCAAAATAATTTAACCCTTAATCTGCCAATCACAACAACTGTCGTCTGCTTTCTAATCTGCTTCTGATTTTAAAAGTCCTTTTTGCAAACAGTATGGACCCAGATTAGACTGCTCCTAGAGGAGCAGTCTGATCAGGGTCCAAACTGTTTGCCTTTAGCAAAAATAGGTTTTGAAAACCTTGCAAGAATAATCAGCAGACGATATAAACAGACTACATTTTCAGTTGCAGATTTTCTTGGCGTGTTAAGGGTTAAACTACCATATTTATCCTAAAATTTTGGACACCTGAATGTCCTTACCATACTTATCTTAAAATTTGAACACGTCAGTTATACCTGTATTTTTGAGTTGATGTGTCTAAAACTACACATTGAGCTGAGTCTACACTGTTTGCACTGGCTTGTCTGTCCAAATACTTAAGTTAAATTTGATAATAAAATTCACATCTAAACTGACAGAAATGGTAAGATTGTTAAAGGAAGTGAATTAATATTTAGGACAGAAGCATCACGATATAGACAGAAACAGCCCCAAGGAGAGGAAGTTAAAATAATGACATATTTCAGAAATTTCAGTAATATGTAAAAAGGGATCTCACATCATATATAAACAATGAAGACCTAGATCAACCTGTCTATCTATATAGCATGATGAGGCCCATTGCTCTTTTGAAAAAATACATCCAACAATATTCAGTGATCCCATAAAACAGAAGATCCCAGACCATACTGCAGAAATATACATGCTGTTCAGGGTCTTCACTGCATATATGATATGACCTCTTTTTACTTAGCTAGTCTGCTTTCAATAAGGTCACTTGGCAATTAACAACATAAAGTGTAATAACAATCTTCATTTCTTTGGCTAACATTTAAGCAGCTAATTTTTTTGTGAAACCTGATACAATTAGTAAGGCACTTTGGCAAGTAAAAAAAAAACAAAACAATAAAAACTGAAGAAAAAAAATAATAACATAACGTAAATTCAGATGATTAGATGTTTAGCAATTCTTTGAAGTAGGTCTTGATAATATGACTACCTTTTCAACACAGTAAGTGCAACTTACAAAGTGTTTGTGAAAATGGAATAGCTATTTATTGAAATGAAATAAGACTGGCGATCTTACTGAATAATTTCTAATTTTCCACAATAAAATCAACAGATTCAAACAAAAATGGTAAAATATCATACTAATGAAGGTATTTATCTGTTCAGCTGGGAGAGAGTTGTGACAGCATTTTGGAAGCGTTACCCAAATCCTTTCAGTACACATGTACTCACAGAAGATGTTGTGGAACGAAAGATCTGTGGGAACCAACTTCTAACCAAGAAACTTATCTGTAAGACAAGCAGTTTCCCGAAATGGGCAGACAGCTTTGTTGGAAAGTTTCATGAAGTATACCTCATTGAAGAATCTATTCTGGACATCAAAGCAAAAACACTCCAGACATATACTAGAAATATCAGTTTACAAAACGTTATGAAAACAGATGAGAAGTGTGTCTATTCTGCCTCAGCTGGAAACCAGGAAGCAACCCTGTGTCAAAGAGAAGCTTGTTTTGATTCAAAGATCTGTGGATTTGGTGGAATGATAGCTTCTTATGGACTACAGAAATACATAAAAAATATCATTCGAACTTCTAATGGATACAATTATGTGTTAACTTCACTGTTTGGTAGTAAAACTCCAGATGCAAAATTGAAGAGGTCTGGAAAAACGGATACCAGCAGCAACCGAAAGACAAAAATAACAGGGAATTATGGAAGTCATGCTATTCAAAGACCAGTTTTACATGCAGTACAGTCTTAAAGCTTAGCACTCTGGGTAAAGTTTTCAGCAGACGACATATTGAAATATTTATCCCCACGCTTTTCAGAAAAAGCGTCGGAGATATTGTTATCACCTCCGTCCGTCTGTCCGTCCGTCTGTCCGTTATGCTATCTCCTCCCAAACCGCTGGACAGAATCCAACCAAATTTGGTGAGTGGCTTGCTTACACAAGTGGGGCATGCAAGAGCATGTTTATTTTTGGCCCTGCCCCCAGGGGCCCTGGGGAGGGGTCAAAAAGTCAAATATTAACAATTTCCAATTTTAAAGTCAGTTTTAAAGATTTTAATGCGAAAATGTGCACATATACTCAGCAGTGATAGATGTAAAACATATTGAACGGGATTTACTTTGTGACCCCAGGAACACCTTTTGGGGTGGGACTTGGGAGGGTGGGGGCAGGGTCAAAAATTAAGTTTCTCACAACATGGTCATGTGGCATATCAAATTGAAGGGAATGATGAGTAGAATAACATACAAGTAGATTTTTGACCCAAAGGTCACATGTCTGCTCTGGGGAGGGATCAAAACGTCAAAGGTCAAAATATTGAAATTTAAAAGACTTTAATGCCAAATTTTGCACATATACTCAGTAGTGATAGATGTAAGACATATTGAATGGGATTTACTTTGTGACATCAGGAACACCCTTGGGGTGGGACTTGGAGGTGGGGCGAGGTAAAAAAATTAAGTTTTTCACAACATGGTCATGTGGCATATTTATATTTGATGTAACATTATTATATTTGATGTAACATTATTGTATTTGGATGAAGATGGTTACAAACAATATCCTAGTACAACTTATCAGCAGAAAAGTTATTGACAAGTGAATTACTCTAAATTCCATAAAAATATTCCATTTTTTAAACCTGGTTGCTTAAAACTATGCTGTGTGGTACAAGGGCAATTTCTACCAGAAGCGTGGGGATTTGCGATGGCGTGCCATCGGCTGCCCCATCTAGCTTTTCTTAGTTTCATCAAAAAACATTGGAGACAATTTGCAAGAAATTTCGAATCCTGTTTCCAGGTAAAAAAAAGTAAAATATCAATTTGTCATCTGCTGAATTAACCTTGAGTGTGCTGCAGGAAATGTCAGCAGACAACAAATGTTTCTTAAAAACAGAGCTTGACATTTCATTCAAATTGTCTCTGAATGATGTGAATGAAATATCAAGCCCAGATTTTTTTTTTTTTTAATTACGAAAAAAAAAAACATAAATAAGTTTTCTGCTGATATTTAACTTAGCAAATTAAAGATTAAAGGTTAAATTGTACCAAAAATTATCTAGAAAAAAAATCTCAAAATAAAATTATTTTGTTAAATTCTGCTTTCTCCTACTATTTATAGCCTGCTGAAGGCAAACTTAGCAGATGAAAAAAGACCTGGCATTTCATGACAATCATCTCTCAGGAGATGATCTCAGGAGATGATAGAAATATTGATGGTCTCCAGTAGTTTTTATCTACACAATAAATGCTTCTCCATATGTATTCCTTTGAACAAGTCTGTTTGACTCACTGCTGAGGCATCAGAAATACAGACAGACTGGTAAACAGTACAGATCCTGATCAAACAACTCCTTTTAACCCTGGTCCTGCTGAACCTGGACAGGCCCTGCCTTTGCAAACAGGGCAGATCCAGATCAGTTGGCTTCTTCAGACGCCAACTGATCTGGATCTGCACTGTTTGCCATTATGTACGTGAATTTGTATCAACAACCTTGATCAAGTAATCTGATTGGCTAAAAATTAGAAGTGGGCATGGCATCTTAATAAATTCAGCATGACAAGGGTTAAGGAGCACTGTATTTACCCAGAGCATTTCGACAGACAGACAGACAGACAGCCTGAGCCAACAGTGTAGACCCAAATCTACAGAATGTGGCATTTGATCAGGGTATACACTGTTTACCGCTCAACAAGCAGTATTCAAACATAGCAATAGGTAGTAAACTGGACTTGTTCTATTTTTAGGATAAGTATGGTAAGGAGATAAGATGGCAGAAAGTTTTGGGCAAAAACAAAAAGTTTGATCTTGGTATAAACTGTTTGTTCAGGCATGTCTGTCCCTATATTAACCCTAGTCCTGCTGAACCCGGATATGTCCTGCCTTTGCAAACAGTGTAGATCCAGATCTTCTGAAGAAGCCAACTGATCTGGATCTGCACTGCTTGCCATTAAGTATGTGAATTTATATAAAAACTCTACATCAAGTAATCTGATTGGCTGAAAATTAGAAATGGGCATGGCATCTTAATTTATCAGTAGGACAAGGATTACTGTTCTAAAGTATCCGTGTTTCTATAAGAGGGCAATAAAGGCTCTCATCAGACTAGAAGAATATGCAGGCTGATCTGGGCCTTTGTTGTCCACATATGTTACAAAGGTCTTTATCCTCAAGTTAACCTCTGAAGCATTAATCACAACTGCAGCAGACAAAATTTTTCTTTTTTTTTTGGAGTAAAATAAGACATGATATTTCATGTGAATCATCTGCCTAACAGACAATTCACATGAAATACCAAGTCTTATTTTCCAAAAAAATAATTAAAATAAAATGAAATATGTGCTATAATTTTTCTTTTTTATGTGGCAGTTTAACGGCCCAGTCAACACTGTTAAGGTCATGTTTAGCCAGCAAGTCATACTTTGTCATGGGCAGGCTTTGTCCTCTACTGTCCTTTCGACATCTCTTGGAAAGACGTTTTTTGCTCGGCGTTTAATTTTAAATGAAAATATTTTGTTCTGGTTGACCATATCTTAACAGAAACCATTTGTCTTTTATGTTTCTGTGTTTTGTTCTCAAATATTTACACAAAAATTAAAGTTATGGCGAAAAGTTGGTCTGACCTATGCAATTTCTATAGTAAAGTTATTTTTTTGAATTTTTGTCTAAGAAAACATTTTTTACTGTTCTTTGCTGAATTTGAATTAGTAATGTTTTACAACAATATTGTGAAAATTTTCAGAAAAATTGAACAAGTGGAACATGTTGAAAATCTGCCTCCAAGTTACCTACCCTACAAATGTCTGCATCATTTGGCTTCATTTTTACTATGGGAAAAAGTGAAAATATTTGATTTTTTAAAAACCAATGACTAGAATTAAACTTTTTTGTACATAAGTAGTTACGACAAATGGTTTTGCATTTAATCATGACTTAAGTTTGCAAATTTACTTCTTCTGTGTAAAGCGTCAAGCAAAAAACGACTTTCTGAAAGATGTCGAAAGCACAGTAAGTGGTTAACCAGTACTTGTGCACATACTTTTGCCAGTAACTGTCAACTGCCCTTCTTGAATCAGCAGAAGGAGGAGAATGACCAGCAAAATGATCTCCCTATCAATCTCCATGAAAGTTATGTGGCCCAGCTGGGATTCAAACCTGCGACCCCAGGATCTGCAGTCAGGCTTGCTATGGAGCCTGGCCTGCTACAATTTTACTTAGTACTTTAAAGGTGGTTTTGTTAATAGAAATCTGGGCCCAGTTGTTCAAAGCGTCGTTAGCTTAACGAGCTCGATAAGGGTCATTTCGTTAACTGATTTAGCGGATTCAATATACAATATTCTGATATTTTTTGCTGAAAAAATGTGAGTAGCTTTTGCACTGCAAAAGCTACTCACATTTTTTCAGCAAAAAATTTCAGTATATTTGCATATCACTCGATGCAAATTTTAACGAATTGTTAACTAACGACGTCGTTAGCTTTGAACAACTGGGCCCGGAATATTTAGCCTACCTTTGGCATGGCATATGCTGGGGCTGTGGGAAAATCTATTGGTTCAAGGGCTGCATCAGCAAAACCTGTAAAATGAATTTAAATTTGGAATGTGATATATACATATCTGATATTTACCTTCAGCAATTAACAAACTGGGCCCAGTTGTTCAAAGCATCGTTAGCTTTACGAGCTTGTTAGTGGTCAAAATGTTAACTGTTCCAGTAAGTACAACATCTAATTCACAGGTATTTTTACTGAAAAAATGTGAGTATTTTTTTTCACAAAAGTTTTAGCGTATGTGCCAAATTTAATGATCAAAGTTTTAATGATATGTTCACTAAGGAAATTGTTAGTTTTGAACAACTGGGCCCCGTATTCTAAATTATATTTTTCATTATTTTTTCCCAGAAAAGAGGATTTGAAATTTCTTTAAACTAGCCTGCTTACATAACTTCAGAAAATGTACTGTAATTACTCTAAGTATTTGGAACTTGTTTCAATACCATACTTGTTCTAACATTTGAGCAAGTCATTTTTACTACCTGTTAATATGTCTAAAATTTGCTGGGTGACTGGCAAATAGTGAGACCTTCATCAGACACCACCTCTTGTGGCATCTGATCTGGGTCAACACTTTTTTCTCAGGCCTGTCTATCTGAATACTTAGGGTAAATACAGAAATAACTGACAGTAATTTAGGATATTTTTGCACCAAATGTATCTTGTGGGTATTCACTGGAATTGCTCCCTTTATGTGGACCTATGCCTTTGGGAGATATTTTTAACAGAAATTTACAGTACTATTATTTAGAGACTTTGACTGAAATTTCCAATCCTATTTTCATGGAAAAATAAAGGGTATCACTAATTTCTGGTCCACTTACTCTGCCTGCAGCTGGCTAATAATTAAACTTGTACATGTAATTGCTGGAACATATACATATGTATCTGATATTTAAAATTTACACGTCTGTGTGAACTTGAGTAAGCAAAATCTTGCCAAAGCCTGTCTGACACTGTCCAAACAAATGAATAAAATGTACCTAAAATGTACCTAAAATATACCTCTTTACAATTTCGATGGACCAAACACTTTTTTGTCTAACATCTCCCTCCTGTGATCAGACAAATTTCCCATAGACTGCAAACTCTGCATGCTCTGACCAGAGTGGTGTGGACATGCAGAGCTTGCATTCATATATGAACATCAAGGCATAGATAGGGCATTTTTTTCAACCAATAAAAACGTTAAACTATAATACCCCGCCATTATCGTGTCGCAGGCAGATAACTCTGTCAAAAAACATTGACGAAATTTGCCCATTAGCAATCCCAAACCAGATCTCCACAATATCAATGCACATACCAAATATGTTTAAAATCCAATGATGTTTACTCAAGTTATCATCCGGAAACAAAAAACGGATGAACAGATGGACGGACGCACGTACGTACGACTGATGGATGGACGGACGGACACACGGACATCCAACGTGAAACCATTATACCCGCCACTATTGTGTGGCGGGGTATAAAAAGTACTGTTTCTGTTTCTTATTTCTCCACAGAAAATGTAAATTGTTAGATCTCATTAGAGAAATAGAAAACTCCAAGGCCTAGATCAGCTTGTACATATGGTAGTCATGCCATACCAACCCTTACATATTTTGGCAAGTAACTGGAAGCACACCTATTTGTTTCTTTGACTTACCTAAAATTCTTGCTAGTGGTTTCACATTCAGTCTTTCTGCAGCTTTAGCTGACATCAGAACAATGGCACCAGCACCATCATTGATTGAGCTAGCATTAGCTGCTGTAATAGTCCCTGAAAAATTAACATTACATACACTGTAATTGTCAGAGTATAAACTGATAATATATATATTTTCTGACCCTGAATGTCGAGACATATAGATCAGACTCTTGAACATATTTCTTTTGTCAGTTATCTTTGTGTTGATTTATCCACCAGCATAAACTCCAACAAGTATATCAATCCAATATCGTCCAATGCAAATAATTCCCTTGGTTTTACCAACGAAACATCAGAACAAAAAAAAGGACTTTTTACTGTAAAAATACATGTAGCAGCAAATAAAGCATGGCTCTTGAGCATGGCTCTAGTGTATGGAGACCATATTCACAAACTTTTACTCATAAAATTGAAATGGTGCAGCATAGAGCCATCTGCTGGTCTGTAAACAACTAATCCATTGGACCTCTAACTACTACTCAACATACAATAGTATAACTGACATGCAGCAGAGTCTTGGCTACAGCTTGTTGCAGCAGAAATGATCAGATCCTAGTTATGCCATATAGACTGTTCATGGTCTAATTGCAATTCCTCTTCGTCCACATTTCCAGCAGTCCATAGAAAAGACACGCTACAGCCATCACCACCCCTCATACTATGGCAAATCCATATGTCAGTATTTTTTACAAATACAGTCATACCTCAATAGCTCGAACACTGCTGGCTTGTTTACTACGCCTACAAAACTCTTCTGATAGCCCAAGAAAACAAATATTTAAGGACATTTTCGTATTTTATCATAAAATTGTATCTTATGGATACTCATAAGAATTGCCTCAGTGTGGCAATTCTAATGAGTACACTCAACATACCATTATTGTCTAGAAGACTGAAAAAAAAATCATAAATTATTGTTGTTTGCTTCCTGACCTCATGTCATGATTAACCCTCAATAACTCAAACTACCCATGTCTAGAACAAATTCACATAGTCCCAAAGATGTTCGAACTTTTGAGGTTTGACTGTACTCATTCTTTCCCTTGACTGTTTGGCAAAGGAATAGCCTACCTCCTAGTGTTATGCTACTGCCTGTACTGTACTGACTCATTTCAAAGTAACAGTCTGGTCTCTTGACAACCAGGTGTCTTATAAACAACAGACCTGTTTTTAACCTGACTGAGACCTCATCTGTTTTTAATATTTGACACTATCTTCTATTTTTCCCCTCACTATTACACTTTTTATTCTCCCTATTCATTTTCCTTTATTTCTCATGATGCACAAATCTTCCTGCATGTAATTCTTGCTGAAAATGGGTGTACTCTAAAAGGAAAGAATTTGCTTGCACTCTAAGTAAATACTTTCATTTAAGAGTAGACCCTTTTCAGAGGCAAAAACAGTTTTGATAAGAGTTACCTCCCTTGAAAGTCCATCCATTCACTTTAAGCCTGTACTTTTACACCCTTCAAATAACAACTTATTTGACAACTAATTATATACAGAATGAAGAAATACATCTCTGTATCAAGATAAAGAATGCACAATTACTATTAGTAAAGTCTCAGTATGTTGTACAGTAATTGTCCTAAAATTTTGTACACCAACTTTTCTGAAAAATCGGCATCCACAAACAGTGCAGGACCACATCCTGAAGATGCAGTCTGATCAGTGTCTGCAGTTTGCCATTCTGTTAAGTATTTTGTGGTTTTACAGTCCTTTGATGATATCTTAGTTATACCAAGCTGAGAATGTGTGTTTAGCTCTTTGCATGCTGGGTAATTTTGCAAGTTTTTTTGTAGTCTTTGTATTTTTTTTTTTTTTTTCTTCACTTTTTCAAAAAAATCTTTCAGGAATACATCAGAGAGTCAAACAGTCTGGACATTTTGTTGGGCCTGATCTGGGTCCAAACTGTTTGCAAAGGTTATCAGCAGACAACAAAAGTCGCCACTAGTGGGGAAAGCATTTAGCATGCATTTTTACAGATCTGCCATCATGGATCACTCGTGGATTCTTAACCCAGGGCACACTGTGGATGAGCTAGGTATACTTATGACTGAAAAAACTACAGTGATCTGACTGAGATTTGAACCCACAATAACTAGCTTGCAGGTAAATAATTCTTACCACTAGGCTGCCCAGCCCACTGTAGTTTTTGTTACTTGCAGCAACTTAACAGTCAGGATAGGATATGAAATTAGCCACGCTATGAGAAAAGAAGTCTTCTGAATGTATTCCAAAAGTTAAGACAAATCTGTGCATGTCTAAGCTCTAGCAAAGTTATCTTTAACAACAAGAAAATTTTGATATTCTATTATTTCTCCAGGAAACCTATGTTGTTGGTACTCATTAGAACTGTCTCAGTGAGGCTCTTCTAATGACTACCCACAACATATGTTTTTCTGGAGATATAATGAAAATATCTTTCTGTATATACTATTCATCAAGAGCTATGCCTGACCCACGGGGTATTCAATGTTCTCTGACGTAATTCTGCAAGTAAACAGCAAAGGTTCTGATTTGATTATTCAGATATGCAGACAAAACTTCACAGTTCACACATGCCCTTGAAGACGGCTTTTCTCATGGCTGAGTGCAGAGCAAACAGTTACCATCTTTTTGGAAGACAGATTTGATAGTCTTGACCTTATCAAAATTTACTCTCTTGTATTCTTCATCTTCTGAAATCACCTTGGGATCTCCTGTTAAAAAACAACAACATGAAAATAAAATAAAATAGTCATATTAAATATTTGGACTGACATGTCAAAGCAAACTGTAGCCCAAGATCAAATTCCTCCTTTGAGGAGCAGTCTGATCTGGGTCAACACTGTATGCTCAGGCCTGTCAGTCCAAATATTTAGGTTTTATATGGTACATAACAGCTAAACTTGCAGTAAATCAACAATAAAAACAACAATTAATTTGTTTCCCAGTTGGTCTGGGCTTTTAGGGTTGACATAAAACTCAAAACAAGTTTTCCCAGAAGGTTCATACTAGTCTGCACACACATATAGTCTGGTCAGGACTATCAGCATTTATTTTTAAGAGTTAAGTTTACATATTGCATGTTCAAGCAGTGAAGGACATGACCAACCCTATTCAAGGTGCAGGTTGGTCTCGGATGTCACTATTTGCATATAGCATGGGGAGGAGGTGCCGACCAAAAAAAAAAAAAAAAAAAAAGGAAAAAAAAAACATTGTGCAAGTTTACAGTATATAAAGCATTTTTGATACAAAATGCAGCTTTTGCTCATCATTTTAACATCTCTTACAATAAGAAACACTCAAAATTTAGTAATCATTTAAAGGAAATTACACGGAAAAATTTATCCTTCTTCTCACTGGGGCTCCTTTTAAAGAAATACTTTGCTCCTTATGAAAGTAAATTCTTTCCTTTATGGGTTTCCTTTTGAAAGCATTAAAATACCTGGGTAGCAATATCCTGTCTGCAAAACCTGACTGCCTTTGAAAAATGTTGGCAAAATCTCAAGGTGTATCTTATTATCTTAAAGGCTCCATATTCCTCAAAAACAGACATTTTTTATCCTAAAAAGGTTCAATAAATTGATATATGGTATTAATGTGATCATAAAATGTGGCATCTGACAGCCTGGCCTGTAAAGTTTCAGTTAGTCTCTCATTTTTGAACTTGATAAAAAATGAAATGATTTTTTATCTTATCTCTGAATTAATGTTGACAACATTAATTCAGAGATATCATAAAAATTCATTTCATTTTTTATCCAGTTCAAGAACTAGAGATTAACTGAAATTTTACAGGCTGTCAGGTGCCACATTTTATGATTGTATTAGTTCCATATATCAATTTATCAAGCCTTACTTGAATAATAAAATGTCTATTTTTGAGGAATATAGAACCTTTAAGCTAAACAATGATGCTGGAGCTACAGCTTGGTTTTATTGTTAGTATAGGAAAAAATTGTTTTTAGAAAGAACAGATCTCAAACCTAGAAAACCAATAATGATGATTCAATGTATTTTATATCTAAGTCATAGGGAGACAAGAAAGGGGTGTGATAATGAAAAGCTCAGTGGCACTGAAGTGCCAAGAAAAACAAAGGCTTCTTGTATACAGGAGCCACATCATAATGCTCATTATAAGGGATATAAGGCTGTCAAGCTATAGCCTACAAATGCCTATTTCCCTATAGTTTCTAGTTTGTTTGTTTGACCTGAGGCTTTATGGCCCAGTCAACCCACTGGGGTCATGGCGAGCAAGGTCAGTTTACCTAAGCACACTTTTTCTGGGCAGGCTTAGTCCTCTAAGCGGTTAACCAGTATTGTTTGTTTGTGTTGCGGTTTTACGGCCCAGTCAACCCAATGGGGTCATGTCAAGCGCGGTCAGTTTACCTAACCACACTTTTACTGGGCAAGCCTAGTCCTCTAAGTGGTTAACCAGTAATGTGCTTTCACCAGAAACTGACAACTGCCCTTCCTGAATCAGCAAAAGTGAGAGAATGACCATAAAAAATATCTCTTGATCAATCTCCACGAAATAATGTTGGCGACTAGGCTGGGTCGAACCCGAAACCTCCTGGGCCCAGTTGTTCAAAGCGTCGTAAGCTTAACAATCTCGTTAAGAGTCATTTCATTAACTGTTTTAGTGGATTTAATATACAATATTCTGATATTTTTTGCTGAAAAAATGTGAGTAGCTTTTGCACTGCAACTGCAAAAGCTACTCACATTTTTTCAGCAAAAAATTTCAGCATATTTGAGTATCACTTGATGTAAATTTTAACGAATCGTTCACTAATGACATCGTTAGCTTTGAACAACTGGGCCCTGATCACCAGTCAGATGCACATCCAACTGAGCCACTGAGGATGGCATTCTATACAGTTAACGTAGCTATAAATAAGAATGTATAAATATTTTTACTTATTTCTCCATGAAAACATTTTCCAGGTACTATTAGAAGGGCCTCACTGAGATGCTTCTATTGAGTATGCACAGCATTGCTTTGCTGGTGCAATAAAAGAAAATAACACTTTCTGAATCAAAAAAGTGACTAGACACACACGGTAAATTTTTCCTACTATTTTTTTTACAAGGGAGATAACCTCTGTGATTTCCTGTTTGCTTTTCTGCGCATTAAGCTCCTGAAAAGAGGTCTACTCTAAAAGGGAAGAATTTTCTCCCAAAGGGAGAATTTCTTTTTCTTTTTTTGAGTAGTCTCTTTTCAAAAGGCTACTACTATATAAACTTATAATGCTTTGCCATTCAATGGACCACAACCGTACGATTTTAATGGGACTATCATGTACCTTTTTTCTGTGGAACTTCTACAGGAACTATTTCATCTTTCAGTAACCCTCCCTCTACAGCCGCTTTACTCAGCTGGTAACTACGAATGGCATACTCATCCTGAGCTTCACGACCAATCTTGAACTTTTTTGCTGTGTCCTCTCCACAAATACCCTAATATACAGAACCATTACTTAAACAAGCCTATTCAAATATACTGAAAATTTTACCACCAAAAATGAAAATTTTACTGATTTTTTTAAATTTCTGCTCAAAACATAGATTGTGGGTACTCATTAGAACTGCCTTGGCAAGGTGGTTCTAACTAGTACCCACAATCTATGTTTTTGAGCTGCCGCAGCCGTTCAAACGAGTACCCACAATCTATGTTTTTGAGCAGAAATAAGAAAAATAATATAGAAATAAGAAAAATAATGTATACCCCTGTAAACCCAGTTTTACTATATAAAAGTGGGGTTTTTGGGGGTCAACACTACGTAGGCATGTTTTCATGATGAAAACAAGGCTTTTATGACTAATTGTTATGCACCTTGTGCAATTAAAGCACATTAAAGCACAGCTCCAGATAAAGCAAGAAATGAAGTGATAAATGATAACTCTTGCTATTTTTGCTCTAAATTATACCTTGTGGGTACCAGTACTCATTGGAAATGTCTCACTGAAGTATTTCCCATGAGTACTAAGAAGAGGTGTTTAGCAGTGATTCCAATGAATACATGTAAAATAATAAATATTATTCCAAATTATCATAATTATCAACTTTTCTGGAGGTTTAAACTGGTTATACAGGAAGTCTGATCAGTCTTTCTTATCTCTTTGCATGCTGGGTAATTTTGCATGCTTTTTTGTCATCTGTGGATTTTTTTTTTTTTTTTTTTTTTAAATTAACTTTTCCCAAAAAATCTTTCAGAATACCATCAGAGTACCAAACAATTTGGATCCAGATCAGGCCCGACATTTTGTCGGGCCTGAACTGGGTCCAAACTATTTGCAAAGGTTATCAGCAGACGACAAAAGTCCCCACTTGTGGAGAAAGAGTTATTGGTACAAAATGACCCTCTTATCTCAAATATTGGTGACTGTATATGCATATCAAAGTTGATCCATGTTTTTTTTTGTTTTTTTGTTTTTTTTGTTTGTTTGGTTTCATTGTATATCATTATATCCCAATCCTCTTATCTCAAATTACTAAATTACAGTTGTTGCCTCCCCCTGAATCCTCCTTTAAATGGGCATTTGTTCTCTTAATCCGAGCCTTCTCTGACTTAAAAAAGCCTTCTGATATTTACTGATTGGCAGCTTTAGCGAGACCCCAAATCAATAAAAAGGATTTGAACAGCCAGAGAAGTCTCGGGTTATTGTTCTCTGCATAACCATTCATGCCCCTTTTCAGAAGGGATGCAAAACAATTCTGACAGGGTTGCCTCCCTTGAAACTGTATGCACTGCCCTTAAGTATTACACAGCACATTGTGGATGCTGTAGTGCAGTGGTAAAGCATCAGATTCAAGATCGTGAGTTAGCAAGTTAATGGGTTTGACCCCAGCAAACACTAAGTGTTGTGTCCTTGAGCAAGACATTTTATCCACATTGCTTAGCACTGGTTCCTACCCAGGAAGGCCTGTGCATAATACTGAGAAAATGAGGGTGTCACAATATATATAGAAAGAAATTATTACGCATTTCAATATTCATTAGACTTTCAGTCGAGTGCAGAGAATCAAACTGCAACATTCTGATGTCATCACAGAGGTCATTGCACCAAAAAAACTGTTAGAAACAAACATCAAAAGGTTTTATATTGCGGTCTTGTCAATTGCGTAATTCTGATTACTGACATATGATATCTGAGCTATCTCGCACGTGACTGGTTTTGATTCAGTAGGCGGAGACAATTAAGCCAGAAACAATTTGTGATTGACTTGTCCTCTATCTGGCCAGATACAGCTGTTGTGAAATACAGTGTAGCTCCAATATATCGCGGTATTGCGGGTCCATAACCCTGAAACCGCGATGTGGTCGGAGCGCGATATAAGTCCCGACATGTACCATGCATGTATAACGGCGTGCATAACATTCGCTCGGTTTGTCGCTGTGGTAGTTTGCTGAGACATCACGGTTAAATGGCATTCAGTTATGTTGTCACCATATTTCCTAATTAAACTTGGATTAGAATCGCTCAATGGAATAATTTACAATGGTGCGCTATGTCTAACAAGTAATTCCAATCGAAACCAGCGGTATCCAGACAATATCCTCTCCAGACAAAATCCCCTCTGCTCATTTTTGCATAGGTGGACGAAATCCCCTTCATGCTTTTTTACAAGGTGGACATAATCCCCTTTGAAACTTTTTACAGGATGGACATAATCCCCCTCGTAATTTTTACAAGGTGGACAAAATCCCCTCCATCAGATGGACAAAATCCCCTTTGGACAAAATCCCCCTTGCTGATTACTGCCATTGGAGTGGTACTCGAATGGTAGATGAGACTGTGTCCATCGGTCATACACTCTGTTCCCTGAAGACTGATAGAATAAATTTAAAATGTTCATTTTTGTATATAATCTATACATTTTTTCTTTGAATCGTGTTTTATCCAAAACCATTTTAAAACAGACCGTTTCTAAATATATGGTTAATATGGATTTGTTAACGATTCTGGGCTTCAAGTTTCCCTGGTTTTTGAAGAAATCAAATATTTGCAGTATCCTCAATACCTTTATGTATGCGATTCTACTTTTAATTTTTATTCTTCTTTATACCTACGTATTTCTTCATAAACCAGTAATTGCTGCCCATTATCTTCAACAGGAATGATATGATGCTGAGAATAAAAACAACGAAATTTTCTATGATTTATTAAGCTATTCCATCCAATAAATTTATATACATGAACAGTGTAGCAAATATACAACAATGATGTTAAGTGTAATTAACAGTGCAGACCCTGATCAGATCTGAATAGTATTGATGGGTCCGAGATTGGAGCTACACTGTACTGGCAGACTTTATTTGTGCATCTTTCACGAATTATTCGCATTCCGATTGGCTGTGCAGGCTAATCAAAATAATAAAACTGCTAACATTGTGCATAAATAATGTCCATCCTTGTAAGTATGCACTATAAATAAAATAGACCCTTATCGGACCGTGCAGACTTGTCTGGATCAGCAATTTTCTCGTCTGCAATAAGGTACGCTTTTTACTACTGGGAACACTATGGTATTAACCGGTAGACTCGCGAACCATAAAATAGTTACTTACTTCTTGAGCATGATTTGATGACCTAGACCAGCCTGCGCATAAAAAGGTTTTTATATCCCGTTAACGCTGTGAAGCAAACTGTAGGTCCTAATCGGAATAAGCGGATTAAACAGCCTGCTGCCCTTTCATAGTTTTTACTATTTTTTTTTTTTTTGTAATTGGTAAGATACCTTTTTTGTTTTAATGTTGAATGACCACCTTCTGTTATGCAAGCGACTAGTTTGATGTTTTGTGGATGGTTTCTGATCAAAGTATGTGGTAATGCTTCTCAAATTGGCTGCCGTTAGACAGCTGTCGTGTGTCATGTCTGCACCAAAGTCTAATGGATATTGAAATGCATAGTATTTTTTGGAAGTATTGAATCTACATGCCACTGATTGGGAAATTACATTTTCTGGCAGCCCAACGCAAGGCACTCGCAGGCAAACAGGTATTAGGAGTTTCTTACCATGTGATATTTTCCATAGGCGTCTGTTAAACCATCATGCACTAAAGCATCCTGAAATAGGAATATATATCATTATACCACAAGGGTGAGAAAATGAAACTATTACTTGTAATAATGCAGGGCCCAGTTGTTCAAAGCGTCCTTAGCTTAACAAGCTCGTTAAGGGTCATTTCATTAACTCTTCTAGTGGATTCAATACACAATATTCTGATATTTTCTGCTGAAAAAATGTGAGTAGTTTTTGCACTGCAAAAGCTACTCACATGTTTTCAGCAAAAAATTTCAGCATATGTGTGTATCACTCGATGTAAATTTTACGAATCGTTAACTAACGATGTCGTTAGCTTTGAACAACTGGGCCCAGAACTCCAGATAAGATAAAGTAAAGGGTATTTCAGCACTGATTTTTTTTTTTTAAATTAGTATTGAAATTGAAGATGTGAGGGTAAAAATGCTCCAAGAAATCTTGGATTTCAGCACTGAAATCAAATAATTGGTAAAAGTTTTTAGTGAACTTTACATTTAAAAGGAAAATGATCATTGTCAGAGCAATGTAGCTTGCCCCTGATAATAATGTATACCAAAAGTTTAGGCGCCAATCATCTATTCTGCATAGACAATTTCTCTTTATGAAGCAATTTTCCACACAACCCAATGACAAATGCAGCAGACAACATCCTGATTTTTTTTATATATATTATTCAGAGAAAAAGAAGCTTGGCATTTTTTGTGAATTGTCTGCTAGACCCTAATCAGAGTGTTCCTTCACATGTTTATGCCATTTATTGCAACTCTGGTGTACAGAATTGAAGGACATTTACCATTCTTTTAATTTGAATTATTAAACTTGGAAAGTGTTGCACATGAAAACACTTGCACATTACCTGAAGTTCTATTTTACCATATGGAGTCATTCCTCTCTTTAAATAGTAGGGTGTGTTAGACATACTCTCCATTCCACCAGCAACCATCACATCCTGAAAGAATCATTATAGTACACAACTACAAACAGCTCCTTTAACTAAGGGAGATAATAAATTTGGCCCAACAAGCACCTCTTCTACAACTATGAGCCTAGCACTGTGAAAACAGCATGTGGGAACCCAGCATTCTATACTCACAGCATTCACAAAATACTGGATAATTCTGAACACATATTAACTTAATTGTTCATATTATTTACTCCTTTATATGAACAGGTCATGCACTAATCTTCCTAAAATACACATTTTTTTCTGCATTTAATATAAAAATCTAAATCTCTATTCTTTTTCTAAAACGTTAATCTAGAGCTACATGTATGATGATAATTAATCGGTATTTATTTTCTCATAATGTCAACTCATCAGGCTTACATATATTTTAAAAGCACAATCTGACTGGTTCAGATTAATTTGAAAATGGCATTTATAATTTGATTATCTGCTTAGTAGCATAGGTCTAGATAAGAGTGGGTATCAGGTAACTATCTTTTTTTACTTCTCTACAAAAACATGTTGTGGGTCCTTACTAGAAACGCCTCGTGGATTAATGAGTACCCACAACATGTGTTTTTGTAGAGAAAAATATCAAAACTTTTGGACTGAAAAAAAAGCATCTTATCAAGAGCTATGATGTAGGAATCTCAGAACTATCTTCATGCAAATTTCTAAAATGAGATATTATACCCATATTTTCAACATAAATATAACCAAGTTTGAATTATAAAATGAAAACTGTCAATAAGTAGCTATGAAGTAGGAATCTCAGAACTATCTTCATGCAAATTTCTAAAATGAGATATTATACCCATATTTTCAACACAAATATAACAAAGTTTGAATTATAAAATGATAATTGTCAATAAGTAGCGCTTATCAGATCCCCTCCCGCCCCCCCCCCCCCCCACCCCCCACCCCCCTCCCTATAAAACCTAAAACACATAAAACCTTTTTCTATCAAAATTTAAGTTTCAAAGTGCTGGCGTGACCTCGAAAATAAAGTCAAGGTCACCAAAATCTAATAAAATGGAAATAAGGTCAAGGTCACCAAAATCTAATGAAAATGAGGTCAAGGTCACAAAAATCTAACTAGATCGGGCAGTCGATGGCACGCAAATCCCCATGCTTCTGGCAGAAATTGCCCTTGTACCACACAGCATAGTTTTAAGCAACCAGGTTTAAAAAAATGGAATATTTTTATGGAATTTAGAGTAATTCACTTGTCAATAACTTTTCTGCTGATAAGTTGTACTAGGATATTGTTTGTAACCATCTTCATCCAAATACAATAATGTTACATCAAATATAATAATGTTACATCAAATATAAATATGCCACATGACCATGTTGTGAAAAACATAATTTTTGACCCTGCCCCACCTCCAAGTCCCACCCCAAGGGTGTTCCTGATGTCACAAAGTAAATCCCATTCAATATGTCTTACATCTATCACTACTGAGTATATGTGCAAAATTTGACATTAAAGTCTTTTAAATTTCAATATTTTGACCTTTGACGTTTTGACCCCTCCCCAGAGCAGACATGTGAGCTTTGGGTCAAAATTCTACTTATATGTTATTCTACACATCATTCCCTTCAATTTGGTATGCCACATGACCATGTTGTGAGAAACTTAATTTTTGACCCCGCCCCACCCCCAAGTCCCATCCCAAAGGGTGTTCCTGGGGTCACAAAGTAAATCCCGTTCAATATGTTTTACATCTATCACTACTGAGTATATGTGCACATTTTCCCATAAAAATCTTAAAAATTGACTTTGAAATTGGAAATTGTTAATATTTGACCTTTTGACCCCTCCCCATGGGCCCCTGTGGGCGGGGCCAAAAATAAACGTGCTCTTGCATGCCCCACTTGTGTAAGCAAGCCACTCACCAAATTTGGTTGGATTCTGTCCAGCGGTTTGGGAGGAGATAGCATAACGGACAGACGGACGGACAGACGGACGGAGGGGATAACAATATCCTTGTTGCTTTTTCTAAAAAGCGTGGGGATAATCACTTCTTTCCCATGTCCTAATGATGAATCTGTACTAGTTTGTTAAACTTCCAGCCATTGGTTCAAGATATAGAGTGCATACAAGCTTTTTTCTATCAAAATATGAGTTTCAAAGTGCTGGTGTGACCTTGAAAACAAGATAAAGTTCACCGAAATCTAATCACTTCTTTCCCCAATCCCAATGATATACCTGTGTTAGTTTGGTCCAATTCCATCTATTGATTCATGAGATAACGTGCACACAAGACTCACTTATTGAGTATTTATAATGTGGTGACCTTGAAAATAAGGTGAAGGTCACCAAAATCTAACCACTTCTTTCCCCCATCCTGATGATGTATCTGTGCTAGTTTGGTCAAATTTCAGCCATTGGTTAAAGAGATAGTGTGCACACAAAACTTTTACAAGGCTCAATTTTGGAGTCTTTATAATGTATTGACCTTGAAAATGAGGTCAAGGTCACAAAAATCTAATCACTTTTTTCCCATGTTCTTACAATGTATCGGTGCTAGTTTGTTAAAATTCCAGCCACTGGTTCCAGATATAGTGTGCACACAAGATTTTTTTCTATCAAAATCCGAGTTTCAAAGTGCCGCTGTGACCTTGAAAATGAGATAAAGGTCACTGAAATCTAATAACTTCTTTCCCCAATTCCAATGATGTATCTCTGCTAATTTGGTCAAATTCCATCTATTGATTCATGAGATAGAGTGCACACAAGACTCACTTATTGAGTATTTATAATGTAGTGACCTTGAAAATAAGATCAAGGTCACCAAAATCTAATCAATTCTTTCCCCCATCCTTAGGATGTATCTATGCTAGTTTGGTCAAATTCCGGCCATTGGTTAAAGAGATAATGTGCACACAAACTTTTTACTGCATTAAATAGGCTCACATTTTGAGTATTTATAATGTAGTGACCTTGAAAATAAGGTCAAGGTCACCAAAATCTAATCACTTCTTTCACCCATCCTTATGATGTATCTGTGCAATAACTCCAACAGAACTGGCCCCTTGCCCTTACTTTCTCTTATGTAGGTACACCTTATTGATATCAACGGATGGACAGACAGACGGACGGACGTGAAAACAGTATACCCTCTGCAAACTTTATACCCCCGCAAACTTTCCCACAAACAAAGTTTGCGGGGGGTATAAAAATGAATCTCATTCCTATAATATTCCAGGAAGGAAACTGTATTACCTGGTGTCCACACATGATACTTTGTGCTGCCATCATGACTGACTTCATGCCAGAGGCACATACTTTGTTCACAGTAGTTGTTGGAGTTGAGACCGGCAGTCCTGTGATAATATAAAATATTGCATATTTGATTACATCTGAGCTGTGGTATGGGTAAAAATTTGTCAAGTTCAAATTCTTTATTCCTCATAGGTTGGCATACCATTATTTGATACATTGTCACAGTTCTAGATAAATGAAACATTTTTTTTTTTTTATGATTGTTTTAAAACCTCAGAAACAATTCAGGAATTTTGTGTTTATTAATCCATCCACTGAAAAGAGGTGGAGCTGAGCTTTGCACAAGCAATTTGAGAGGTTCTAAACTGAAAGTTTAAATTTTTATGCTAACAATTACTCAAAGTAGACAACATATTAAAATATTGTTTACCATATTTATTCTAATAGAAGTCCCTACCCTGATAAATAGGTGGTAAAAGTTTTTAGTGAACTTTACATTTAAAAGGAAAATGATCATTGTCAGAGCAATGTAGCTTGCCCCTGATAATTATGTATTCCGAAATTTTAGGCACCCATCACTTTTTGCAGAAAAAACATTGTATTGTATTTACCTAACAGAATGGAAATTGGCTTTAAACCATGAAAATATTTTATTTTTGGCCAAATTCTTTTATTAGTAATGAATTGCGACACCCCAGGGTGTATATTAGAATAAATACAGTACATGAAATAAGACTTGACATTCCATTCAACTTGTCTTTGAATTTGAATGAAATGTGATCCTTACTTTCTGTGAAAAATAAAACATGAGCCAGCAGATGACAAAACCTATAAAATGGCAAGTGCTCCCAGCAAAGACTCAGATCAGCATGAGCATCTGCCCAGTCTGATCAGTCTTTGCTGTCTGCATGAAGAAAGCTTGGGTTCTTAGCTACCCATTGAGCGCACAGTGAAGATTCTGATCATATTGGACATATGCCCAAGCTGATCTGAGTCTTCACTGAGCACACATGCCATTTCGTTGGTTTTGTCGTGTTTTGGCTCATATTACTAAATTTCATACAATCATTTAGCTTACCAGCTGCTAAAGCTTAAAATGTACATGAGCTGGAACATGTAATGTACACAACCAGGGATCAATTTTAGCACTTGCTAACTTGCTAAATGCTGGTTAATTTCCTCAAAAAGCGAGCTACAATTTCCATCACTTGCTAATTCTAGCAAGTTGGAAAGATTCTCTTTAATTAGCAGAACCTGAGGCATTGTTGCTGAAGTTTTGCAATTTCTTTTCCAAAATCAATGATGATATTTTTCTTATTTTTCCCAGAAAACAGGTTTTGACATTACATGCAAATTGTCTCCATAGGAGACAATTTGCATGTAATGTCAAAACCTGTTTTCTGGGAAAAATAAGAAAAATATTCTAAAATGTCTGCTGAAATTTTTACCCAGAGTGCTAAGGTTTAAAGCCACATTTAACAGTGTTTATAAATGTGAAAAAGCAAGTTGGCTGAAAGGTTTAGCATGTAAAAAATAATGCCACTTGCTAATTTTAGCAAGCTGTCAAAAAAGTTTGAACCCTGACAACATCACAAAACTCATATATTACCTGCTCCTAGGGTAGCCTGTCTACAAGGAGCCTGTCCCACTGATGCTGGCAGAACATTCCCCATGTATACCTCATCCACAGCATCCTTAGGGATTCCAGCTCTTTTAATTGCCTCCTGTATTGCTATAGAGCCCAATTTAGGGGCAGGTACTTCAGCTAAACTACCCAGAAAGGAACCTAAGGGAGTCCTCACTGCACTTGCAATTACAACTTCCTATTGAAAAACAATATTTGGTTTGAATATAATTTCAGAGGACTTGTTAAGGAGGAGTATTTGATGATAGTTCTGGGATAATTTTCTCCAGTTCTCCATAAAAATGTAAACTGTGGGTACACATTAGAAAAGCCTCAGTGAGGCACTTCTGATGAGTACCACAAGGTATGTTTTAATGGAGAATTAAGCAAAAATTATCCCAGAATTGTCACCAAATACGCCTTCTAAACAAGTCCTCTTTAATTTACTATATTAGTACATTCTGATTAACACTAAGCTAGATCAGTACATAGTAACTTCTTTATAACATGGTTCAATATAACAATGTTTTGGATATAATTTCAAAACCAAAATCCTGCCCCTAACATCAAAAGGGAAAGAAGTGAAGGTATCCAGCCGTATATTATTCATAGAACAATAAAATTCCTATTTGGTCTGAACAGCTTAGCCAGATCCCAAATCTGCCTAGCCAAATAGGAATTCTTATTTGGACTAAACAGAGTTTAGCCAGATCCCAAATCTGGCTAAACCAAATATTAATTTCGCCAGATCTGGAATCTGCTAAGGCCAAATAAGAATTCCTATTTGGCCTAGCCAGATTCTGGATCTGGCTAAATTCCTATTTGGACTACGACATATATATATTTCTTACCATTTCTTACCATCCTAGAGACCTTGTTAAGCGGTTAAACCACTTCTGACGGCCCATTTCAACATCTTCTTTGACTTTGTTGGGGTTCACCCGGGATGTAGCACGCAAGCGAAAATTTCCTTTCATGTCCGTGCCAGTATTTATTCAGCCTTGACTTGAATGCATTCACGGAAGGTGCAAGGACTACTTCATTGGACAGAGAGTTCCATACATTCACAACACGATTTGAGAATACATTTGCCCTTATATTTAGTCTAGAACGTCTTTTATAAAGTTTCCTGCTATTTCCTCTGGTTGTCACGTTTTCCATGATTGTAAAAAATTTGTCTATATTTTACCCAATCATATTGGTTTATTATCTTATACACTTTGATGACGTCTGCTCTCATTCTACGGTATTCCAAAGTTGGGAACCCCATTTTTTTAGTCTTACCTCATATGTAAGGTTAGATATAGAATTAACCATTTTTGTGGCCCTTCTTTGGGTATTTTCTAGAATCATAGCATCTTTTTTATACATCGGTGATCACACAGTTGTTAAATATTCTAAGTGGGGCCTGACTAAAGATTTGAAGAGGGCTAAAAACATTTCTTTGTCTAAATAAGTGAAGCTCTTGAATATTACCCTAAATTCCTGTTTGCAAGTGTTGATTTTTTGGATATATGTTCCCGAAATAACAATTTGTCATCGAAGATCACTCCAAGATCTTTTTCGGATTTGACTTGCTCAATTTGTATTAACTCTTGACCGGATCTCATGGTGTAGGGTTCTGCTGGCCATCCTTTTCCGATTCTCATATGTTTACATTTCTTGTTGTTGTAGAACATGTCCCACAACTCCAGTCTTCAGAGTTCATGTCATTTGCTTGCAGTCTTTTTTCCATCCTGTATATCCTTTATGAATGAATAAATTTTGCCAACTTCAGCAAAGAGTTTTTTTAAGCAATTCAATACACCAGGTAAATCATTTATATAGACAAGGAACAGAACAGGAACAGAACCGGACCGAGAACACTGCCCTGTGGTATTCCACTAGTGACAGGTTTCCAGTCCGAACTTGATCCATTTACAACAACTCTTTGCTTGCAGTTTGATAAAAATTCCTGTATCCACCGTAATATTTTAAAAATATTTCATGAGAATGATCTGCTAGGCAGATGATTTACATGAAATGTCAAGCCTTACTTTCTCTAAAAAAAATCAAAATATCATCTGCTGCAGTTGTGATTGGCATTTAAAGGGTAAAATAAATATCAGCCATTAGTGTTACTTACATTTAGACCAGCAATTTTACTGAAGCCTCTCAACAATCCTTGTGTTGCTAAAGCCTGAAATGAACAAACAAACAAACAAACAACAACTAATAGGGACAGTGATTACAAGAGAAATGATTCACCAATATGACCAAACATGTTAAGTTCTGAAAATAAAAAATTATTGAGATTCTGGAAAAAAATTAGTGAGGTCTTTATTTTTTTAAAGGCATTTACCTGCCGGGCTGTGATTAATGAAAGCTCAAGAAATGATTACTGATAAATGTATTGGATTTTCATATCTCTGTATACTTATTTCAGTTTACCAACGGCATGCCAAAAGACTGAACCACTTCCATATAAGCTGTCTTAAAAAACTTCTAAAGATCAAGTGGCAAGACAGGATTCCAGACACAGAAGTCCTGAAAAGGGCAGGGATGCAGAGTATACATACTCTTCTGAAATTGGCACAGTTAAGATGGACAGGCCATGTTACCAGAATGCCTGATGAATGTTTGCCAAAGAAAATCCTCTATGGAGAACTTCAAGTAGGAAAACGCTCCCATGGTGGTCAGAAGAAGCGATACAAGGACACCCTCAAAGCCTCCCTTAAAGACTTCAACATACCAACAGAGTCATGGGAACAGATTGCAAAAGATCGTACAAAGCGGCGAGGCCTCATAAAAAGGGGAGCAGGTGAATACGAAGCAAAAAGAATCAGCGAAGCTGAGCAGAAACGTGCACAGCGGAAAGCCAGAGCTAAGGCATCACCAACAGAGCTTTCTTCCTCAGACCTCTCTTGTTCTATCTGCAACAGGCAGTTTAGAGCTAAGATTGGTCTCATCAGCCATCTTAGAAAACACAAATAATAACACATCACACAGTTGATTAGGATTGGTCATTGTCAGTAATGACAGATGAACAAGAATTTCAGTGTGCAGTGACTCCAGTGAGAAACATCTCATATGGATGAATGGGCTGCCACTGTTTTCCCTCCACGGAGGTACCTTCCTCAGTTTTTATTGTTGTAGATTAATCATTCATCAATTAACAAGACTTGAAAACTTTTCAAGACATTTAAAAAGCAATTACTTTTGGTATGAGGGAATAAGCTATTTTTATGCTCAATTATTAGGATATTAAATATTCCAGTTAAAATTTGGTTACTGTAGGCGAAGAAAACCAAGGCTAATCACCTCCATCTGAGGAGACAAATAGCAGATTTCATAACTTTTTAGGGTTTCTTTTGCCCAAAGAGTTCCATGCTGATTGTCCCTATGTGCAGATTTAACCATGGCAGCATGTAAAGAAGATCCTATCTATCTATCTTTCCATACTGTGGCAACCCCTTACGAGGATTATGTGCAGGTTGATTGTGATTTACATATGTAAAGTCCAAATGCAAGGACAGAAAAAAATTAAAAGGTGATAATGTTAAAAGAGTTAGTGCGGAGCTGACTATGGCAGACAGTGGTCCAGGGACTGAACTGCCACACTGAACTGGTCAAGTATAGGCAGCAGGACAACCTCAGCTGGCAATCTATTCCAGTAAACTATAAACAAGGTGAAAAATGAGTATTTATAATAATTAGCAGTGGCGGAAGGCGAGGGGTGGCTATGCCGTGTCTGTCTGGAGGGTTGCTCAAAGTGCACTGGAAGTGAAATGGCTACAATACCATGAATTATTTTATATAGTGTGATGACACTTGCATTGACCCACCTCTGCTCAAGTGACCCGTTGCCGAAATCTGACTGCATGGCAGTAATGCTGTCATAGTTTGAGTAGGAGTTACATATCAAACGGATCAACCTCCTCTGCACCATCTCAACCTTGGAAACTGGACAACTCTGCCCCTATCAAACTCGGCCCCTGACAAAGTTGGCCCCTAACCAACTCGGCCTCTTACCAACTCGGCCCCTAATATTTATTAATGATCATTAATCATGTTTTAACATGAACATGTTATGAATCTGCATATTTTAAATATAATACATGTATCTATATCTATTAGCTTCAATGTTATTATGTTATTTTAAGTTAGATCTTATACGAGTGATTGAGTGCCATCAAAGACTCTTCATAGACTGCACTAAAGTACAGGCTGATCTGAGTCTTTGATTGGCACATATTTTATTTAATTTTATTTTAATCTGATTATTTTTTTTTCATTTTCACAGCCACGTCTTTATTGTAAAGACATGCGCAGTCACTGAATTGTGTCTTTGCAGGCTCAGATAAATGTATTTCCTTAAAATATGCATTATTTGTTCCAGTACATGGGATAATGGTACTTATCACATTTGCGAACAGCGAAGGGTCAGTCGCACTGGTGCATCTGTGCAGACTCACCAGAGTCTTCGCACATATATAGTATAGAACTAGACAAAAGGTTTAGACAAAGAATCAGACATCTAACTCTACTAGATGGCTGAGCATGTGCATTTGAAATATGCCTTTACGGAGACTGACAAGTACCATTATCTCGTGTCACATCTCATTTGTTCTTGTCTTACATGTGCTGTATTGTTGGAATAAAGTCATGGTTATTAGGTTTTTCTTTTTATACCATTATGGTAAATACAAAGCAAGTAGCTCCGCCTCACCATAGTCTCAGTCAATGAACGGATTGGAGGACACTGTCTCATCTATAGAAATATTATGCCTATATAGATTGTTGACCTAAAAAAGTGAAGTTTCCTAATATAATTTACAGTTGATTACCGGTACAGACATTTTGGACTACATGTATATTCATGGCATGTTTTGAGGATGTCAGAGGGTCGAATGAAAAACAAACAAAACATTTTGTGTTTAAATACAGTGCAACTATCCACCTATCCACCAAATAAAACAATATTTTTAGGGACCGAGGTTGCTCGGGGGCCAGAGTTTGTAGGGGTCAAGTTGGTAAGGGGCCGAGTTAGCTAAGATCCATTATTCAAGACAAAGTTTTTCTCTTATTACCATTATGGTATATACAAAGCAAACAGCTCAGCCCCACTATATATATAGTCCCAGTCAATGAACGGATTGGAGGACACTGTATCATCTATAGAAATATTATGCCTATATAGATTGTTGATCTAACAAAGTGGTTTCCTATAATTTACAGTTGATTATAGACATTTTGGACTGTGTTCAAGGCATATTTTGGGAATGTCAGAGGGTCGAAGAAAAACAAACAAAACATTTTGGGTTTAAAAACAGTGCAACTATCCACCTATCCACTAAATAAAACAATATATTTAGGGACTGAGTTGATCGGGGGCCAGTTTGTAGGGGCCGAGTTGGTAAGGGGCCGAGTATGCTTAAATGGGGTTCCCCCCGAGACGTCCTGGAATCCTCAACCTTCCACCGAGACAAAATTACTTCTTATCGGTCCATCCTGCAAAACCAGCCCACTGCCGATAATAGTTAACTATGACAACCTGCAACCATGGAAGAAGGAAAGAAAGGGAAAAAATGCTGAACTCTCAAATAACAAGGTCAATTATCCCACCCACCTTCACAAAGAGGTGCAAAAATATATATACAATTAAAACCGAGCCATTCGTTTGACAGCATCAGAAAATTATTCTGGCATATTCAACCGTATCATACCTGGTGTCGTAACAAAGATTTAGAAAACATTTTCGATTATAACATTAAATTTAGCCTAAAAAATAAATGTCCTATTTTTTGCTGGGTCAAATTTCCTGGACGCTTAACAAGCATCTGTCAGGTCGAAACTCTTCCATTTTGGAGGTTTCTACTTTCGTTTTAAACTTTCGGTTTGCCAAGGTTTCCACGATTTATTTGATTTATTAGTTGATTCAGGCTGCAAACATGGCTGACAATTATAGCTGTGTTGGTTTTAATCTGAATTAGATCTAATCATTAGGCCATTCAGATATTTTATCAGAATAATTGATAAAAATACAAATGGTTAGTCTATACATTGGCAGGTTGCAGATTCGTACAAGTTGCAAATTCGTACACTTAGAATTTTAAGATTTCGTCTGCTTGGTAAATGTCCATTTACACGTAAGTACTTTTCCTATGGTTACATTTGTGCAAAATATCACAAACATTAAACAAAAATCATTTTTTTCTGAGCTGGGTTCTACTCATTAAATATGAATTATAAGGCCTAAAACAAATGTTATGTTTCCAATTTCCTGACCAACTGTCAAAAAAATGCGCCAATTGTATTTTTTTTTGGCACATGAAGAAAAAAAAAAGCATCAACAACCGATCCTGGACAATCCTGGTTTTTATATACCTTTGTTACATAATTTGTCTTTCGTATATTGTCGGTTTTCATCGTTCGTTTATTCATTTCCAATATGGCTGCATCCCTTACAAGCCAAACAAAGCACATTAGTGGTTTATTTCAAAGCATGCAGCCACATCTCGGCCTAAAATAAAATAAAAGCTGTATAACACAGCACCCCTTTATCATTAGTATTCAAAAATGGTGCAATGTTCGGTAAGAGGTCAAAATATTTTAAGATTCATTTTAAAAAAAAAAAATTACGATTCACCGACCATAATTTGACTTGGAAAAACAAAAAAGGAGAGAAAAAAAGTTGCCGACCTACCGACCCTATGGCAAATTGGTGATGAAATCAGAAAAGAATATTTATTTTTTTAGGCCTAAAGTTGTATACCTATGTGCTTTGCCGTAACTTTCCCTTTTTAGGAAACCTTTAAATGTTCCATATTTGAATGAAGTTGACTGTTTTTGTTCATGATAATGTTTTCCATATATTGATTTTTGTTTTTCATCCAAATAAAGTGGTGTACAAATCTGCAAACTGTTGCACAGGTGCTAAAATTATCCCATTTGCACCTGAAGAGTCAGAACCACGTATCAAAGGAAAATTTGATGTTAGATTACCAAAATAAACAAAAGTCTTGCATAGGGTTGACAATGACTGATGAAAAGCTAACTCGCATTGGTAAGCAAAATGCAATTAAAATACATGAAAAGCTGTACGAATCTGCAACTTCTCAATCTAACAATGTATGATACACATTTTCAGAGACTCCAATTATTGGACATTATATTTTTTAATTTCTTCAGTTTCTTCACTTTCATTCATTTTCCTCTTTCTCCCCTATCCCTCTCTTTCATCTCCTCTATCTCTCTTCTCCCTTTCTCTGGGAGACGACACAAAATGACCCACAAGGGTTGACATGTCGTTAAACCCCAACACACATTCAATGATGTATAGATATTTAGTCAGACCAAACACAAACCCAATTCCTTTTCAGAAGGGAAGCATAACAATTTTGAAAGAGTTATCTCCCCCAGAAAGTGTATCAGTTCCCTTTAAGTAACTAGGGTCAATTCCACTGGGAAATATGGTCATATATGCAACAGCATTAATATATTATTATTATTAAGTCATTTATTATTACTATTTAGTATTATTATTATTAGCAAACATTATGCAATCATTACCTTTTGTCTGAGAGTCACAATTTTGTGCAGAATAAAATTATTGAGGATGAACATAACATGTTTGCTTTGGCTTTCTCAGCAGTAGGTTACAGATAGGTATTGGGTCTACTGTCATGCTATCATCACAGTGAAAATTAGAAATGCAGATCCACTGTAGACCCTGGTTGTAGATCTTTAAGAGTCAGGGTGGGTTTTTATGATCTCTACAGGTCAGTCTGAAACATGCTGAACTTAAAGGTTTGTTGCATACAGAACAGACTGCAAGCCCTGTTATTTGAAAATTGCTGTTTCAGGACAAACTGGCTACCATTGATGATTGTCATTCAGTTCTAAGCCCTTTTCAGAGGTTGCTTCTGTCCTTCTTTTGTCTAGGTATTTCTAGCTCAATTAAGTAATGATTAGACCCATTTTAACTGTACTCAGCTGCATTAAAAAAATACATGTATTCTGTGATATTATGTTACATGTACTTTGATATTGTTGTCTGTGGCATTGCTATATAGGGTTACACAGGGAGCTAGGCTACTATCATGAAACTAATTTCTTCTAAGGCACAAGACATGAAATGACATCACAAAGAAGAAACAAGGATAATATCATTACTTTTGGTTAAGAAATACACTTTCAGTAGATGGAATATCTTCTCTGGACTAATGTTTGAATGGATTTTTTTTTTTTTTCCATTTAAGAATGACAAGTGGACCATCAGCCCCAGATCCTATCTACATGCTGAGAGGAGCATCGAGTACAGTTACAGCTTTAAAGGTTTGTGTGAAGAGATTTAACTCCTGATAAGAGGCATACTGTAAATGTTCCAAAAATTCAAACATAAAATGAGTTCAAAATTTATTGTCAGGGAAGTGCAAACGTAACTAATTTTATAAAGGTAGGCAATTTAATTTCCTTCTTTTGCAGAATAAGTTTTCCCCTCAAATAAGTCACTGTATTTGTTTGTTTGTTATTTTTTTTTTTTTTTTTTTTTTTTTGTTCTTTTTTGGGGGTAGTGGGTGTAGGAAGGGGTGGTGGGGGATGGGGTGGGTCTTCTGTTTTCTTTTTATGAAACTAAGGTTTTATTGTTCAACTTTTTTTTAGAACATTTACTATATTCATTTAGAGAATATAACACTATGGATATTGGATAAGGTCCATGGAATGGCATAGCTTTATAATGAAATTAAAATATACATGCTCCAGATAAAAATAATAGATTTTTTTTTTATGTCCCCACCTGCCTTTGGCAGGAGTGGGGCATATAGCGTTTTGCCATGAGGTTACGTCCGTATGTGCATACATGCGTATGCGCGTATGTCACGTTCGTAACCAGGTTCAAGTTTACCTGCAAGTTTAGGTGCAAATTTACGTCCGCATTTCTCTTGCAGCTAATAACTTTTATACCTTCTGGGCTAGAAAGTTGAAACTTTGTATGACACTTACCTATATCAAGACCTTTTAATGTATGGTGCCATTGCCCCAGGGTCATGCCCCTGGGCGGGGCTAGGGGCAAAATGCCTGCATGTGGGTGAGGATAGCCCTGGGCGGGGGCATCCGTGTCATATTGACACATTTCTATTTTTTTTTTTTTTTTTTTTTCACCAAACCATATCATGGGCACTCATTTTTGGAAATGCATCACAGAGGCAATTTCAGTGTATACCCAAAAGATATACTTTGTGCAAAAATAACAGTTTGGTATTGTCTGGAGGTATGACTGCATAGAACTCAAAGAATTAAGACAAATACACTTCAACCTCTTTATAACACGATTTGTTATAGCACAGTTTTGGATACAACACAATTCAAAGATGGATCCCAAAAATGCATAGATTATATTGAAAAATGACCATAAATGGTCATTTTTCAATATAATCTAAACATTTTTGTTTGAATATAACATGGTTGTTTAACTAACACGGTTTATGCTGTGGACCCCAACAATAGTGTTATAAAGAGATTGTGGTGTATTGCTTTTATCCTCTCTACTCCATCACAATTTTCATTTGCCAGTATTTGGAATAATGCATTTTCAGTCTCTGATTTTCCATTTCAGTTCCAGACAGATGAGTCTCTGTATTCTGGAGCTGGTGATGGTATAGTACAGGTATGGAACATGAAGACAAGGAGAATCTCGTCCACACTGGGAGCACATCCTACTCACTCTATATTATGGATTGATTTTACTGAGACTGGTACCCTCTTGACACAGGGTAGAGATGGATGGATTAAAGAGTGGTCACAGTCTGAGACAGGCTGGATAGAAGCAGGTACCAGCTTTGCTCAAGAATCCTGGTTTCAAAATGAACATTTATCGTATTTTGCATCAAAACTTGTTATGTGATATGTTGTCTTATTAGAATTGAATCATTGAAACATATGTTATTGAATTTCCTTCATAGCTCTAGATAAGGCACTTTTTTCAACTAAAAAATACTGATATTTTACTTATTTTTTCATGAAAACATACAGTATGGGTACTCGTTAGACTGAGGTGCTTATAATGATTACCCACAACATACGTTTTCCTGAAGAAATAAGAAAAATATTATGTGGATACCCCCTCTTAACTGGAGCTATTTTTTCATTATACCTCCAACAGAATATAGAAATATAGAATACTCACAGTCATGGAACTCTGGAAGGGCCACAGTCATGGAACAGAGCCCTACCAAAGTACTTAACTGGAATGAAACAAATCTACAAATTCCCAGCACTTCTCAATGTATGGCATATCGTATATTTGGTTTTGGTTTTAGTCATCACAAAACTTTTTAATTGCTTTCGGAAATATGCAAACAAATGTGCGCTGAGACCAGACTTTTTCTATGCACATTCTGATCAGGGCATGCACAATTCACTTTTTAAATCATAAAAGTGAAAATTGAATTATTATAACATGCATTGACAACATCTGGTCAGGTAATGCAAAGCTGACTTTTCAAACCTACAAGATGCAAATATTGAGTTTAATCTGATGATACATGCTCATTCTTCTCTGAACATGGCAAGTTGGCATGTGAGCCATGCCATGACAAAATATGTCTTCAGGGCTTATATGAACGGCAATGTACAGATCAGCCTGGGCATGTGTGCTCTAATGAGCATCCACAACACACGAACATATGTTTTCTTCCAGAAAAAAGAAAAAAAAATGTCAATTTTTGGGCAAGTAAATCTTGGTTGGTCGGACACGTGGATTTTGACCATTTACTTGTCCGTGGAGAAGTAATAAAATTTGATAATTCCACACATCTGCCCAAAGGCATCTTTTGTCATGTTGTGGGTGCTCAGAAGCACCTCGATGAGGCACTTCTAATGAGTACCAACAACATATGTTTTCTTCGAGAATTAACAATTTTCGCGCAAATAAATCTCGAGAATTAACAATTTTAGGGCAAGTAAATCTTGGCTGGACAAGTGGATTTTGACCATTTACCTGTCCCTGGACAAGTAATAAAATTCAATAATTCCATGCCCATGCCAAAGACATCTTTTCTCAAGGCAAAGCTCTTGGACTTAACCCTTGTCCTGCTGAACCTGGATATAACCTGCCTTTGCAAACAGTGTAGATCCAGATCAGTTGGCTTCTGAAGCCAACTGATCTGGATCTGCACTGTTTGCCATTAAGCATGTGAATTTATAGCAACAATCCAGATCAAGTAATCTGATTGGCTGAAAATTAGAAGTAGGCATGGCATCTTAATTTATTCAGCAGGACAAGGGTTAAGGTGGTTCTTCTGTTGAGGTTCTTTGTATGTCAGCTATGGCAACTGTATCCTTTTGTCTTATTGTTCCTCTTTGCCTCAGGAAGGCTGTGCCTCATGATTGTGGCCTTTCCTAGGTACAGTCGAACTCAGATGGCTGGAACATCTTTTGGACCATGGACATAGGTAGTTCAAGCCACTGGGGATCCATCATAGCGCCAGGTCAGGAAGCAAATGGCGATAATTAAGGGAAATCTTTTTGATTTTCTACACAATAATTGTATGATGTGTGTACTCATAAGAATTGCCCTGATGAGGCAATTCTAATGAGTACACACAACATACAATTTCATGATAAAATAAGAAAATTTCCCTAAATATTTGTTTTCTTGAGCTATTGGAAGAATTTCGTAGGTTTGAATCATCCAGGGTAAACAAGCCATCACTGTTTGAGTCATAGAGGTTTTACTGTATCTTCATTTATATATATTTTTTTTATTGTTCCAAAGTATAGTCCATGTAGTTTTATTAAAACAGAACATGCCTTTAACATTAATTTCCTTCTGATTTTCAGGTAGAATGAAGACCTCTTCCTTGGGATTCTGTGCAGCTTGCCTGTTACCAGCTGGGAATCTCCTTGCTGTTGCCAGTGAAACACAATCTCAGGTTGACCTTTATGACATCAGATCTCAAAAATTAGTTTCCCATCTATACACTGAACCTGGTGACAAACCTTTTGGTATGTGTATGAAAATTAAATCTTCATATTCAGCAGAAGTATGTAACGTTGTAATTGGCTATGAGGATGGTAGTGTTGCATTATGGGACTTGAGAACTCTCAAGATGGTGGACAGGGTCAAAGTTCACGATGAATCTGTTATGTGCATGGATGTTAATTCCCAGATCTTAAGAGGATTCTCAGGATCAGCTGATGAAACATTAATTTCCTGGGATTTGAAAGACAAAGAAATAAAGATTAGCAACAAGATTACTGTCAAGAATCCAGGATTTAATGACATTGTGACTCGTGATGATGGTAAAATTGTAGTAGCAGCAGGATGGGACAGTAAAATAAGAATATTTGGCTGTAAAAAGTTGAAGCCATTGGCTATTTTGTCATATCACAAAGAAAGTGTGAACTGTGTAACATTTTCATCAAATAACATACTTGCCTGTGGCTCTAAAGATCAACATATTAGTCTCTGGGATATATACAGATGACATATTATGAACTGTGATGAGCCATTATGAAAACAAGCCATTTCAAATATACTGAAAATTTTTCTATGAAAGAAAGAAAATTTTCAGATAAAAATTCTGATATTTTTCATATTTCTGCTCAAAACATAGATTGTGGGTACTTGTTAGGACTGCCTCGCACTGCCTCAGCGAGGCAGTTCTAACAAGTACCCACAATCTATGCTTTTGAGAAAAAATAAGAAAAATAATGTATACCCCAGTTTTACTATGTAAAAGTGGGGTTTAAGGGGGTCAGTATTATATAAGCGTGTTTTCATGATGAAGACATTTTGCTACACTCAAACCCATTCTGTTCACAGATAAGAAAATATATAACAAATATTTGGCACTGAGTGAAAATTTACATTGATAAACATACAAATTGTCGGTTCATTTATTAAAACCATAAATAATAAATTAATCCTATAAAATAATTGATTTGGTGTCTGCTTGTAATGTTATTGAAAAAGACCATTCTAAGTGTACTTAAATTTGTAGTAATATACAATATTAGAAACAAACTGTCATCACATTTTTTCCTATATAAAGAAAAGTAAATGATGTCATTTAGGTCTAAAGTAAATACATTTGTAATGAAGAAAGAGAGAGTCTTGACATGTGGTAATAACTACTTGACCAGTGCATTAGAACTTTCAAATTGCAATTTCCTTGTTCATATGCATACTTGTTGATTTAAGAAATAGATCAGCTCTAGCAGTGATTTGTTGAGTAATAAATCACTGTTTGGAGGTCAGTTGTAAAGTAGATCAAATCACGAGCGCGGAGCGCGAGTGATTTATCTTCTTACAACTGACCGACAAACTGTGATTTATTACTCAACAAATCACGCACAAGAGCTGATCTATTTCGATTCTAACACATAGGAAACGACGAAAATATAATTGTATCCTTTAGATTTTTAAAACTTTCCGCCATCGAATAAAGAAATCCCGCCAAAAGTTTTGACTGTAACGCTGACGTTTACATGCATTTCTTACGTTGCTGAAGTGAGAAAAACGATGTTACACAGTCTAGCGTCGTAGAAACTAAGACTGACATCAGCAGCATGTCGAAATGACGTCGGAAAAGCGCCAGATAGCGTCGCGCGTTTCCGCCCAGTGATTTATTGCATACTATATCACTGAGTTTAACCATTGGCTATATAAGCGAGGAGTGTTAGAATTACAGTTAGATGATCCTGAAAGCAATAACTACTGGTTACTATTAATTTTTGGTGCATTCAAATAGATTTAAAGGGAATGGATATACTTTCAAGGGAGGAAACTCTTACATAAAATTTTTGCCTCCCATCTGAAAATGGCTCTATTCTAAAAGGAAAGAATTTGCTCCCTTTGGGGAGCAAATTCTTTCTTTTTAGAATAGACCCATTTTCAGAAGGAGAGATTGATCATGAAATATTTTCTACAGTCATTTGATTATAAAATATTTTCTACAGTCATTCTCTCCCTTCCATTGATTCAAGAATGGCAGTTGTCAAGTTTTGGCAAAAGAATATGCACAATACTGGTTAACTACTTAGAGGACTAAGCCTGCCCAGTAAACGTGTGGCTAGGTAAACTGACCGTGCTCCACATGACCCCATTGGGTTGACTGGGCTGTAAAACCTCAACACAAACAAACAAATTGGCAAAAATCCATTGATAGTTACTCAAGTCATCGTCCGGAATTGAAAATATGGACTTGTCTTGGATAGATAACTCTGTCAAAAATTGACAAAGTTTGCCCATTAGCAATTCCAAACCAGATCTCCACAATATGAATGCACATACCAAGTTTGGTGAAAATCCATTGACATTTACTCAAGCTATCATTCGGAAACAAAGATAACAAAACTATGGATGTTTCTCAGGCAGATAACTCCGTCAAAAATTGACGAAATTTGCCCTTAGCAACCCCAAACCAGATCTCCACAATATCAAAGCACATACCAAGCGAAAATGCATTGGTATTTACTCAAGTTATTGTCCGGAAACGAAAATACGGATGGATGGACAGACCTACAACAGACAGATGGATAGGCACATGGATGACCAGCATGATACCATAATACCCTGCCACTATTGTGTGACTAGGTATGAAAATGATGGGAAAATAACCCGGTGTACCCAAACCCTGCAAATCAGTAAAGCAATGAAGGTTTAACAGACCATGGTAAAAAAAAAAAAATAATGACCACTCATTTCACTTCACTTCCTTAACCATGTCAGTTGTTGGGGCCAAATGGGAGTGGCGTCTGTTGAAGAGTAAGTGAAATGGGAATAGGCGAAATGGGATCTGCACAATAAAATCCATCAAATTTGAATTTTGCAAAACTGTTTGATTGCCTTAAAAAAAGTGTTTTTAAAGACCATTTATGTACATCTGTTTAAGTAGCTGTTAATGTACTGTTTACATTTTTTCAGTGTGCATCAGAAGTTTCATCCTAAATCATCAAATAACTTTGAAAGGGGCTAAAAAATTATTCTTTCTCTCTTTATTTCAAGACATCATTTCTTAAAGAACCAATTTTTTGGCCAGAAAAGGATTATTTTGTATTCCATTCTGACATTCAGTGTTTCATGCTGTTGCTTTCTCTGTATTTTTATATTGGGTATCTGAATACACCACAACCTCTTTATAACACTATTGTTGGGGTCCATAGCATAAACCATGTTAGTTAAACAACCGTGTTGTATCCAAACAAAAATGTATAGATTATATTGAAAAATGACCATTTATCTTTGAACCTCGTTATATCCAAAACCGCGTTATAACGAACCATGTTGTAAAGAGGTTGTAGTGTATATAACAGAACCAATTTAAATTTCGAAATCTTTTATTTTATTAGATATTTACTCTACTCAAGCAAATTTGGTTTGTCTGGACTCTAATAATAAACAGTTACATGAACATTTCTCTTTCACACACATTTAGCAAGATAAAACATATTTAAAGAAACTTAACTGTTTTCTAAATTACATTGTACACTACAACCTCTTTATAACATGGTTCATTATAACACAGTTTTGGATATAACATATTTCAAAGATTGATCCCAAAAATGTATAGATTTATATTGAAAAATGACCATAAATGGTCATTTTTCAATATAATCTATACATTTTTGTTTGGATACAACACGGTTGTTTAACTAGCACAATTTTTGCTATGGACCCCAACAATAGTGTTATAAAGAGGTTGAGGTGTACTTATGTTGTTCATGAAGAATCTCCTCATAACCCTTTGTTGGAGTCAACTAGTGAGTGTTATATCCAGGCCCAGGCTATAACAACTCGTGTTTCAACCAAGGCCATGTTTATAAAGAGGCAGACATGTACTTTCACTATTTTTGCATGTTTATGATTCTTGGGGAAAACTCGAAGTACGAAAGTGTCTCAGGACTGCCTGAATGTTGCAATAATGTTTACATCTTGAGATGTTTTATGGCAATATGTTGCTGTATAAAATATGTCATCATTTATTACATAAACTTGATAACTTAAACACATCATGTCATCATGCAACATGAAAGCTAATTTGTTCTGAAAAACCTTGAAGATCATTAAGAAGATAAGAAAGAAGTAAACATGGCCACATAAGAGGCAACAAATCCCAAAGATCAGTATGCATTATAATGTCTCCCTTCTGAAAAAGGTTCTACTCTTCTAAAGAAGAGGAAGGGATTTGCTTCACTTCCATTTGATATGCTACATGGGCAAATGGTAGTATTATCTAGAGCTATTAAATTATTATTGAGCTGATGAGAGAGCAAATGATGATGAACAGGGTTGTGGAATTATCAGATTTGGACAAGTAATGGTCAAAATCCACTTGTCCATCCAATATTTACTTGCCCTAAAAATTGACATTTTTCTTTTTCTTTCTCGAAGAAAACACATTGTGGGTACTCATTAGAAGCTCCTTGTGTTTTTTTATTTCTCAAAGAAAACATACGTTGTGGGTACTTATTAGAAGTGCTTCAATGAGGCACTTCTAATGAATACCCACAACATATGTTTTCAAGAGAAATAAGAAAAATAATCTGGATACTCTTCTTAGCTAGAACTATGAAGTCCCAGGATAATTAAAATTTCTTACTTGTACTCAGGGAAATGGGACGTCGGGCATGGTATTTCCACAGCTCTGATGATGATGATTAAACAAATCATGGGATATGAGTAGACCAACAGCCAACTGGGCTCCGATTGAGTTTGATATTTGGTATTGATCAATACAGTAAATGTCATAAAACTTTGAACACTTTATTTTTAGCTTGTTTTTCTTTTTTATACCCTGTCACATAATAGTGGGGTTTTGCACTGGTTGTCCATCTGTCCATCTGTCATACATCCGTCAGTCCATATTTTCATTTCCTGATGATAACGAGTAATATCAATGGATTTTCTACAAATTTGGTTTGTGCATTGATATTGTGAAGATCTGGTTTTGGGTTGCTAATTGGCAAGTTTTATGGTTATCTGCCAGTCACTCGATAGTGGTGGGATATTATCATTTCACATTTTTATTATGCATTTGTGTCTTAAAAAACTTAGTGGAATGGCAAACATTGTAGACCCTGGTCAGACTGCACCATCTATCAATGCTCCATCAAGGAGCAGTCTGATCTGTTTATGCACTGTCTGCATATGCCTTTTTTTATCAGGAACTTTGGTATATATGAAATTTTAGGACATTTACCTTGCCATTGTTTTTTTTTTTTCGTATAGTCCTAGTAATGAATTTCTGGGATCATGACAGACTTCACAGCTCTAGGTAAGGTGTTTTTTTTTCATCAATAAAAATATATTGCTGTTTCACCACTAAAACATGTGGTACTCATAAGAAGCAATATTGCACTCAGCAAAGCATTTAATTATATAAGTACCCACGAGAGATGTTTTATGGAAAATAAGATGTAGAATCATGGAACTCCAGCGTAGGTTCCAATGGCATCTAAAAAAACTTTTTTAGAGAAACATAGCTCCAGATAAGGGGTTTTCATGAATTTTTTTTCTTATCTCTCCACTAAAAATATTTTGTGGGTACTAATTAGAAGCATTTTGGTGATGACGTTACTTTTTGGACAATTTCAAAGGATGATTTCGTTAGTTTCTGATGATTTCTAAAGTTCCCGACAATGTTGGTTAGTTTCTGGACAATTTTGTTAGTTTCTGGAAACATATAGTTTCTTTTTTTAATGGTTTCTAGAAATTCAGGTAGTTTATGGACAATTTTATAAGTTTTTTGAAAATTCAGTTAGTTTCTGAATGATTTTGTTAGTTCCTGAAAATTCAGATAGTTCATGGACATTTTTGTTAGCTTTTAGACGATTCAAATAGTTCCTCAACGATTTCATTAACTTCTGGATGGTTTTTTGGTTTCTTAAAATTGGGATAGTTTCTGGACGAATTTGTTAGTTTCTGAAATTGCATGTATTTTCTGGGCGTTTTTATTAGTGTTTGGCCGATTGTTCCTGGGTGATTTTGTAAATTTATGGATGATTTTGTTAGTTTCTAAAAATTAAGTTAGTATCTTGACATTTTTGTTAGTCTTTGGGCGATTTCAATAGTTCCTTGACAATTTTGTTAATGTCTGGACGATTTGTTAGTTTCTGGAAATTCAGATAGTTTCTGGATGATGTAGATTGTTTCTAGAAATTCAGATAATTTCTTAACGTGTTTGTTAATTTCTGAAAATGCAGGTAGCTTCTGGATGTTTTTATGTTAATTTTTGGACCATTTTGTAAGTGTCTGGAAATTCAGATAATTTCTAAACGTGTTTGTTAGTTTCTGAAAATGCAGTTAGCTTCTGGATGTTTTATATAATTTTTAGATGATTTTGTTAGTCTGAAAATTCAGATAGATTCTGGACATTTTCGTTAACTTTTTGGACGATTTTGTTAGTTCCTGATATTTAATATAGTTTCTGGATGTTTTGGTTAGTTTTTGGACAGTTTCAATGGTTTCTAGATGATTATTTAATCACACTGGATTTTGTTAATTTCTGATTGGAAAATTCAGGTAGTTTCTTGATGCTTATGTTAATCTTTGGACCATATCAATAGTTCCTGTATGCTTTTGTTTATTTCTTGACAATTTTGTTAGTTTCTGGAAATTCAGATAGTTTCTGGACAAATATTGTTTGTTTCAAGACATTCAGGTAGTTTTTGAACGATTTTGTTAGTTTCTGAAAATTCAGGTAGTTTCTTGGCATTTTGGTAAGTATTAGACGATTTCTATAGTCCCACTACGGATAATTTTGTTAATTTTTGGACGATTTTATTAGTTTCTGAATTTGTTTGTTAATTTTTAGACTATTTTGTTAGCTTCAGAAAATTCAGATAGTTTGTGGACATTTTGGTTAGTTCAGTAATTGCTGGACGATTTTTTTTTTAGTTTCTGAAAATTCAGATAGTTTCTGGACAGTTTGTTAGTTCAGTAGTTGCTGGACAATTTTGTTAATTTCTGGACAATTTCATTAGTTTCAGGACTTTCAGGTAGTTTATGAATGCTTTTGTTAGTTTCTGAAAATCAGGTAGTTTCGGGATGTTTAAGTTAGTTTTTGGACGATTTCGATAGTTCCTGGATTGTTTTGTTAAATTTCTGGAGGATTTTGTTAGTTTCTGGATGTTTTTGTTAATTTTTGAACAATTTGACTAACTCGTGCTCAAGCCTCAATATATAGTGACTACAGCAGACAACACAAATTTTTTTTTTCTTCAAGGAAAACAAGTTGTTTCATGTGAATTCTTTGCTCAGCAGACAATTCCCATGAAATGTCAAGTGTTATAATGTACAAACTTTTCCATTTCGTGACTGCCGGTGTGTTCATGAGCTAAATGCACAGACTAAATATTGTTCAGCCAAGTGTGAAAAGTAAGTCAAGGTCTAGAAGCCTTGGTGTTTGAGAAACCTAGCTAAACACACAGACCCTAGCTTAACACACAGACTTAATATTGTTGACGCCGACTATACCTAGGACAACAACAGAAAGAGGTCCCTATGTCGCTCCTGCTTGCTAAAGCAGTCACAACAAAAAAAAAAGTTTAGAATGTTGTCTGCTACAAATTTGCTTAGCGCTTTAATTATCAACATAGAATACCTAAATCACAACTACAGCAGAAGACACTTGATTTTTTTTAGATTTTTTTTCAGTTAAGATAAGGCTTGACATTACGTACATGTGAATCAGCAGCTAAGCAGATGATTCACATGAAATGTCATTGTTAGGAGGCAGGCCTAATGAGAATGGAATGAAAGTGTAACCAGCAACAAGCTTTTAAATCATTTACAATATTTATTAACAACAAAAAATAAGACAATGTTCAAAACAGAAAATATATAAGTAAACAGTGCCTTTCAAATTTTATTGTCACAAAGTCCCTTTGAAACAATCCACAAGAATTTCTAAAACAAATCCTTTGAATAACAGCGTTTCTGATCCCACAATTTGAAGCCCCTGAATTCAGAGTTTAATTCCAGAATGAATAAAATATCAAAGTACACCAGTATAGAATAATTTCCAATGAAAGTATACAAAGATGCCCATATGAAAATGTTTTCCCCTTATGTATTATGAAAGAACATCCTGGCGAAAGAATTTGCCAGAGACATCACTCATTTTCTAGTTTTAGTTAAGAATATTCTAAATGTTCTATGACATGCCAAAAATAGCTATCTCAATCCAGAAAGTTCCATAAACTCTTCTCAAAGGTTCTAAATATTCCAGAATGTTCTAGGACTTTGCAGAATGTTCTACAGGCTTTGATCCGTGACTTTCTATAAAAGAGATTTCTGCCAGTTTCAAGAAAATCCATGAACATTCTATTCCTTCCAGAAAGTTCTAAAAGGAAAAAAAAAAACAGAACTTGTTATTGTAAACATGATTTTCCAGGAAGTTCTACAGAAACTAGCAGTAAACATGAAAATAATTAAATATCTTATATATAACAGTCATCTTATTTTCTCTGAAAAAATGAAATCAGTTTTAAATTAGGATGTTGTCTGCTATAAATTTGCTTGCACTGTTAGGGTTCACATAAAAAGCCTCAGGGTCTACATTGTTTGCTCAGATCTGTCTTTCCAAATACTTAGGGTAAACCCAGCTAGCATTCTGTATTTATAAATCTATAGAGGGCCGTTATCGGCCCATCAGCTACCCTGACGGGCCGATAACGGCCTGCTATGGATTATTGTAGAATGCGGTCTTCACAGGGCATGCTATGAGTAGCTAAGGATCCAAAGGCGGATAGCGAAGACTGATCAGCCAATGCAGATGCGCAGAATGATCCGACTATTGGCAGGGTGCACATCCAATCTTGTAGGAAATGCTGTGTGGGGCTCAAAATAACATGGAAAACTATTGCTATCCACAACAGACTTCTCCACAGGATGATGGGTTTACTGGTCACAACTTTCATCCACACATTCTTTTATCATTTTGAAATTACCCTGCTTTTCGCAGGGTTTTAAAAATAAGTCTATAGACTCATTGAATGTTCCTCTCCACGGAAATCTTTAGTAAAAGGCGAAAGATTTATGCGTGGTATGAAGAGAAAGCAGAGTAATCTACACCAAGGGATAAGGGCTCATATAGTTAGTAAACATTAATAATTTATGGTATTTATTTTGGGAAAACAAAATTCAACAACAAATGAAATTTAGTGTTTCTGATATCTTTATATTCTTAAACTGCCATTAGATCTTAATAATTTGAATGTTATGTCTAACTTAATGCAATATCACGCACCTTTTCCCTTTTGTTTCATTTTAATCTACAGAAAAAGCTAGACGATTTAAAGGGAGGTAACAAAGTTCGGGAAAAAAAAAGTGGTAAAACAAGGGAAGTAACGAGAATTTTTGTGCTATAACAAGTCTACCGTAACACCTTTACAGACAGTACCACAAGACCAGATTTGGGAAAAAACTCAGCATTCTGAAATGACCTAGCAGTTTATTATTTTAACCCTGACATGTCAACAGTAATTGTTTTCTTGCATTTTAAACTGCTAATGTGGTAGATAAATTATTTTATAATACACTCTCTCCCGAGCCTAGTTGGTTTATACTAACAACTTGCTGGCAGATTGAAGGAATATTAGCATGAAAGAAAAAGAACCCAGGGTTCATAGAACTTACTTTATTTTATTTTAGCATTCTATAATGATAATAATAGAATAAACAAATAAGCAACACTGTTGGAAATGATTGCAAATTCAATACTGGCATATCATGAGAGAGACCGTCGTATTTATCCCAAATAGTTCGACACCTTTACTTCTTTACCATACATATCCTAAAATTATAACAAGTACAATTTACTACCTGTTGATGGGTCTAAAAACTGCTGGAGTGGCAAACAGTGTAACCTTGATCAGATATCGTATTTTGTTTACCTAAACTACCCAAACGGGATTATCGGAGTGAGCGCGCATCGTGGTCACGTGATCAGCTCCAGAGCGTGGTTTCTGGATTATTGTGACAGCATCAGATCAAGTTTAAGCAGCGTTTTTTCCCAAATTACATTTGTTCCACTGAATTATGCTGCATCTGATCTGGGTCAACACTGTTTGTTCAAGCCTGTCTTTCCAAAATCTTAGGGTAAGCGTGGTATATTATGGCATGTCTCGCAGCATAGATTCAGATCAGTCTGTGCATCCATGTTGCTTATCTGGCCAAGGACAACCAGCACTATGTTTTATTTAAACACTATTTTATTTGTACAAACCTTTACAGAAAATATATAACAGAATGACTGGATTCCGATAGGTACAATTTTAGCTATTTTTGATCTACAAGTTGCCCCCATACTTCCTACCAAGTTTCAAGTCAGTTGTCATTTCCGTTCAGGAGAGATTTTCATGATGGTAGCCATGATGGCCAGCTTGGATTCCCGATCGAAAAAATATTTTAGCTATTTTTAGCTCACCTGTCACATAGTGACAAGGTGGGTTTTTGTGAGCACATTTTGTCCGTCGTGCGTGCGTGCCTGCATCCGACCATCGCTCTGACAAATGTTTACTTGTGTGTTTTAAAATAATGGACACTTCAGTGTATTTCAACGGGATTTATTCCGTAAACATGGGATTTATTCCGTAGACACAAACTGACTGATTTCCGTGCGTCCGTCCATAAACAATTTCTTCAAACGACATCTCCTCCTAAACCACTGATTGTCTTTTGACCAAACTTAACAGGAATGATCCTTGGTTGGTCCTCTTTCAAAGTTGTTGAAACGGTTCTGATCCATTGCATATCTAGGTCACAGGAACTAAAATAGATTTGTTTAACTGAAAACTGAAAAAAAATCTCCTTATCTGAAACTAGAAGGCCCAGGTCTTTGATATTTATTATATATCTTCATCTAATGGACCTCTACCAAAGTTGGTAATTATAGCCCTGGGTTCGAAATTGGCTCCGCGCCGGGGGTCACTTGTTTTACATAGACCCATACAGGGAAAAACTTTAAAAATCGTGCCTGAAAACATAAAGCTCAGGCCTCTGATATAGCTTCAGCTAGTGGACCTCTACCAAGATCGTTCAAGTTATCACCCTCCCGCCCTGGAGCCGACATATTTTACACAGACTTATATAGAGACAACCTCAAAAAAAATCTTATCTGAAACCAGAAGGCCTGGGTCTTTGATATTTGGTACATAGCTTCACCTAGTAGACCCCTGCCAAATTTGTTCAAATTATAGCCCTGAGACCAAAAATGGCTTATACAGGAAAAAAACTTTAAAAATCGTCTTGTCTGAAAGATTTTGATATTTGGTATGTAGCATTGCCTAAAGGTCTTCTAATAAGAGTGTTCCAATTATGATCCAGGGGTGAAAAGAGGCCCCATCCAGGAGTAGGGGTGGGAATGGGGGCTAGGGTCACGTTTTACATAGAGCAAAAGGCCATTGGCAATGATTAAGCCTAGGGCTACCAAACAAATAGGGAGGATGGGCCTGAAGAGTAGGTGACCTTTAAGACAAAGGTCAAAGTCACTTGACCTTTAGTATCAAAAAGGCTTATAATTCTGCAATGCTTATGGTTAGGACTCTCAAACTTAGTAGACATGTTGGTCCCCACCAGTAGATGATCCTGAGGGCAAAATTCAATGTCACCAGGACCTTTAGTACTTAAAAGCTTGATAACTTGACAATGCTTGGGGCTAGGACCCACAAACTTAGAAGGGATGTTGGTCCTCACCAGTAGATGACACCGAGGACAAGGTTATGGTCATGGTCACCATAACCTTTAACACTAAAAAGTTAATAATTCAGCACTGCTAGAGGTTAGAACCTTTGAACAGATGGAATGTTGGTTCTGACCAGTAGATGATCCTAATGGCAAAGGTCAGTCACAGTAACCTCTAGTACTAAACAAGCTTATAACTCAGCAGTGCTTTGGGCTAGGACCCTCAATCCTAGTAGGGATGATTATTCTCACCAGAAGATGACCCTGAGGGCATAGGTCATGAACAGGGTCACCATGACCTTAAGAACTGCATCCCTGTTAGCAATGCTATGTATAACATGATTCAGGTCAGAGATATAGGGCCATGATGGCCCTCTTGTTGATCTACAAGTCACCCAGATGCATCCTACCAAATTTCGAATCAGCTGGCCTTTCTGTTCAGGAGAAGAAGCCCAAACTAGATTTGCAAGATGACCGTGAGGGAAAATGTCATGGTCAGGGTCACTATGACCTTAAGAACCGCATCCCTGTTAGCAATGCTAGCTATGTATAACATGATTCAGGTCAGGGATATAGAGCCATGATGGCCCTCTTGTTGATCTTCGAGTCACCAAGATGCTTCCTACCAAATTTCGAGTCAATTGGCCTTTCTGTTCAGGAGAAGCGAAAAATATATTTTCAAATGGTGGTCATAACATGATGGAGGCCATCTTTGGTTTCCGATCAGAACAATTTTAACTATTTTTTGTTCTACAATTTCACCCAGATGCTTCCTACCAAGTGTCTGGTCAATTGGCCGAGGGGTGAAGGCAATCTTTTTGACGTTTATTTCAAAACAAATTGTTGATGACGCGCGACGGACATTGACTGACCACCTTAGCTTACACTGATCACTGGTGAGCTAAAACGCGAATGTACGAGGGGTGATCCAAAATAATTGCTGACTGTGTCATTGCTGGATATCGACGTGCAACTTGAAACAAATCAATGAATACTTGTATAGCGCTATTTAATACCTACACAATAAATCTGATTGAAAGATAAACAGTTTGCCATTTCAATACACGCAATTTTCGACTACTATAGCAAAAAATGGTTGGTAAAAGTGTTGCCAAGGAGGAAATACAGGCCTTTATAAAAGCTTGCTCTAAGATAGGTTGTTCATTGACACAAGTATTTGCTGAAATTTCTGTTGTTTATGGATCTACTAATGTGTCTCATGACGCAGTTCGTAGATGGAAAAAGAAATTAGATTCTGGGTTAGAGTTGATCGAAAATGCACCCAAATCAGAAATGCCAAAGTTTACATCTTGTGACGAAATTGTATCTAAAGTAAAAGAAATTGTTAAAAGATAAGCTAGGTATACATTACGTGATAAACCAACTTGAATGTTTTTGGTATCTCGCCATCAAGAGTCCACTACATTCTTAAGAATATCTTGAATTTTTAGAAAGATTTCTGCTAGATGGGTGCCTCATTTGTTGACTGATGGTCAAACGAAGCAGAGAGATAAAATAGCCAAACAAATGCTCAAAATATTACTAAACTTTGATGAAAAGAAGTTTACAAATGTTGTCACTGGCAGTGAAACTTGGGTTCATTATTCTGAACCTGTTAGGAAGGTTAGCAATAAAATATGTACCATAATTTTTTATCACTATTTCCGCATTTTTTACTTAGACATTGTTTTAGTTCTAAGACTACAGAAGTGTATAGGGAGCAGGTACCTTGTCCCCTTAACTCCTTCCACAGTTTTTGGCCGATCCTTTTGAAACTTTACAGGTGCTTTAAAGATGGTCTGAAGATATGCATGTGGTTTTTTTCAGAATCCTGAAATTATTTTTTATTACTTTTTACACGTTTTTTTATTATTAATTTAATTATTTTATAATATTTTTATTATTATTATTAGTAGTAGTAGTTGTTGTTGTAGTAGTGCTGGTGTCATCATGTGCTGCCAAATTCATTAAAAATAAAATGTGCTGACATCATGTTTTCTTTTTTTTTTTCCCCTTTCCACTTACTTGGTCCAAGTCACACAAAATCACAAGTGAGAAAACAACAACAACAACAACAAAAAAAAAAAAAAAAAAAAAAAACACACACACACAGTAAGAAGAAATTGGAATAAATTAGTTATAAACTCTGCACACCATGAATATATTTTCTATACCAGCAAGTATATACAGCTCAGTATAGAACTGGGGGAAAGTTGACATTTGATATAGCTTGATGAGAGATTTAATGGTTTTTAGCAGAGCCTTTTGTTTTGATTTAATTATCAAAGGTGATAAGGCAGCAAGAGACACTTGTGCAGAAATTTCACCATTTTTTGGTCTTGTGGGAAGGACTGTTTACCTCCGAAGAGGACTTCAGATGGGGTTCCGGTAAAACCAAGTGTTAAAGGGGGTTAGTTGAATAAAGGTGGGGCGGCGGGGAGGGGCGGGGACGGGGTGGGGGAAGAGAAAAGTATGCGAAATGAGTTTGTACAGTGCGATCAAGAGTGTTAATATAGTTAAAAGATAAAAACAGTTTCTGGTATCTAAGGTGTTGAATGGACTACCTGGCAGACAGCTGTACTAAACTGTGTCAGGGTAGGGAGGACAGGTATGTGGGCTGGTAGAGCATTCCAGTGGATGATAGTGCGGGGAAAGAATGTGAATTTGTAATAGTCTTTCAGAGTCGAGATCTGTCTGTATGCAAGAGAATGAGTTCTTTTAGAAGGACGGGTGTTCCGGAGTCAGTAGCAGGTATCGCAACAAGGTCATATGTGACCTTATATAGGAGGACCAGCCGGCTGTCTATGCGTCGTTGGTTAAGGGTGCGGCAATTGAGATCCTGAAGCATAGCAGAGACGCTAGATGTATATCGGTAGTCTCTGGTTACCCATCTAGCGGCCCTTCGCTGAACTGATTCAAGTTTATTGGAGTCTGAAGCGGTGTAGGGGGACCACACAGTAGAAGCATATTCTAACTGTGGGCGGACAAGCGTTTTTGTATGCAGTGGCTTTCAGGTCCCTAATGTGGACCCGAATATTGCGCTTTATAAAGCCTAGAGTCTGGTTTGCCTTTTTACTGATATTATTAATGTGGTCTGTCCATCTGAGGCTCAGAGATCTGAGGTCTCCCTAAGTATTTAGCAGAGGATACACTTTCTAATACACAGCCATGAAGACGGTAGTCAGTCTGAAAGGGTTTTGTACGTCGGGTCACATGAATGACCTGGCACTTTGATGGATTAAAACTCATATCCCAGAATTTTTCCCATATTTCGAGTTTCTCAAGGTCCTTCTGGAGAATCTCTGAGTCTGTTTGGGCATTGAGATCAAGGTACATGGCTGTGTCGTCTGCGAATAACTTTACTCTGGACTTTACCTGATCCGGGAGGTCATTAATGTAGGCCAGAAACAACATGGGACCGAGAACCGAGCACTGCGGGACACCGGAAGGAACTGGGATGCTGTCCGAATTTGATCCATTAAACTGATTGTGTCCTGTTGTCAAAAAAATCTTTTATCCAGTTTAGTGTGTTCCCCCTTATACCGTAAAAGTGTAGTTTCAAAAGCAATTTCTCATGTGCAACTTTATCAAAAGCTTTACTAAAATCAAGGAGGATAAGGTCAGTTTGTTTTCCAGATTGCATGTTTTTAGCGAGTTCATCTACTAGCATAATCAGCTGTGTCTCGCAGGATCTCTTTTCCGGAACCCATGTTGTGGTCCAAACAGGATATTTTGTTCAGTGAAGTGTTTGGAAATGGTGGATGCCCAAGTGTTAGCTTTTCCAATATTTTCTAGCATCAAGATTTTTTATTTTTTTTTTTTTTCTTTCTGAAATGGATTGTGTGGTAGTCTCAATGAATGTCCGTGATAAAGTTATGCTTGTCCATTCTTTACATATATAAAAATGTCTTGAACTTGATTTTCGAGTAGAAGTCCAATCTTGAATATCCAAAGACCAAAACAGCATGCAGGCAAGGTGACCCGCAATGAAGAATAGCACAGCTAAGTCTATCAGAAACAAGGTAATTATTTTACTGCAAAAAATGAGCCAGAAAACAAAAAAGGTCCCAAACTAAATATTTTTTTATTCAGTTTAGGTTTTAAGGCCTAGTCTACCGATTATGGTCATGTCGAGTCGGTCAGTTTACCTAACCACATGCACTTTTGTCCTGGGCAGGCTTAGTCCTCTAAGCCGTTAATCAATACTTGTGCACATTCTTTCGCCAGAAACTCTAGGAAGGTTTTTCTTTGATTTAACCTGGTGACCTAGCTAGTTTTTACCCAAAGTGGCCCAGTTTCAAACTTAACCTAGAAAACGTCAAGACAAACATTTTGAGCAAAATTCATGGTGGTTTCTTAAAAAAAAAAAAATGTGTCCTAGAATGTTAACAAAGTTTTCTTTGATTTGGCCGGGTAACCTGGTTTTTACTCCAAAGACCTAGTTTCGAAATTGACCTAGAAATTACCAAGACAATATTTTGAACAAGATTCATGATTATTACTTAAACAATGTGACCTCTAGAGTGTTAACAAGATTTTCCTTTGATTTGGCCTGGTGACCTAGATTTTAACCCCAAGTGACCCTGTTTCGAACTAGACCTAGAAATAATAAAAGAAAAAAAAATCATTCTGAGCTTTTATGATGATTACTCAAAAACTGTGATCTCTAGAATGTTAACAAGGTTTTTCTTTGATTTGGCCTGGTGACCTAGTTTTTACCCCAAATGACCCAGTTTCAAAATTGACCTAGAAATTACCAAGACAATATTTTGTGCAAGAGTCATGATGATTACTTAAACAATGTGACCTCTAGATTTTCCTTTGATTTGGTCTGGTGACCTAGATTTTACCCTAAGTGACCCTGTTTCGAACTAGACCTAGAAATCATAAAAAAAAAAAAAAAAAAAAAAAAAAAACAACAACAATCATTCTGAGCTTTTATGATGATTACTCCAAAAATGTGATCTCTAGAATATTAACAAGTTTTTTTGTTTTGTTTTTTTGTTTTTTGTTTTTTTTTTTTTTTTTTTCATTATTTGGCCTGGTGACCTAGTTTTTACCCCAAATGACCCAGTTTCAAAATCGACCTAGAAATTACCAAGACAATATTTTGAGCAAGATTCATGATGATTACTTAAACAATGTGACCTCTAGAGTGTTAAGATTTTCCTTTGATTTGGACTGGTGACCTAGATTTTAACCCTAAGTGACCCTGTTTCGAACTAGACCTAGAAATCATAAAGACGTTCGTTCTGAGCATTCATGATGATTACACACACAAAAAAAATGTGACCTCTAGAGTGTTAATGTTTTCCTTTGATTTGGCCCAGCGACCCAGTTTTAGCCGAACTGACCCAGTTTCTAATGCCCTAGAAGACAAACAATTTGAGCAAGGTTCAAGGTGATTATTTAAAAAATGTGACCTCTAGAGTATAAACAATGTTTTCCTTTAATTTTGTCCGGTGACCTAGGTTTTGACCCCAAGTGATCCAGTTTTCATACCTGATCTGGAAAACATCGTGTTAACAAGGTTTTCCTTTGATTTGGCCTGGTGACCTTGTTTTGATCCCTAAGTGACCCAGTTTTGAACTTGACCTCGAAATCATCAAGACATACGTTTTGAGCAAGATTCACGGTGATTACTAAAAAAATGTGACATCTAGAGTGTTATCAAGGTTTTCATTTGATTTGGCCTGGTAACCCAGTTTCCAATCTGACCTAGAAAGCATCAAGACAAACATTTTGAGCAAGATTCATGATGATTAATAAAAAAAGTCACCTCTAAATTTAATAAGGTTTTCCTTTAATTTGGCCTGGTGACCTACTTTTTTTTTAGCCCAAGTGACCCAGTTTCCAACCTTACCTAGAAATCGTCAATTCAAACATTCTGAGCAAGATTCATGATGATTACTAAAAAAATAAGCTGTTATCAGCCGAACAACATTTTCCCCATTTTCAATCTTCAAGGGGACGTAACTCTGAAGCATTCATCCGATCTGACCCAAACTCAAACTCAATCGAGATTTTATGTCTGGCCTGATTATTTGTAGGTTTGATGATTATCAAATGGAAAATAAACAAATTAGCGTCCGGACAAGGTCAAATATGGGCTTTTTGAGCACTCAAGGGCAAATAACTCTAATGTGAATGGCCCAATATGTCTGAAATTTAAATTCAGCCGAGATCGTATACATGTCCTCATTATCAGCTAGTTTGATCCCATTTTCAGTCGAACAAGAATTTCCCCATTGTAAGTCTATAGGCATTTTTTTCAGTTTTCAAGGGGACGTAACTCTGAAGTAGTTCATCCGATCTGACCCAAAATCGAATTCGGTCAAGATTTTATGTCTTTCCTGATACCTATGAAGATTTAACAAAAGTATATATATTTATGTGTTATCACCCGGACAACATTTTCCCCATTATAAGTCTATGGGAGCTTTCTGTTGCTATTGAAACCACAGTTTTGATCCAGTCTGTCCAAAGACATTATGCAGTCAGTCCCCCATACCATGCTACAAATGAAATGTGATCAAGACTGACTTACTGATCTTTGAGATATTCAAGTTTGAAATTGTGGACGACGGGCCAAGCCTATACTATACGTAAGCTCACATGAGCCGTTAGCTCAGGTGAGCTTTAAAATGGGGCTAGTGTAAAAGAGAAGACTTTTGCTCCCAGAGGCTTTAACAAAACATGGTAATATAAAATTTAATAAAAACATTTTCACATATGATGATGATGATGATGATGATGATGATGATGAGTTGGTGATTTGGTGATTATTTGTTCTCTTTCAACTTATTTACACCATATCAATATGATGAATGCTACAAATTATCAAGCCCTCATTACGAAAACGTGCCTATTCAAATATACTGAAAATTTTACCACAAAAAAAAAAAAAATGAAAATTTTCAGATAAAAAATTCTGATATTTTTCATATTTCTGCTGAAAACATAGATTGTCGGTCGACGAGGCGGTTCTAACGAGTACCCACAATCTATGTTTTTGAGCAGAAATATGAAAAATAATGTATACCCCTGTAAACCCCAGTTTTACTATATAAAAGTGGGGTTTAAGGGGGTCAAAACTATATAGGCATGTGTTCGTGATTATATGAGCAGTACAGATGAAATGGTAACTCCAAGAAAGTAGAAAAATAAATAAATGACTTGAACGCTTTGCACTAAGGGTAAAATTTTCAGCAGATGACATTTTGAAACATTTTTCCCAGAAACATGATTTGACAGGCCATGCAATTTGTCTCCAATTCCAATTTGCATGAAATGTCAAATCCTTTTTTTTTTTTTTTTTTTTTTTTAGGGGGCGGTGTGGGGGTGGGGGCGGAGAATAAGAAAATTATTACCAATCAGTTTGTTGTCTGCTGAATTAGCCAAGAGAGATGTAAAGGTTGATGAACTGAACACACATAAGACTCAAAATCTAATCAGAAAAAAGCGAATGGACTCATATGGTTTGCGTCAAGTGAAAACGTCCCTTCGAGCATTCAGATTTAGACACATAAAATCTCATCCGGGCATTTGCTCTCCATTCAAATATTCTATAGTATCCAAAGGTTCTGATTGCGGACAGCTAAAACCCTGATCAGACTGTGCAGATACACAGATTGATCTGGGACTTCCTGTTCGCGGCATATGCCCGAAGACGAAGAGATATCCGTAGTTCGACATAACAGATTTACGGAACTGAGGAAAAAACAATTAATCGAACAACCACCTTTAACAGAATGAATACGTAATTTGACTCCTAAGTTAGAGATACATTGAAAATATTGTGGAAAAGAGGAGAAATTGCTCCTAAGGAGCAATTTCTCCTCTTTTTCACAATATTTTATTGACTGTTGGTAGACCTCTGTGTTAAAACAGGGACCAGATTATCACTTCGAGATAAGCGGTTATTCGAGATAAGCGAGTTCGAGATAACGAGAGTCGACTGTATTATAAGAATCTTTCATGGGTGTTCAGTGCTAATAAGAAAGTCTGTCCCAAGTCACTGTTTGGCATCACCATGCTTTGCTGAGTGATGCCATACTGAGATCCCGAGGGACGGGTTTTTCTACGAGTATCTACAACTAACACCCATCTAAGATTCTTTTTCTTGCATATATTTCATTTCTGAATGTGGATTTTTAATATTGCAGTTACTTTGATTGCTGACGTCCGCTATATTGGGATGACATTATCGTGACATTAACGATGGCAACGTGACGTCCTATACAACCAGTGCACATTAAACAAGTGCCGAGATGATTCTTAATTTTTATCCTTCCCTGGGTAGAGGATAACCTGGGTAGGATAAAATTTCCCATCCCATGGTAAAATCCAGAATTTCCTTATCTGGTGTGCAAGAACATACAATCAGAACTCAAGGTGAATGGACTCATATGGAAACAGCTTTCAGTCCTTCGTATCTGCATGAAAGTTGTTAAGCAGATACCATACGCTTACCAATGTTTACCAGTCCACACATTAAACATTTTCGCAATCAATTTGTTTTGTAGATGCCGATTTAACTATTTCTGGATCATTAATGCACGGTGTATTGAAATAATAATAATTCTTTTAATACTTGTTGTAAGCTTACCCCGGGATGCTTACCAATGCTTACCAGTCCACCATATAAACATTTTTGCAATCAATTTAATTGTTTTGTTGATGCAAATTTAACTATATCAGATCATAAATGGACGGTCTCCCTATCTGCCGACAAGAACCGACAAGAGCCATCAAGAAGTGACAAGAGCCGACAAGAAAAGTTTTATGGTGACAAGAAGGTCATAGACGCAATTACTGGCGTATATAATGTATCTTCGTCCACCATAAACACACTCAATTGCGCATATAGAGCCATCTAGTAGGGCTAGATGTCTGATTCTTGGTCTAAACCTTTCTTCTGTGTCTGTACTACATGTGTGCGAACAGCGAAGGCTTTGGTGGGACTGCACGGATGCCCCGGCACGGATTCGCAGTCGTACCTGAGCCTTTTGCTTTTCACCTAAGTGATAATGGAACTTAAGTTCCGTTATCACATGTGCTGATTCATATAATATGTACTTAATGGAACTTTTAAGCTCCTTCAAATGAGAGAGAGAGAGAGAGAGAGAGAGAGAGAGAGAGAGAGAGAGAGAGAGAGAGAGAATGAATGAAAGAAAGAGAGGAAGGGAGGGAGAGAGAATAAACAACAGAATTAATTATTGGAAACTAGGAATTAAAAGTTGATTAATAGTTTAGTGTCATAATGTTACACATTTATCGTGTCAAAGCCATGTTGGCTTATGTGTATTATGAATTACATGCGAAGTGCAAGTGACATAACGAGTCAAAGCTATACGCAGTGACAGGCCAAGTCGCTTGTGAGTAATCGACCGAAGTAGCTCAAACTGACTGACAGCAATTATCTTAATGACTGGCGTGCCTTGAATGAATGAATGAGCGCCAACGGATGAGTGGTTGGATACCTTCCTCAATTTACTGCTATATATTTTAACGTTATGGTTTCGGTTTTTTGTTAGACTATATTCTATTTCTTCATGTATAACGAATCATGTGTATGATTTCATGAAGATAAATGTACTAGTTATGCCTAAATTTTCAAGAAATACCAACACCTATTTCTCTGTCTTTTGATGAGAGCGACCTTTGTCGATCCGTAAACTATTCTGTTTGGTTCTGTTTCTTTACCTACATAACTCGTATGACTAAACTAGCACACGTGCGTAATAGATACCCGCCTTAGAAAAAAAAAAAAAAAAAAAAAAAAACAACAAAAAAAAAACATTTTTTTTTATTTTTCTTGTCTAGCAAAGCCAGTCTCCCCTACGAAAAGGACGGTATTTGGTCGAATCCCGTTGAACTGGAAAAATAATCATTGTGAGGCCATGAACCATATTTTGAAACCTACTTTGAAATGGAAACCTGCAAGACTTCCAGACTTGGAAAATTAATTTAATTTTAGTACAAAAGAATGGTGTTAATCTTTATAAAATGGAAGACTGCGAAATGTTTTAATATTTTCGAACATGTGTGGCACCTCTGGCACGGCCTAACAACCTGCAAGTTAACAAAACCTATTTGACAAGTCAAAATGAAAGACACCAAAATGTTTTCTAAACATTTATGGAACCTCTAACAGCCTGTAACTTAACCATATATGTTTGAAAAGTATTCCTAATTAACAAAAATCTAAAATGAACGCATTGCATTGCAACGCAGTAAACCTCTGACACGTCTAACAGCCTGTAAGTAAATTATTGCCTGCAAATTGCTTTCTTTAGCATACCTTGAACCTCTGGCACGGCCTAACAGCCTGTAAGTTAACCAGGTGTGTAAGAAGAAAAAATAATATGTTTTATAGGTCCGTATACTGTAATTTTAGAATGTACTGAATAAAAATAAAACAAATATATAGTAGGGAAATCTGAGCATGTTATCAAACATAAGACAACATGGTCCACCACCTGATGAAACTTGCAGAGGATATAGGTTTATTTTATGTAAAAAGTGACAAGTCAACACTTGTTCAACTACTTTTTTGTGGTGATAACTATAATTTGACAAAATGAGAGACAGCTAAATCCCATCTCTAAATACCAAAGTTAAAATTACCGACGAGAAACATTCAAATTACCGACAGGAAAGTGTGAGTAAAATGTGAGCTTGTTCTCTTGTTGGTAAATCGGGAACTTAGTCTTCAATAGAAGTCCGATTGCATTTTGACTATGCATGTCTTTTAAATGCATCAATCTCGTCTCAAAGATAAGATAAAATATACTAAGAAACATTAAACTATTATATTAAAAACTTCTTGTCTGCCCATATCAGACAATAATGTCTTCTCACAAACCTCCATTAAATTCATTAAAAGTGGGTTCTAAGATTAGAAAATTATCAAAAACATACTTCTGAACATTAATATATACAAGAAAATAGCAAAAGAAAAAAAAAAAAAAAAAATAGAAAAGAAAAAAAAAAGTGGTTTGTCACCATAAAATATCTCGTCGGTAAATGCAGTTAATCTTCTGAAGATATAGTGTTCCCCTTTTCCTCAAACCTTCTTTAAAATTTTAAAATTTTACAAAAGGGATTTTCTATGACAAAAAAAAACGTATCAAAAAATATTTTGACACAATAATATACTCGAAGACATTGAAAGAAAGCTTCTTGTCTCCATAAAACTTTTCTTGTCTTGACGGCGCTTGTCGGGTCTTGTCGGCAAATAGGAGACCTAAATGGACAAAGTATGAATAATAATAATAATAAAAACAACTAAAACAACAAGTAGTTTTTCAACGGTTTATAATCAGGACCATCAATTGGACTGAGTGTTGGACCAGTTGTCCCATAAAGCAAAGTACTGATTCATTTCCGGTTGGGTTTTTTTTTTCAGCCAAATTACGATACATGCGTAGCTGAGTAAATTTCAACATATTGCGAAATTTATTGTTATTTAATTAAATCCATTGGTGAAAACAGAGACAGCTGTAATAATGCCGAAAAATAAAGGTATATTTCATCGCGATTTAATATCGATTTACAGATTAATGATGGGTTTATTTATCCTGTTTCTACAAGGTTGTCATTTTTGTTCGGTAGCCAATCTACAGGAGCCAGCCGCGAAAACTAAAGTTCTAGCTTGATCATACTATCTACGTTTTTTTGCGGCCGGCTCCTGTCAGTCAGTCAGCTTGACCACATAACTAGTAAACTTTACGAGAGACTTTATGGCATAGGAAAGGCGATTCAGGATCAAGATAGATCACAAATATGGTCTACTGTGCTTTCGACATCTTTCAGAAAGTCGTTTTTTGCTTGGCGCTTTAAACAGAAGAAATAAATTTGCAAACTTTTGTCATGATTTAATGCAAAACCATTTGTCGTAACTACCTATGCGCAAAAAGGTTTATTCTAGTCAGTGTTTTTTTTAAAAATCCAATATTTTCACTTTTTCCCATAGTAAAAATGAATGAAAATTATGCAGAAATTTGTAGGGTAGGTAACTTGGAGGCAGATTTTCAACAAGTTTTACTTGTTCAATTTTTCTGAAATTTTCACTATATTGTGAATCATCAATAATTCAAATTCAGCAAAGAAAAGTAAAAAATATTTACTAAGACAAAAATTCCAAAAAATCACTACTATAGAAATTGCATTGGTCAGACCAATTTTTGGCGATAAATTTAATTTTAGGGTACACATTTGAGAACAAAATACAGAAACAGAAAAGACAAAACAAATGGTTTCTGATAAGATATAGTCAATCAGAACAAAATATTTTCATTTAAGATAAAACGCCAAGCAAAAAACGTCTTTCCGAGAGATGTCGAAAGGACAGTAGGGTTCGTAGAAATACCAGCACACCGAAACACCAAACACACTAGTAATTACGGAACACCCCTTCATATAATGTGAAAGTAGGCTTAGCCTAAATGCGAGCACAGACAGACCTATCTGTAGTCTCTTCAAAAGTCCACAGCATCATTAAAGAATGAATATCACATGGGTGAAAGTTTTCCGTATTGATACAGAATTCCGTATTGGAGAGGGTGCCAGGGGTCATTTTTCTAAATGGCGTAAATCCAAGGAGAAATTGTTGGGGGAGATGAGGTGAGGGGGTATGATAGATTGATTAGTCATGAATCTTGAATACTTAGTTTTCAAAATAGAGCAAAGAAAAATGCAAAAAAAGCGAGTAAGAAGTGTTCCGGCATAAATCGCTATTTTCCGTATGTTACCTCACTGTTTCCCGGAGAATTCCGCTATAAAGTTTGAATAATAATCCCATTCTCAGAAAACAACAATGTACAGAAACATAATTATCCGTCGAAGATCATGTGAATACAGGGCGCGCGCGCAGCAAATGACGTTAAAAGGCTGGGCATGTGAATGACCATATCAGATCAGTACATTAGTATTGGATAATCTATCTTCGAATACTGCTTACGCCCTCGTGAGCATTTTTAGCAGGACTGTGCGTCGTGTCAGAGTTCTCGGAAACGCCAAATCCGGCGTATTTTTACGCCTATTTTTGCTTTTGTACGCGTAAAATTTCCTTCCGAGGATTCTCATTTACGCTCTATTGCCACCGGACGTCCAAACTGAACTTCAAAGACGTACCACGGACTTCCGAAATTTCTTTTGTCCGTCGAAATCGATACCCGAGATGTCCAAAAACTGTCAAAAAGCCCGCCCACTTTTAACGAGTTGTATGATGTTTGCCCCGCCTACTTATTGGAAATTCGCTACCTGTGTTGACTGAGCTTTAAGGACGTCCCACTTTCCGCTTGCGGGAGTTTTATTGACATCGGTGTCAAGCGTCGCGGCACCCTTTTGATGGCTGCGTGATCACTGTGTGTATTTATCACGCGTGCTTAGTTGATTAATTGATGTTTGTATAATTAAACTTTCTTCTGCGACACCCTAAAATATTCGGTGAAATTATATGAAGTCATTATTATTTTTAAATATTCACGTCTTAAAATCTTAAATTATTATTTTGCTAAGAACGTGTGTCGTCTGAAAACACCACAACACTTCTGGGAGTTACCGAGTGAAATTAAATAAATATCAATTATGCACAGAACGCAAATTTAAACCAATTCGAATTTAGAAGCTTATGTTTGTCATGACAACAAAAGCAATTTTTCAAATGAGAAGAAAACATATTTTTCGTCAAAATTTTCGGAAAACCCGTTTCTAAATTCGTAGCCTTCTTCCGGCTGCGCTGTTTACCAGCGCGGAAAAGACGCAAAGTAAGTCTAAATATAGGCGAATTGCGATGGTTTTGCTTGCTGTTCTCCGCAAACGAACGTATTGCTGTTGGTAACTCATCGAGAGCTGCCTTTTATTTGTTTGTTGTTGCACGAGTCGGCGCCGTTTTCCCGCAATTTTTGTGAAGTAAGCAACTCGCTCGCTCGTGTTGATCAGCTTCAATCCGAGCAAATATTTCATTAAATACATTTCTGCAAAATAATTTCAGCATAGTTTGTTTTTAAGAAGAATTTCAGCATAGTTTGTTTTTAGGAAAACATGTTTTGGGTGTTTTCTCCCATGTATTTTCTTTTCATTTTTTCTTTCTCTGGGCTTTGAAACGAACGCGAAGTTGGACCAATGCTTTCTAGAAACTAAGGTCCGACATACAAGTACAGGCTTTCCAAAAAGATGCGATCAAATTTTAATAAGCGATAAGGATATGTTTAAAACACATCTAAGAGAAGTGTATATCATGATGATTCTGTGTGACACTGAATTAAGAACCTCTGTTCTACTAAAGATAGGGCAGACCGCCGCAGCAGGGAAAAAAGTGGGACATCCTTGATTTTCCTGTGGGACTTCCAAATTTGAGGGGTAGGAAGTCTGGGACTTCCTGAGTCTGGAAGTTAATGGAAGTCCTGTCACTATTTCCTAAGCCCCAAAAGCTTTTGGATCCTTACCAGACACTCAGTGGTCAAGGTTAACTATGTTGAAAAATGAAGTTGTCCAGACAATGTCCTTAAATATTAAGTTTTCATATTTAGCCAAAAACTCCAAGTTTTCTAGGTCAAACTCCTATTTTTTAATTTTAACTCCAACTTTTCTCAGAGATGGATTCTTAAACTCCTACTTTCAAAATCCTAGTGAGAACTCTGTCGTGTTATGAAAAAGAAAAAGTAAAAGCATGATAGTGAGTCTATGTCAAGATGATAGGTTAAAATCTAGATCGACAAGGGGGTTGAGACATAAAAACAAATGACTTGGACGGATCAACCATAGGGGGTGGGATATGGAGTTAGGGCTAAAAACAATAAAATCAGGTTAAAAGCAAGCACATGTATGTTTAGGATTTGGAGAATTGCAACTTTCCAATTTCTGCCTTGAATGAATCAAGACTTGGAGAAGTTACAGCTGTCTCTGGGAGGGTATTCCACTGAACAATGGCCAGTGGAAAGGAGTACTTATAGGAGTCCTTGAATGTGTGGATCTGACGAAATGTCATGGAATGGCAATATTTGGATATCCTATGAGTACGGGGCTGAATGTAGTCAGGAAGGGGGACGGCCACTAGGCCATTGACTACTTTATAAAAGAGGCAGAGACGGGCCACTGATCGTCTCTCTGCAAGGGTCTGCCAGTCCAGCTCATGCAACAATGAAGAGACACTTGTTGTCCTGGCGTAATCATTCATAGTCCAACGGGCTGCACATCTTTGGACCATTTCAACCTTATAGTTGTTTCGTTTGGTGTGGGGGTCCCATATAGCTGAAGCGACTCCAGCTGGGGACGTACAAGGGTCTGATAGGCCATTTCTCGGACCAGGGGACTTTGCCTTTACATTTCTTTTAATAAATCTGAGAGACCGGTTGGCATTAGCAGTAACTCTGTCCACACGAGTGTTCCAGCTAAGGTTGCTGGATATGTCTACCCCCAAGTACCTGGCACTGGTGACCACCTCTAGAACCTGGCCGTGTAGTATGTACTTTGTATTGAAGGGGGCCCTTGAAGTAGTCACCCGTATGACCTGGCACTTGGAAGGGTTATATTCCATATCCCACTTAGATTCCCATGTCTGAAGTAGGTCCAAGTCGCGTTGTAAGCAGTCACTGTCATGCTGAGACTCAGTTGTCAGGTATTTGGCAGTGTCTTCAGCGAAGAGACGCACCTGTGAGACTACATCCAGGGGAAGGTCATTGATGTAGGCCAGGAACAAAACCGGACCCAGGATGGAGCCCCGAGGGACCCCTGATGTCACTGGGACAGAGTCCGAATTCTCACCATCAACAACAACCCTCTGCTGACGATTGCTTAGGAATGCCTGAATCCAATGTAAGATAGGGCCTCTTACACTGTATGCATACAGTTTCTGGATCAGCTTCGAATGGTTTACCTTGGCGAACGCCTTGGAGGTCCAGCAGGATCAGGTCAGTCTGTTTATCCTGACTGGACCTGCGTGCAAGATCCTCGACAAGGGAGGCCAATTGTGTCTCACAAGAGCGTCTCTCTCTGAAACCGTGCTGTAGTTCGTACATGAGGCCATTTGAATTGAGATGTTTTACCAAGTTGGAGGCTATTATGTGCTCCATTACTTTACACAAGATACATGTAAGGGAGATGGGTCGGTAATTGGCAGCAGAGGATTTGTCACCTTTCTTGAAAAGAAGTGTCACATTAGCAGATGTCCAATCACTGGGGACAATACCATTCTAGAGGGATCTCTCAAAGAGGATTTTCAGTATAGGGGCAAGTTCCTCTCTGAGTTCTTTTAATCTTGTCAGGGCCTGCTGCCTTTCGGGGATTGAGATTTTTTAACAACTTCAGAATCCCAGCTGTTGAAAGTTGGATTTCTGGCATAACGGTGGTTGGGTTTCTCAAATCTTCAGGGAGACATTCAGTTTCTATGACCTTGTTGTCAACTTTCATAAGAGATATCTCTTTTAAAGAAAGTGGGGAGAGCGGGGTAAATACTGACTGAAACTGCTCATTTAATATGTTGGTCTTTTCTGTTGTGTCAGTATAGAGTTGGTCATTCTTCTTTAGTGGAGGGATTCCTTGTTGGTCAGTTCTTGAGCTTTTCAGGAACTGAAAAAGTTTCTTGCTGTCCATTTGACCTGGGGTAGTAGATGGTTGACCCTTCCCATCCAGCCCAAGCATACCTTAGGGAAAGATCTGCTGATCGTTTAATCATACACTAATTGCTGGAGTCAATGCAAAATGTCACAATATGTTTTGACCATTTTATTTTAATGCAAGCTAATATTTTCCTAGTCAGAAACTTCTTTCACCGATCTACCCTTAAAAGGTGTTTCTTTCGGTATGGTACAGCCCGGTACCAGATTTTAGTTACCGAAGGACAGGTTAAGTAAATGAGACTTAATTACAATTACAAACTTCCGGATTTGAAAACGTGAGGAGAAATCTGTCAACAAAAATTGAAAACAACAGATTAGAATAAGCTGATAATGTTCATACATACGAACATGTACATAGGAGACTGGAGTGAAGCACTGGTGTTAAATGTTATTTTGAACTTTAGAAGTACAGTCAGCAGATAAATACATGAACAGTTGAGTATCTTTTTACTGTTTTCATTCAGAAAAATGCTGCAATTTTAAAGCGTTTTAAGGGGCTCTGATTTGCTAAAATCAAGGAGCTTCAGGGGGCTTCGCCATTACGAGCTTTCTTCATGCGGGAGCAATGGAAAATGTAACTTATATTAGAACAGTCCCGAATTGTATACCGTCGTCCGGGGTGAACCTAAGCAGTCAGGACTGTTAGACTCTTCACAGGGTTTACGGGATAGATTCGATGGGACTTGAAAACTATTTTTTTTAGTGACAAGTAGGAATAACTGTTTTGATAGGCAGACTGATATCTCGCAAAGAGATAAGGTACTGTTTTTTGTGGCTCCTTGTAATGACGAAAATTCAGCATCCGAAAATTTTTAAAATGGAAAAAAAAATGATCAATTAATAACAAAACAAAAAAAAAAAAAAAACAACAAAAAAAAAACCCGCCAGCCTAAAGGGATGAAAGCATCACACCTGCATGTGTATTTTCGATGAATCAGTCGGTGCAGGCAATACCCAATGAGGGAAGGAGTCGCATACATGCTTTAATTGCTGGATCGCTGGTGTGAACTGCCAACACCTGTTTAAGTACTGCTTGCCTAGCAAAAACTGTACTGTCGTAGGTGTGAAAAGCACACGGCAGATTATTACTGTTCTTTTAAGATGCTACATGTACCGACGGTACCAATAACACGTGGCTGACTTTAGACTTCTGTCAAATAATCCAGTCATAATTAGTAGTCGTCCCATGGGAAAAAAACATGCGTCCGGTGGACTCGGCTTTGGGAATTTTTAGGAGTCTGGACCCTGATCAATGTTCGTGACACTTATTGACTCTCGTTTCTTGTCATTTCGTGATGCTTATAGTATCAAGTCCGCTTCAGTCCTGTCAACTTCCAGTGACAACTTTTTGACAGGACTGGAGCGGACTTGATACTAATAATTATGCATAAAAATCAAAATTTGTCACAAAATGCTAAATATTTAGTGGGACCCCCCAAAAAATCTCTAACCAGTGATATGCGTGTGAATGAATATAAATAATATCAACAATTTAGAACAGTTACATTCTAAAATGCTCATTATGTATAATATGCCTAGAATTGGTTGCCTGTGATAATCAAAGAAATTTGAGTGAACAGAGTTACGAGAACATGCCCAAAACACCCCCTTTCATTTTCTGAAGATTGTAGAATGTAAAGATGTGAGTTTTATTTCTTTTAATCTTAAGATTCTCATAGGTATTTAGTCAAATGTATAAAATATTTGTACAGAAAATCATTCTTGCTATAAAAAATTGATAGCAGGATTGCTGAACCTTAGGTGAACTGAGATGGGTTTCAGGAGATGGGTTATGGTTACTTCATCAGAGTTTGAGTACTCTTAAAATTTTTGCATCCTGCATGGCCAGTGAATTTAAGATTTCAGCAATATACATAGGATAGTCAAATTTTTTCTTGTCCTCAGTTAATGCTTAACTTGGCTGTGGACTTTATATTCAAACTGTGGTACATTAAATATGAACTGAGGCACTGCCTAGATATAAGCATGGATATACACGGTTTGCAAATGCAGGATATATCCGGGTTCAGCAAGGCAAGGGTTAAATGCTTGTTCCTCTATTTATCGCTAATTATGTTGTTGAGAAAATTAAGCTATGACCTTCATATTCAACATTCACAGATAACCTGTAACAAAAGACAATTTAATATTAAAAAATTTCTTTGTATAAAATTAATCCACTCACAAATTTTTTACAGTGAAAAACATATATCCAAAACATTCCGTATCAGTATTTTCAATAATTTCACTGTGTGTTATTCCATTAAGAAGTTGTAACTCTGCCTCCTATAATCATTACAGCTCTGACAGACTTGCATTCTATTTTTGGAAGTATGCAAGTTTCGGCACACAGACAGGAGTTCAAATTAATTAATTTTGCTGTATAAGTTTACAACAGAGTTCTCGTATGTGTTTCAATTGATCTGGGGATGAGATTTTTGGACCATGTTTTCAAATTCATTATGGTACATAACGAGATGTTTAACTTTCTGACAAAATCGCCGTGATGCAAGCTCATCCACATGATGTCTGGCATTAGACGTCCCGTCCTCAGAATGATGGACGCTCTCTCTCGGCCAATCTGAATATTCAGAGGTAAATATTTTGCAACAGTTCTTGACCTCGCAACCCATAACTCGCAAGTGTTTGACCATATTTGATCAGCGGTTGATCTTTTTTGATGTTCCAACAGATGCTATTTAAAGGAAAGTTGCAGTTTGGTTGAAAATAACTTAACCGAACTGAAATGCGGAAAAAAATCTATCATGAACCGAACCCTGACCAGTGTACTGCGGTGCACCGAACTTTCAGTGAATCATTTCATCTCTAAACCCAACACCTTGAAATCTCACCATAACTTAACCGCAAATATCAAACTGATGGAAGGCTAACCAAAACAAGCTTTTATTGAATTTAACCCTTGTCATGCTGAATAAATTAAGATGCCACACCCACTTCTAATTTCCAGCCAATCAGATTACTTGATATGGGTTTTTGATAGAAATTCACATATTTAATGACAAACAGTGCAGATCCAGATCAGTTGGCTTCTTCAGAAGCCAACTGATCTGGATCTACACTGTTTGCTAAGGCAGGGCATGTCGTGTTCCGCAAGAGAAGGGTTAAGAACAAATAAAAAAAAAATGGAAAAGTTTATTTTAAATATTTGAAAGTGCATGCTTAATTCACGTGATGTGAGCCATTGTTTATATGTATTATATGAACAAAGCTGCAGATAAGAGTGGATATAAGGTGAATATTTTTCTTATTTTTCCACAAAAATATGTTGGGGGTTACTTTATAGTAGCCCCTCAGAAGTACTCGAATACCTGCAACATGTTTTTTGTGAATAAATAAGAAAGGCACTTCTAATGAGTATAGTCGCAGTATGTTTTTATTTTCTTCCACTTTTTTTTTTTTTTTTTTTAGAAATAAAAAGTATCAATAAAAAAAAAGCATCTTATCTGGAGCTATGATATGAGAGGTTCATTTTTCTTGCTTTCAACAGGTAAGGGAGGTAAAAACAGAAGAAGAGGGAAGAATGAAAATGAAAAAGAAAAGAGAGAATTGGTCTTCAAAGAAGATGGCCAAGGTCAGTATTTACAGCCTAGCACCTCAGATATATCCTGTTACCTGAATATTTGGCTATTCTCATGGCTCCAGCTAAGAGTGGTTATCGAGAAATATGTTTCTTATCTCTCCATGAAATGTATAGCACCTCAGGCAGGTGCTTCTTATGAATACCACAACAGGTTTTTATGTAGAAGTAAGAAAAAGGTCATCTGTTTTCGGTTGGAAAAATAAAAAAAAAGCACCTTATGTAGAGCTATGGAGTGTTCCCATTCAAGCATAATTGCACATGATTCATGCTGATAATGAAAATATCGCAGCTACTTGTATTCTTTTTGCCGAGGATATGAAGACAAGAGAGAGAGAGAGGAGAGAGAGGGAGGATTGTCCTAATTATAACTCAAATGGATCTACCTGGAACTCTTGTCTCACATATCTCTCGTCACCAGTGGGGGTGGTCGGATGGTGCGAAGGTGCTGTGTATCTTACATCACCGGGGTGTCCAGCTGATATTGGCTTACAGTTGGGCAAGGCCTGCTATCCTTGTAGCGGGTAAGGGTAGAGGGGGAATGTTTTTATTTCTTCTGTTTCTTCACTTTCATTCCTGTTCCTCTTTCTTCCCTGTCCCTCTCTTTTACCTCTTCTACTGTCTCTTCTATCTCTTTTCTCCCTTTCTCTGGGAGACGACACAAAATGACCCTCAAGGGTTGACGTGTCGTTAAACCCCAACACAATCAATCTCTGGTCACCAGCACAGTGAGCACACACACACACACACCACTGTTGTGCAGGTTTGGTGGTGGTTAGTGCAGGCATGTAACTTTTTCATCTCATGTGCATATTTTATGTACATGTAACTCTTTGGAATTGCCTTTGAGGCAATTCCAAAGAGTTACACAAAATATGCGATCATATCTATGACATACAGATGATTGCACTGAGTACCTACAATATGTTTTGAAGAAATGACCAAACTTATGGTTCTGAATACTCCTGTTACCTGGATTTATGAAGTATATCTTTCATTGCAGAGTATGCCCAGGTTACCAAGATGCTTGGCAACGGTAGATTAGAAGCAATGTGCTTTGATGGAGTGAGGCGACTATGTCACATCAGAGGCAAGCTTCGGAAAAAGGTAACCAGTAACACTCTAAAAATTCAAGATGGGACAAAGCAATTATCTTTTCAGTGTCAAAAATTTTAGGTTATAAATTAATGCTCAGCATGCTACTAAGATTGAAATGCATTTCATGCGTATTGTCTTCTATTTTCTGGGGAAATAAACAAAAATAATAGTTGGTCATCAACTGAGTGTTATGGGTTAATAGTATTCAAAATTATCACTTTACATAACTCGACATGAAGAAGCTATTCAAAAGGTGCTTTTTATGGCCCTTACTGCGGAGATAATCCTGGAAGGGGCCCAGTGCTAAGAGAGGTCCCGATTTTTTCAAAAAAGTCCCTTCTTCTGGGGCCCTTTTTATAATGTAAAGAGATAGGGAATTGCTGTTCTAGAAGACCTAGTTTTATTTTTCAAATATTTTGTCAAAAAGGCCCATGACATCTGTGAGCCAGGATTAGCCCTGTAACATAGGACTAGATAAGAGTGGGTACAATGTATCAGGTAAATAATATTCTTATTTCTCAACGAAAACATATGTTGTGGGTACTCATTAGAAGCGCCTCGGCAAGGCGCTTCTAATGAGTACCCACAACATACCTTTTTGTTGAGAAAAATATAGATACTTTTTGGTTGAAAAAAGCGCCTTATCAAGAGCTATGCCTGTAACTTTGAAGGAGTTGGGAGGACATATTGCTTGGCGCATGTCTGTCTGTTTGTCCATACATCATGCATTTCTTGTAAGCATAATATCTAAGGAACCACTTAGCTAGGCTCATGAAATTTTGCAAGCAGTTTGGAACCATTGTGTATATGACCTGATTAAATTTTGGTGAACTTTGGGTTTTTTCATCAGAGGTATGCTCCTTTCCAACTGGCATTTTGTATCGACTGTGTATAGTTGGGGGCATAGTGTTTTACAAACACATTTCTTGTTTTTCCATATTTTTGAACATACACCTTCGATGTTAGTTACATGTAGCTTTGATGAGATAATTGTAATGATGTTAAGTACCAATGATCACTCAAATATAGATGGAGAAATGTGAAGAATTGTCTTGCATATGCCTCCTTAATAAGTTCCCATGTTGTTTTCAGGATAAAAAGGGACACAATTTTTTGGGTTATGTCTCCTTCTCAGAATGCAAAATTTGATAGCTGCTTCATTGTTTCAGGTGTGGATTAATTCTGGTGATATAATCTTGTTGGGTTTGCGGGATTATCAAGACACTAAAGCTGATGTCATCTTAAAATACACACCAGATGAAGCTAGAAATCTTAAAACATACGGAGAATTACCAGAAAATGGTGAGTATGGTGTCAGTTAAGCTGTTATTTTGGAGGTAACAGTATTTACATTGCTATACCCAGAGGACTTGTTAAGGAGGAGTATTTGGTGATAATACTGGGATAATTTTCTCCAGTTTTCAATAAAAACATGTTGTGGGTATTCATTAGAAGCGCCTTGGCCTAATGAGTACCCACACTATATGTTTTTATGGAGAAATAAGAAAAATTATCCCAGAATTATCACCAAATACTTCTCTTTAACAACTTCTCTGATATCCCTGCAAAGCTGATATGGATTTTATACTGTATTGGGCATATGTGTCTGTCATATTTTTTTTTAAATGTCTGTGTGGTTGAGTGGTTAATGCCCCTGACTTCCACTGAGGTCCTGGGCTTGAATTACTAGAGGGCACAACTGTAGGGTGCTTCATTGCGCAGAGCCTGTCATTGACTCGGTATAACTTGAAAATGGTTGAAAGAGGTTTTTGTCAACAAATCAGCCTCACCACCATCATTCTTCTAACTGAAATATGTGGACAGCAAAGGCTCAAATCAGCTTATACATCTGCCAGGGCCCAGTTATTCAAAGTGACATTAGCTTAACGAGGTCGTTAGTGGTAAAAATTTTAACTGTTCTAGAAAGTACAATATCTAATTCACAGGTATTTTTTCTGAAAAAAAAATATGTATAGCTTTTGCAAATCACATTTTTTCAGCAAAAATATTAGCATATATGCCATATTAAATGATCAAAGATTAACGATACGTTAACTAACAACATCGTTAATTTTGAACAACTGGGCCCTGAATAAAAGGAAGTCTGCAAAGGCCCTAAAAAGGCTAAGTGTATGGCAGAGGACTTGTATAGAAAGAGTATTTGATGATAATTCTGGGATAATTTTTTCCAGTTCTACATAAAAAATGTATGTTGTGGGTACTCATTAGAAGCGCCTTGGTGAGGTACTTCTAATGAGTACCCACAACGTATGTTTTTATGGAGAAATAAGAAAAATTATCCCAGAATTATCACCAAATATTTCTGCTTGACAATTCCTCTGGTGCATGGGCAGAATTTGCACAGTTTGTGGATATGCTTGAAGACAGCTTTTTGTTTGGAGTGGTGCATTTACATAGCTCCAGGTAATATTTTGTTTCTTGCTTCTTCATGAAAATGTATTTGTGGTACTCATTAATAGTGCCTCAAAAAGACTCTTCTTTTGAATACTCACAACTTCGTGGAGGAGCCCGCCTTGGTGGCTCAGTTGGATGGGCCGTCCAACTGGAGACCAGGAGGTCGCGGGTTCAACCCCGCCGAGGTCGGCAACATTCTTTCGTGGAGATTGATCATGAAATATTTTCTATGGTCATTCTCTCCCTTCCGCTGATTCAAGAAGGGCAGTTGTCAGTTTCTGGCGAAAGAATGTGCACAATACTGGTTAACCGCTCAGAGGACTAAGCCTGTCCAGTAAACGTGTGGTTAGGAAAACTGACCGCGCTCGACATGACCCCATCGGGTTGTCTGGGCCGTAAAACCTCAACACAAACTTCGTGGAGGAATAAGAAAAAAATTCAAGTCTTTTTTCAATGATAAAAAGGTCTTACCTGGAACTATGGAATTGCATTTAGGCAAAAATATTTTGCTCTTTCAATGTTCGCTGCATCCATAAGTCGTTTTTGAGGACCTACTTTTCTCAGTCCCCAACCATGATAGCAGTATGCGGTGATCATTAGCATGGATACATCCGGAAGATTCTGCTGCCATTTTGCAAAGGAAGACAATTTGCAGACAGTTGAAATATTTCAAAAATGGGAACTACTCTTAAAAGGAAGGGTCAGATAAGAAGCATCTGCTTCACTGAGTGGTTGGTTGATCACAATGTCCCAGATTCATTCCAGGAATTTTCTACAGGAGGCAGAATTTATGTCATGACACAGAAACCCAATAATGTCCACTAATCATCTTAATATTATGTAGATACTGTTGAAAAAGACAGAATACACTAAATCAACTTGGTGATGTATTCATTCTCCTAAATGTGTTTCTTTTTAAATAAAGTACATTGAGGTTATTTGAAAGTACCCATAAGATAACAATTTTTGTTAAGTTATAAATGAAAACTATTGAAAATTTTTGGTTAACCCTTAAAGCCCCAAGAAAACCTGCATCTGAAAATGTCGTCTGTTTATGTCAGCTGCTGAATATTCTTGCAAACTTTTCAAACCTACTTTTGCATACAGGCAAACAGTGTGGACCCAGATCAGACTGCTCCTAAAGGAGCAGTCTGATCTGGGTCCACACAGTTTGCAGAAATGACTTTTAAAGTAACTGGCAGAAGACAAAGCAGACGACAATAGTTGTGATTGGCGCTTTAAGGGTTAAAAGTCTTACCTCGAATCATAGTTCTAGATAAGACATATATTTAACCTAATTACCTTACATACCCCTATAAGAGCACAGTCAAGCAATTTCTTAAGTTTCAAATTACGGCTTGTGTACTTTTATCTGCTTCTTTATAAAAGCATGTTGTTGGTACAAGTTTTCCAGTATTTTGAAACTCTTAAGGGCACAGTGTGGTAACTGGGTGGAGTATGGTATTTTCAACCAACCAAACAGTTGTTATTTTTTCATACCTTTTTGTCCACTAAAGGATATCTTATGAAAGGATATCTTATGGGTACTCATTAGAAGTGCCTTGCCAAGTACCCACAATTTGTTTTTGGGTTCATTGTTTACAATCGAACCAAAGTATACATGCACCAGAATTTCCTATTAAAAAGGTTGTTGTCCACATGATTATCTTTGGCCAGTGAAATCAAACAGCATGTTTGTGTACGAAATCTATGTTACGGTTATTTATAGATGCTCTGTTCTCGTCATCCTGACGTCAGTCCAGTGTTATGAGAGTTATCTGTAAATCAGGGACTAGGACATATAGTGCAGACCAAGATCAGATGCTGCAGAATGCAGCTTTTGATCAGGGTCTGCACTGCTTGCTTAAATTTCAGGAAGTTAAGGGTTAAATGAAACAGTCTAAAGTCCCCGTTCAGGATCATTTTCCCAGGCTACTCTTAAGAGACAATCAACCCACCAATGCTCTCCCATCCACTGAATCAAAAAGGGCAGTTGTCAGTTTCTGGCAAAAGAATGTGCATAATACTGGTTAATCGCTAAGAGGACTAAACCTACCCAGTTACTAAGGTAAACTGGCCACCCTAGACATGACTCCAGTGGGTTGACTGGGTTGTAAAACCTCAGCACAAACACAATGGACCCATCAATGCTGTCAGCGCTTTGATTTTTAATATTTTATGAGTCCCCACAACATAAGTTTCTGTGAAAAACAAGAAAATATTTATCTTTCTACCCCTCTTATCTATAGTTCTGTATACTCTATGTAAATTTCCTCTCTTTTCTTCTTACAGCCCGTATTAATGAGAATGTTGATGAAGGTTATATGGAAGGAGACAACATCACATTTGACGACTATGAGGGTGGCTCAGATGATGATATTGATGACGTAAGTTACTAATTTACAGCATGTGAAGCCAGCCTCTGCAGCTCAGTCGGATGCACATCCGACTGAGCTGCCGAGGCTGGCTTCATATGCTTTAAAAGAGGTTGCGGGTTCAATCCCTGCTCAAGAGGTTGCGGGTTCAATCCCTGCTCAAAAGGTTGCGGGTTCAACCCCTGCTCAAGAGGTTGCGGGTTCAATCCCTGCTGGGTCTGGCAGCATTCTTTTGAGAAGATTGATCTTGAAATATTTTCAATGACCATTGTCTTCCTTCCGCTGATTCAAGAAGGGCAGTTGCCAGTTTTTGACGAAATAATGTGCACAAGTACTGGTTAACAGCTTAGAGGACTAAACTTGCCCATGAAAAGTGTGGTTAGGTAAACTGACACTGCTCGACACAACCCTAATGAGTTGACTGGGCTGTAAAACCTCAACTCAAACAAAAACAACATGAGAATGGCACATTAGAAAATTATGGGAAAGAGAAAGGCCCTTTATACATATAGGGAAAATGCCTGGATCAGAACCTTTTTTGTCCGTTTACAGAAGGATTGGAAAACTGTAGATTATATTGATGAACAGAGAGAAAGCATCGATCAGACTGCTGGGCTTATGTGTCATAAGGTACAGATAAAAGGTTTTTTTTTTTTTTCTCAACAAAAAAAGTGATGATATTTTTCTTATTTCTGCACTAAAGAATGTTGTGGGTACTCATTTATGAAGAAGTAAGAAAAATATGTGGATACCCTCTTTTCTGAAGTTGTGGTCAGTTTTCATGTGTGTGTTATTTTGTCTTGTCAGCAGTGAAAATCAAGATTACCTTGTTTAGTCTAGATGATAGCTCTTTGTGTATGCCGTATTTGCCCTAAGTATTGGTACACCCTAACCCCTTACCATTCTTGTCCTAAAATTTGAAAAAAGTCTATTTCACTAAATGTTGATTTGTCTTAAATAATGCTAGATGTGTGACAAACAGTGTAGACCCTGATCAGATGCCATATTTTGTGGCATCTGATCTGGGTCTACACTGTTTGTTCATGCCTGTCTGTCCCAATACTTGAGGTTATTACGACGTGAGAGCTGCATGTGTTGTAATCTTCTGTCAGATGATTGATTATAATTTGTGATCATACAAGAGTGCCTCCAGTCCTCCTGTCAGATCTGAAAGAAATTGTCTAAAAAAATGTCATACACTTTTAGTGACTTTAGTCAGGTCATAGAAGATGTATTTTTGTACTCAGTTTAAACTATCCCCAATTTTTAGCTCACCTGAGCATAAGCTCAGGGTGGGCTATTGTCATCACCCTATGTCCGTCGTCGTCCGTCGTTCGTCGTCAACAATTAGTTTGTTAACACTCTAGAGGTCACAGTTTTGACCCAATCTTGATGAAACATGGTCAGAATGTTTGCCTCTATGAAATCTAGGTCAAGTTCGATACTGGGTTACTTGGGGTCAAAAACTAGGTCACCAGGTCAAATCAAAGGAAAAACTTGTTAACACTCTACAGGTCATAATTTTGACCCAATCTTGATGAAACTTGCTCAAAATATTTGCCTCTATTAAATCTAGGTCAAGTTCAAAACTGGGTCACTTGGGATCAAAAGCTAGGTCACCGGGCCAGATCAGCAGAAAACCTTGTTAACACTCTAGCGGTCACATTTTTGAAGCAATCATCATGAATCTTGCTCAATATATTTGTCTTGATGAATTCTAGGTCAAGTTCGAAACTGGGTCACCTGGGGTCAAAAACTAGGTCACCTGGCCAGATCAGCAGAAAACCTTGTTAACACTCTAGCGGTCACATTTTTGAAGCAATCATCATGAATCTTGCTCATCATGTTTGTCTTGATGAATTCTAGGTCAAGTTCGAAACTGGGTCACCTGGGGTCAAAAACTAGGTCACCTTGCCAGATCAGCAGAAAACCTTGTTAACACTCTAGCAGTCACATTTTTGAAGCAATCATCATGAATCTTGCTCAATATGTTTGTCTTGATGATTTCTAGGTCAAGTTCGAAACTGGGTCACTTGGGGTCATAAACTAGGTCACCGGGCCAGACCAGCAGAAACCCTGTTAACACCTTAGCGCCTCGGTGGCTCAGTTGGATGCGCCGTCCGACTGGAGACCAGGAGGTCGCGGGTTCAACCCCCGCCGAGGTCGGCAACATTCTTTCTTGGAGATTGATCATGAAATATTTTCTACGGTCATTTTCTCCCTTCCGCTGATTCAAGAAGGGCAGTTGTCAGTTTCTGGCGAAAGAATGTGCACAATACTGGTTAACCGCTTAGAGGACTAAGCCTGCCCAGTAAATGTGTGGTAAGGTAAACTGACCGCGCTCGACATGACCCCATTGGGTTGACTGGGCCGTAAAACCTCAACACAAACAAACATAACACTCTAGCGGTCACATTTTTGAAGCAATCATCATGAATCTTGCTCAATATATTTGTCTTGATGATTTCAAGGTCAAATCTGAAACTGGGTCACCTGGGGTCAAAAACTAGGTCACCGATCCAGATCAGCAGAAAACCTTGTTAACACTCTAGCAGTCACATTTTTGAAGCAATCATCATGAATCTTGCTCAATATGTTTGTCTTGATGATTTCTAGGTCAAGTTGGAAACTGGGTCACTTGGGGTCAAAAACTAGGTCACCGGGCCAGATCAGTAGAAAACCTTGTTAACACTCTAGCGGTCACATTTTTTAAGCAATCATCATGAATCTTGCTCAATATGTTTGTCTTGATGATTTCTAGGTCAAGTTCGAAACTGGGTCACTTGGGGTCAAAAACAAGGTCACCTGGCCAGATCAGCAGAAAACCTTGTTAACACTCTAGCAGTCACATTTTTGAAGCAATCATCATGAATCTTGCTCAAAATGTTTGTCTTGATGATTTATAGGTCCAGGTCGAAACTGGGTCACTTGGAGTCAAAAACTAGGTCACTGGGCCAAATCAGCAGAAAACCTTGTTAACACTCTAGCGGTCACATTTTTGAAGCAATAATCATGAATCTTGCTCAAAATGTTTGTCTTGATGATTTCTAGGTCAGGTTCGAAACTAGGTCACGTGGTGTCAAAAACTAGGTCACCAGGCCAAACCTGCAGAAAACCTTGTTAACACTATAGCGGTCACATTTTTTAAGCAATTATCATGAATCTTGCTCAAAATGTTTGTCTTGATGAGTTCTAAGATATGTTTGAAACTGAATCACTTGGGGTCAAAAACTAGGTCACCGGACCAAATCAGCAGAAAACCTTGTTAACACTCAAGCGGTCACATTTTTGAAACAATCATCATGAATCTGGCTCAAAATGTTTGTCTTGATGATTTCTAGGTCAAGTTCGAAACTGGAACACCTGGGGTCAAAAACTAGGTCACCTGGCCAAATAAGCGTAAAATCTTGTCAAGTTCGAAACTGGGTCGCTTGGTATCAAAAACTAGGTCACCGGGCCAAATCAGCAGAAAACTTTGTTATAATCATTTTGAACTTTGATCAGAATGTTTGCCTTGATCAGTTCTAGATCAGGCTCTCAAAGTGCTATGTTGCTCAGGTGAGCATTACAGGGCCATCATGGCCCTCTTGTTTTATGTTGTGCTGAACCTGGGTTGAACTTATTTAGCTTTATTGACTTTTAACTGCCCTGTCATCTGGGGCTAGAACAAATCATGTATATGACTATAGTAAAAAACAAAAGACTTCCATAGCTCCTAATAAGGCAATTTTTATGCCCCCAACTTCAAAGAAGTTGGAGGGGCATATTGCTTCTGGGTTGTTCGTCCATCCGTCCGTCCATCTGTCCTTCCGTCCGTCCGTCCGTCCGTCACGCTTTTTGATGCATAGCATAACTTTAAAACCGTGAATGCTACTGTTTTGAAATTTCATATATGGATTCCTCATGAAAAAATAGCTGACACGTATTTTTTTTCTTGACAGGATTATGCCCCTTTTCTGAGTTATGGCCCTTTGAAAAAATATGGATGCAATCTTGTCAGCAAAATATCTCAAAAACTATTAAAGCTAGAGCCTTGAAACTTGATGAATAGACTGGTAGTGATGAGTAGACAACCTGATTAACTTTTGAAGAAATTTTGAAAAATACTTCTTGAGTTATGGCCCTTTGTAATTTTGGGCAATTTTACCTTGTCAGCAAAATATCTCAAAAACTGTTAGAGCTAGAGCCTTGAAACTTAGTAAATGGATTTGTAGTGATGAGTAGATGACCTGATTAACTTTTGAAGAAATTCTGAAAAATACTTCATGAGTTATGGCCCTTTGTAATTTTGGGCATTTTTATCTTGTCAGCAAAATATCTCAAAAACCGTTGGAGCTAGAGCCTTGAAACTTAATGAATAGACTGGTAGTGATGAGTAGACAACCTGATTAACTTTTGAAGAAATTTTGAAAAATGCCTTTTGAGTTATGGCCCTTTGTAATTTTGGGCATTTTTACCTTGTCAGCAAAATATCTCAAAAACTGTTAGAGCTTGAGCCTTGAAACTTAGTAAATGGATTTGTAGTGATGTGTAGATGACCTGATTAACTTTTGAAGAAATTCTGAAAAACAACTAATGAGTTATGGCCCTTTGTAATTTAGGGCATTTTTAACTTGTCAGCAAAATATCTCAAAAACTATTGAAGCTAGAGCCTTGAAACTTGATGAATAGACTGGTAGTGATGAGTAGACAACCTGATAAACTTTGGAAGAAATTTTGAAATATACTTCTTGAGTTATGCCCCTTTGTAATTTTAGGCATTTTTATCTTGTCAGCAAAATATCTCAAAAACTGTTACAGCTAGAGCCTTGAAACTTAGTAAATGGATTTGTAGTGATGAGTAGATGACCTGATTAATTTTTGAAGAAATTCTGAAAAATACTTCATGAGTTATGGCCCTTTGTAATTTTGGGCAATTTTACCTTGTCAGCAAAATATCTCAAAAACTGTTGGAACTAGAGCCTTGACACTTGATGAATAGACTGGTAGTGATGAGTAGACAACCTGATTAACTTTTGAAGAAATTTTGAAATATACTTCTTGAGTTATGCCCCTTTGTTATTTTGGGCATTTTTATCTTGTCAGCAAAATATCTCAAAAACTATTAGAACTAGAGACTTGAAACTTGGTGAATTGATTGGTAATGATGAGTAGATGACCTGATTAATTTTTTTGTAAATTCTGAAAAATATTTCATAAGTAATGGCCCTTTGTAAATTTGGGCATGTTTCCCTTGTGAACAAAATATCTCAAAAACTATTGAAGCTGGAGCCTTGAAACTTGATGAATAGATTGGTAGCGATGAGTAGATGACCTGATTATGCCCCCAGTTTCGAATGAAATTGATGGGGCATATTATTTTGCCTTCATTTGTCCATCCGACTGTTTGTCCGTTCATCAAGCTTTTTTTGTGCATGCCATATCTTAAGAACCCTGCACGCTAGGGTTTTGAAATTTTATATTTGGGTTCCCAATGAAAAAATAGCTGACCCGTATTTTGTTTCTTGTCTAGCATGTTTATTTAAAGTTATGCCCCTTTGAAAAAAATCAGAATTAAATCTTGTGAGCAAGATATCTTGAAAAGTATTTAAGCTGGGTTCTTAAAATTCGATACAGTGAGTGGGAATGATGTGTACATTACCTGATTATATTTTGAGAGAATTCCATGAAAATATTGATAAAGTTACGGCCCTTTGCAGTTCTGCTCATTTTGACCTTGTCAGCAAGATTTCTTGAAAAGCACTTAAGCTAGGGTCTTGAAATATTATATGCTGATTGGGGATGATGTGGAGATTACCTGGTTTGTTTTTTAGGGAATTCCATGAAAAATTGATGTAGTTATGGCCCTTTGTAGTTCTAGGCATTTTGACTTTTTCAGCAAGATATCTCAAAAAGTATTTAAGCTAGAGCCATGATATTTGGTATACTGATTGGGATTGAGGAGGAGATCACCTGAATAAATTTTGAACCAATTAAATGAAATGTTGGAGTTATGGCCCTTCGCAATTTCGGGCCATTTAATGTCGTTGCTTTATTGTGTATAGCATAAGTTTAGAACCATGTATGCTAATGTTTTGAAATTTCATGTTTTGATTCCTCATGAAAAAATAGGTGATCCGTATTTTTTTCTTATCCCAATCATCTCCTATTTTAGAGTTATTTCCCTTTGATAAAATAACATTGAAATCATATATTTGTACTGTTGTTACCGTCATGGCTAAGCAGTGTTGGAGTCAAACAGTGTTAGAGTCAGGCAGTTGGGGGCATAGTGTTTTACAAACACCAGCTCTAGTTTCAATCAAAACTTGCTGAGTTTTTTCTTGTTTCTCCACTAAAACATATATTGTGGGTACTCATTAGAAGTGCCTCACTGAGGCACTTCTAATGAGTACCCACAACATATGTTTTCGTGGAGAAATAAGAAAAACATTTTCTTTATACCCCCTCTTATCTGGAGATATGACTAAGTATTAAAAGACAATATCTCTCGTTCTTTTCAGATTTGATCAAGATAAACAAGTTTGTGTGTGCATGTGTGATTGGTGAGTGAAGAGCCAGAGACAGTGCAACAGAACATTGCGGTGTGATTTTGGAGTCATTTTGGTCCTGTCAGTGTTAAGACTGTGATCAGAAAATAATAATTTAAGCCTACAGAAATTGGATGATCTCTAGTATTAGCAGCACAGAAAGGAATAGTGTCTGTATAAAAAGAAATTTAACTAAATTATCAGCTGGAAAACAATGCTGTGTAAGATTATTAGTATAAAATGGATACTTTCACGATATTAAGTGCAAACATGGATGTCAAATCTGTTCTTTGGCATAAAAATTAATGACATTCAAGAATATCTGAATAAAAAATGAATGGACTAATGGCACAGCTTCAGATAGGGCACTTTTTTCACCAAAATATGTTGATATTTTTCTTATTTCTCCACAAAATCATATGTTGTGGGTACTTGAAGCGCCTCAAATAGGCACTTCTAATGAGTACCCACAACATATGTTTTTATGAAGCAATAATATAAATGTTTTCTTGATTACCACTCATATCTGGAGCTATGTAATGGTTTCTGATTGGCATTATCTCTGTGAAATAAGCAGGCAAATATTGAATATTTTCCTGTTTTCTCCAGACTTGGCCATAAGTGTGTCATGATTACCGTATTTATCCTTAGTATTGAATCAAGCTATCCCCTTACCATACTTGTCCTAAAACTTGAACCCGTCCATTTTGCTATCTATTGATGTGTCAGAACTACTAGATGAGTGGAAAACAGTGTATACCCTGATCAGACACCTCATTCTAAGACGTCTGATCTTCTGGATCTACACTGTTAGCTCAGGCCTGCCTGTCCCAATACTTAGGGTTATTACGGTAACTGTTATGAAAAGTAGTGCACACCAAAGCGCCATTAAAATTCCTCATTGGGTTTTGTGTCTGAGAATTTTGTGTGTAAAACAAATGGATATTTATAATGTTAAATGGGGATTGTAATCTTCTGGCAAAGCTGCGAATATCAAATTCCTTTTATAGCAAATATACAGGTTCTATGGTTAATGATATTGAATGTAGAACACGTGATGTTAACCCTTTTACCCCTGAGTTTCTTAAGTCGACTCTTCCATCTCTGGATTTGGGTATGTCCACTGTTGTAATTTGGGGTTCCAGTATGAAATCGAAAAGATAATGGCAAACAATGTAGAACCTGATGAGACGGCTTGTAACAAGCCTTTTCATCAGGATCTACAGTGTTTGCAAAGTATTTGGGTATTTGCAAGGCTGAAAGGGTTAAGTCAACATGGAGTCACTTAGCTGTGCCTCAAATAAGTTGTTTGGAGTCTGATATCAGTATTTTTATTACTTCTTGAAAACTTGCAAACCATTAGAAAAGTGCCCTTATTGATTACCATATTTGACCTAATTACCGCACCATGTGCTCAGGTTTTTCACAATTACTGGACAAACTTTTGGTAAAATATGTATCCACCTATACTAAGGGTACACTCAAAAAAAGATCAGCGAAGGACTTACATAATGATTCTTTTGCAATGTTTTTGTGTTTTTTTTTATTCTGATTTTCTTTATAAAGCATATATTGTGGGTACTCATTTGAATTGCATCGACAATTCGATACAATTCGAATGGGTACCCACAACATATGCCTTTATAAAGAAGTAGACAAAAATTACACTGGCTGTAATCTGAGGACTACGGAATAGCTTGACTGTGCGCTTATAGGAGCATGTGCGGTAATTAGGTAAAATACTAATAATATAGGCATCAAAAGTACAGCTCACCCTGCTCTTCTGCACAGTCTCATCAGGACCTTTATTGTCTGTTTGAAGAATCTTTGAATACTGTTGGAGTATATCAAGAAACAGAGAAGGCCATAATAAGACTGCATAAATGCACAAGCTGATCTGGGTCATTAATATACTTGCTTTTGGCATGAGGGCCTTATTCTCACATTACAAGTCGTATGTTGACTAGGATCTCATTAGAATCAGCTCCTTAGACAGTATTGATGAGGTCCTAGAATTAACGTTCATGGGTGAAAAATTACTGCATTTACTGTAAATATCAGAACACTTTAGCACTTTTCATTACACCATACTTGTCCGAAAATCTGAACAAATCATTTTAACTTTCTATTGCTTTATCTAAAACTGGTAAACTGTATAGATCCTGATCAAATGCCTCATTCTGCAGTGTCTGATCTGGGTCTACACTGCTCAAACTACCTAGGGTAAGTGCCGTAATCCTCCAAATTTCTTATCTGGAGCTGAGGATTATAATAGATGTTTGGTTTTTTTATGTGGAACTGGAAAATTCCACTTGTATACTCCTCTTTACTAGTGTCTTTAGGCACAGGATGAGTTGAAAATATTGTTTTTACCTTTGTAATGAAGTAAAATCGCCATGTCTCTAGCGCTGTAGGATGTGTTTTTTTTTTTTTTTAAATTTTCAACCACTAATATGCATTTCTATTGGCAACATTGTGGATCCTGCCGATATTATTTAATTTGCACAGAAACTTTGTAAACTAATGCTTCACAGGTGTTCAAACATACAGATTGTACTGTTTCCAACCCCCCCTTTTTTTTTTTTTTTCAAATTTTGAATAAAGTACTGTATTTACCCTAAGTATTGGGACTCTTTATCTACTTCCCAAACTTGTCATAAAATTTGAAATAGTCCATTCTACTACCTGTTGATGTGTCTAAAATATTCCTATATGTATGAAAAACAATGTTCTGCAGCATCTGCAGTTTACAAAGACCTATCTGTCCCAATACTTAGGGTTATTACGATAAGTCTTTGCAATTTGAATAAAGTAAATATTAAAGGAATATAAAGAAATTTTTGGATAATATATAAATGAAGTCCTTTCTTGTATATAGTAAATTAAAGAAAAAGTTCTTACAGAAAGTGTGCATATATGGGAATTTTTTGCAAGATTTGCATCAAGAAATTTATTTTTACAGTCAAACTTCGATGGCTCGAACATCTTTGGGACCATAGAAAATTGCTTGAGACATGGGTGGTTTGAGCTACTGAGGGTTAATTATGGTGCTGTAAGGAAGCAAATGGCGATAATTTAGGGATTTTTTTTTTTGATTTTCTACACAATAATTGTACATTGAGTGTACTCTTTAGAATCTCCTCGATGAGGCAGTTCTTCTGAGTACACACAACATACAATTTCACAATAAAATAAGAAAATTTTCCTTAATATTTGTTTTCTTGAGCTATCGGAAGAACTTAGTAGGGACTCAAAAACGAGTTCGAATTAGCCATGGTAAATGAGCCATCGGTGTTCAAGCTATCGCGGTTCAACTATATTCATTTCTGGTTGTTTGATATATGAGCATAATTTTCTGTGCATTTTTCTTGAAGAAATTTGTTCCATCAAACTAATCTATTGACATTAAAATAAATAGGTCAGTTTACCAAAAATCGACAAAAAGCAAGAATTTTTATCTTATTTCTCTGTCAAAACATACATGATATGTTTGTATGTAAGACAGTTCTGAGTGTGTGGAAAGTGATGAAAATTCATGTTTTTGCAGAGAAATAAGAAAAATGTATGAGGTTCTACCCCATCCCAACCACCACCTTAAAAAATTTGCAGAATTTGTTTATCTGGAGAAGTGTGCTTATGCATGTGCCTCTTTTTAAGTACAGTATTAAAATTTGGATCAAGTATGGCCAGCTGCTCATTTCTTGTGTAAGACCACTGGAAATTTTAATGACACCCTGCTAGTCAAATGTCATATACCTATGACACCCTCAGGCTGTAGCTCTGTCACAGTAGTTAATTCAACTATTGTTTAAGTTAATTAGCCCAAGACAGTGATAGAGTTAGATCTTTCTTAGATCTTGCTTATGTTTGGATAAACACTGGGAAGATGAACTTCGAATACAATAAAACAATAGTTATTTGAAACAAAAAAAAAAAATCTTTGACAGGAAAGAATTAAAACATGTTCAGTCAATGCTTTGGCTTTGTAAATAACTTGATGTACATGCATATTACTTTTCAAAGGCTGATCATTTTGTTATAAAATATTTCAATAAAAAATAACTGGACTTAATTAGAATTCTTGGTTTTTATGTCAATCCCAATCTCATTCTTGGTTTGTATGCCAGTCCCAATCTCATTCTTGGATTGTATGCCAGTCCCAATCTCAGACCAAATAGCAAAGTCGGTACAAATCGAGGAAAGCCTCTTAAGCACATAACCACCAATGGTGATGCTTTCATACAAACCATACCGTCATTTTGCATGATAGTTACATTTTTCAGCAAACAACATACTGAATTTTTTTTCTTCTTTTTCCCAGAAAACAGGGATTTGACATTTCATGCATATGTCTCCAAATCTGTTTTTTGGTAAAAATTAGAAAAAATATCAATTTTTCTTCTGTTGAATACCGGTAAGCCAAAAGAGTAGTAAAGATTAACAACTCTTTGCCAGGTCTGATCTACCGTATTTGACCTAGTTACCGCACTGAGCGCATAGGTTTTTCAAAAGCACTGGGAAAACTTGTAGTAAAATATCCACCTAAGGGCACACTTTAAAGAAAGTTCAACAAAGGAGTGTATTTAATGATGCTTATGCGATATTATTTTCTGTTTTCTTTATAGAAGCATATGATGTGGGTACTTGTTTGAATTACCTTTGTCAAGGCAATTCAAATGAGTACCAACAACATATTTTTATAAAGAAGTACGTAGATAAAAGTACACTGGTTGTAATCTTTTAGATTACTAAATTGCTTAACTATGTGCTTTAGGAGCATGTGCAGTAATTAGGTTGAATATGGTGTATTTGTCATCTGACTAAACGCGGCGTCTCATCTGGGTCTACACTGTTTGCCACTCATCCAGCAATTTTTAGACACAACATCGGGTAGTGAATTGCACTGGTTCAAATTTTAGAACATATATGGTAAGGAGTTGAGGTGTCTGAATACTTAGGGTAAATACGGTAACATAGAAAGTTTTAGATATTTTCATTGTAAGATCAAATTTTATTCCAACGAATGAACACGAAATGTATTTTCATGAGTGGTGACAGCCACTAGCGAAAATACAAGTTTTGGTGTTCATGATTGAAATGAAAATTGACCTTAACACGGACAAATATAATTTTCTGTTTCTTTTAAGCTTTTATTCACAATAATCAAACTTCTACCTACTCTTCGATACTTACATTGGGAATTAAACTTTTTCTTAGCCATTTTTGCACCAATTTGGTGTTGTTCAGCATGTTCAGGGGCATAATATTGGGTAAATAATGAAGTTTTATACCCAGAAAATGAGGTAAAATTATAAAGCAATACAATGAAAGAAATCGACACAGAAAATGCCGCAGTAGTGATAGTCTGACTGATGTTGCATGCAGAAAAAGTTACCTCAATGCAAGAAGTGATGTCAGTGGTTTGAGTGCAGAATTTTACCTCACATACACTACATCTTAATTCTTTGGCAAGGTTTTTGACCAAAAATTCATGGGTTGATCGGAAGAAAAAAAGTAGTTCCAAACTGAAAGTCCGAAAGTGTCATTTCATTGTTTGAAACAGTGAAATTATTAGTTTCGATACACCGAGAAATCTATATTCCACTGAAAAGCATAGAGGAAAAGTAAATTGTGCTATTCATTCTGTTAAAGGCATTAAGAAGTACACTGTTTGGAGAGGCACCACTATCAATTAGTTTTGCCTCTCATAGGGAGCAAATTATTTAAAGAATAGACCCCTTTTGAGGGGAGCAAATTCTTTCCTTTGTAGAAAAAATCCCTTTTCAGAGGGAAAGCACAGCTAGACTGTTTGGCACTCCATTGCACAGGGCCTTTCATTATCACCCTTCCATGGTCTTGCTATAACTTAAATAATGTTAAAATGGACGTAAAACACCAAACCATTATCGTCAAAAGGAAAGTAAAATTTTTCAATACAGTTGTCTCCCCTGAAAGTATAGCCATTCCTTTAAAAGGCGACAATTAAAACTGAGACCTGAAGTACATGTATAATCACTTTATTTACATATCACAGTTTGTCAGGATTTGCCAGACTGTACATTTGTTGTAGCGTTTGCTATGTTTGTAAGAGCCTGCTTTGCCTCTGAGGGAGGCAAAATGTCTATTGCACTTATTGCTTTGTGTCCATATTCTTTACACTTGCTTATGCACCAGTCTAAGGAACCATTCCGCTTCACTGTGTCAATTATCTGAAATAGAAACCGAGATAATAATATAATAGAGCTCTACATAAGAGGGGTAACCTGTTAAATGTTTGAACCAGAAAGTCAGAAAATGCACCTTCAGACGTGCATGGCCAGCGAAGATTCAGATCAGCCTGCGCATCCGCAGTTTGATCACAATCTTCTCCAAGCACAGTTTGGATAGCCAAGAATGTTAAACTTCTTTATGCAACAACGACTGATCAGTGTGCAGATATAGAGGTTGATTTGAGTCTATGTTGTGCATACATGTCAGAAGGTATATTTTCTCACACAGCTTATTGTTTTCTGGCTGTTGTTTGGAGGCGATCATCAGTGGAGGGCCACTGTGTGTGTTTTTTTTAATTTTTACTTAGAAATAATGATGATGATGAGTTCAGGTTTAACCATGCATCAACCCATAAAGGGTCACTTGCATCAAAATGGTGTACTAACTTGGTTCTGTAATGAAATGGTGATTACAATTCATATATGCATAAAATGTAAAACTAGAACGAATTTTACTTAGAAAACAAAACGATATTTCGTACAAGTAATCTCAACCACAACCAATTTGAATAAGATGTTTATTTTTGGGAATACATGCACTAATATGAAAATAGGCAATCCCTATAGGCAAGTTCGCAATGCATTATGCTTTGAAAAAAACACATTTTTGCAGTTACAGTACAGTTGGATAACACTAAAGCCAAAAATCATCGAAAAAATCATAGTATAAGGCCCACGCTATACCGTTAAAATTTGGTACCGGATTCTGGTACTGGATTTTCCCAGATGGTCCTGGCAAATACAAATAGATCTGCCACATTAATTGAGAACCCAACAAACTGCAAATAAATAAATGATTATTTCCGGTTTGGTTTGACGGTTCATGTTATGTGTGCTGGACCATAGAGCTTTCTTGCGCAGGCCGGAGACCGCCGCCGCATGTGGCCTGTGAGCCACATGAGGCAGCAAGCTTGCTATAAGTATATGCCAAGTATATTTATTCACAGTCGCATGTATGTTTAGGAAACTACTGTAGCAAAAACTACAAAAGAAGGTACTTTAACAAAATGCAAAAAGTATAATTTAACACAAAATGACCCATATGGGCAAAATCAGCACAATAAAATATACTTGAAATCCATCTTGTAATACTTTTAAATTCAAAAGGGGTAAACATAAATAAAAGACTGGAAAACACAGTCAACCCTCTTTATACCGACACTCAATACAACGACAAAATTCGTTATAATGACAATTCGAATGTCAGGAGACCCTCGCACAAGAGCTGACATTTAATGAGAAATTATACAAGAATATTGCATTAAAACTTGAAGCAACATATGTTATGGATATTTGTTAGAATCCCCTCACTGAGGCCATTCTAGCAAACATCCAAAACATATGTTCCATGAGGAAATCAGAATAAAAAATGTCTATCTTACACATTATTCTGTCCATTAAGGATTCTTTTCAATAGCAAATTCATTTTAATGGCAACATCTTTGGGAACAAATGCTGTCGTTGTAACGAGGGTTCACTGTACTGTATTTTCCCAGAATATTTAGACACTCTGACTCCTTACTATACTTACAATATAAGAGAAATGCCTTACAGCATTATGGAAGGTTTTTTATTTTGTTTTTTTTTTTAAATAACCAAGAAAGTGAGAGTTGTCTTTCTTACATGTGAAACACCTACTGATCCTCTTCATCCCTACCGAATATGAAAGCAATCCACTGAAGCAGTGCTCCAGATAATTATTTTTCCAACCAGTATCATACAAATTTAAGGTCAGTCAGTAATGAAGAAAACCAGGATTCTGGAATAAGTATTCATGCTGTGAACATTATCAGTTATTTTCCTTGGCCCAGGGACTGGTGGGGAGAAGTGGGCTGTGGTTCAAAGAATTTGCTTTAATTTTTTGTTTGTGTCTCTTTTTGCACTTCTCCATTACTTTTTGTGCTGTACAATACAGCTGATCATTTTTCTGTATTTATCGCTTCCATAACTAAACAAAAAAGTTCTGAAATGGGTGCTATGTGCCACATCCCCTTCTTCAGGGAACCCTGTTTTAATGACAGAACTAATCACCTTACATAGTATTTGGGTGATCTTTTATGGATTTTTACTTAGTTCACCTGCTCTTGCAATGATCAATCAAAGGTACTTAGCTTTCCAGTACTGAAGTCTTATCAGTTATTCTGATTCTGAGTGACTTTTAAGCAGTGTGTTGTGAGCTACTTCCACTTCCGACGCTGTTTATAGAGATGGGTTACAATCGCAGATGAGAATCTGTATGCATTTATCGCATGCATCAATGACTTCATCAGTTATGTTGCAAACCAAATAGTGAATCAAATGATGATGACTGGCTAATATGCCCAATTATCTTATTTGATGCAGTTCTACAATCTCTTTCCTCACTCCTCGATTTCTGGAGGCCATGTTTCTGCAATCTTGAAAACCCCACTGCAGAATGGTTACCTGGGATTCTTTGTCGTTAACACTTAACTACACAATGACGCAGAGAACCAGTCGCTCTTATGCACAGAAACTATGCGCAGACGTTTAGCCGGGAATAGTCGCACTGTGTATCAGGGTGAAAGTTTTGCGGTCGGGAATATGCATACAAAAATGATTGTTTTGCATACAACCAGACTTTGTGTTGGTTTTGATATGCTAAAAATTGATTTTAAGTGTATTCTTTACTCAACATATTTGGGTACTTAAGGAAAATATGCTGATTATCTAAGGCACTGAACCTCTTCTGACTCGGGCTAGTTTATCTAAAAACAGACACGATGATGCACTCTTACGGGTTATAGGGAAAGACCGACATCGCTATTTTAAAGGACGGATTTTTTTAAAAAACCTGTCCAAAAATTTGAATAAGCCCATTTGGCTACCTGGCAAACAGTGAAGACCCTGATCAGATGTGGCATCTGATCTGAGCCTACACTGTTAACTCTGGCATAACTGTTAACTCTGGCATAACTGAAAATTTAGGTTAAACATGGTAAGAATACACATCATACCCTTTTGGGATCTGTTGATGGTGAGAAAACTGCCCCATGGACCTCTGTATGTCTTATTACTGGTGCCATTGTCAGCAAACCATTTAGATCTGAGCCTGAAGTGGTGAAGGGAACCAGATCCTCATTTATCTGTAAAATAAAATTACCAACGAATAACTGTCCTCAGGTAGTTTCCCAGAAATGGAAATAAAAGTCTAAAAGATTGCCTTTGGAAACAAAGAACACAGAAAATAATGAAAATCAGGGCCCAGTTGTTCAAAGCATCGTTAGCTTAATGAGCTCGTTAAGGGTCATTTTGTTAACTATTTTAGCGGATTCAATATACACTATTCTGATATTTTTTGCTGAAAAAATGTGAGTAGCTTCTCACATTTTTTCAGCAAAAAATTTCAGCATATTTGCATATCACTCAATGAAAATTTTAATGAATCGTTAACTAACGACGTCGTTAACTTTGAACAACTGGGCCCAGAGATTTGGTTTCATTAAGTCTCCTCATATACAGCAGTGTAGTTTGTGAGGCTCTATACTGCCTGTGAGGCTAGTCCATAGCTCATATAAGTGGGGATATCCAAACAATGTTTTTCTTTCTTCTCCATGAAAATATTTGTTGCAAGCACTAGTCAGAAGGGTCTCTGCTAAGTGCTTCTAATGAGTACCCACAACATGTTTTTAACCCTAAAGTGCCAATCACAACTATTGTCGTCTGCTTTGTCTTCTGCTGGTTACTTTAAAAGTCACTTCTGCAAACAGTGAGGACCCAGATCAGATTGCTCCTTTAGGAGCAGTCTGATCTGGGTCCACACTGTTTGCCTGTATGCAAAAATAGGTTTGAAAAGTTTGCAAGAATATTCAGCAGACATAAACAGACGACATTTTCAGATGCAGGTTTTCTTGGTGCTTTAAGGGTTAAAGAGCTGTAAGAAAAATATCAAACCTTTTGACTTCAAAAAGAGCCTTATCTGGATGTCTTGACAGTCTGATCGAGGCCATCACCACTATCTACAGGATCCTTGAATATAAAATGGGCTGCACTAAACAAACAAGAGGCCCAAGGGCCACGGTTCGCTCACCTGAGTGACATAGCCACTGCAGACATGCAGATGTTATGCAAAATTTTTCCAATCCTATCATCCCAACAAATGGAAATATCATCATTTGAGCAGTTCTTAGTTTTGAAGAAGAATATATGGGCCTGACAGTCAATGGAGCATGATCATTTGAATAAACTATCAATCACATTTCAACAGAAGGATCAATGTGAAATTTGGTGGAAATTGGCTAAGTGGTTTCTGAAGAATCAAGAATTTATACATGTAAACAGCATAGTGGCAGGGAAATATTATAAATATAAACCAGATTATTGGCCATCTTAGATTTCCAATCAGAACAATTTTAACTATTGTTGATCTACAAGTCACTTCCACACTTTCAATATAAATGTATATGGCCCATACAAATGGGGAAGCAAATTTGACCTTGGAGGTAAAAAGGTCAAATGTGAACATAGAACCATCATTTTAGCAATTTGGGTAGATCTCCTGTCCCCCATAATTTGTGCAAAGATTAGGACCTAGGGCTTATTTGGTTATGGAGAAGATTTTTAAAGGTTTTTACCATATATGGGCATGACAGCCATTTTGATCAATGGACCATACCCATTTTAGCAATCTTTCATTCTCCTGCCCACGGAGGCTCCACATGAAATTTGAGCAAGACTGCCCCTGAGGCTTCAGAGGAAAAGCCATTTGAAATTATCAACATTTTTTCCATACAAATGTATGGGGCCCATACAAATGCATACAGAAGCAAACTTGACCTTGCCATAAAAAGGTTAAATGTCAATGTATGACAATTATTTTAGCAACTTTGGTAGACCGCCTGTTCCAGATGACATATGTAAAGATTCAGGCACAAGCCATCCTCAGTTTTAGAGAATAGATTTTTAAATGTTTTTTCCCATACAAATGCATAAGGAAGCAAACTTGACCTTGCAGTAAAAGGTCAAATGTCAATGTATGACCATTATTTTAGCAATTTTGGTAGACACCCTGTCCCCGATGATTAATGCGAACATTCAGCCCCAAAGCATCCTCGGTTCTAGAGAAGAAGATTTTTAAAGGTTTTTACCATATATGGGAATGGCGGCCATCTTGGTCAACGAACTGTGACCATTTTAGCAATCTTTTGTCCCCCCACTACCTAAGGAGGCTCCATATGAAATTTGAGCAAAATTGGCCCAGAGGCTCCAGAGGAGAAGTTGTTTGAGATTCTGAACATTTTTCCCATACAAATGCATAAGGAAGCAAAATTGACCTTACCGTAAAAAGGTCAAATGTCAATGTACGACCATTATTTTAGCAATTTTGGTAGCCCTCCTGTTCCCGATGACATATGCAAAGATTCAGCCACAAGGCATGCTCGGTTTTGGAGAAGAAGATTTTTAAAGGTTTTTCCCATACAAATGCATAGGGAAGCAAACTTGACCTTGCCGTAAAAAGGTCAAACGTCAACGTACGACAATTCTTTTAGCAATTTTGGTAGACCTCCCATCCCCGATGATTTCTGCAAAGGTTCAGCCCCAAGGCATTCTCGGTTCTGGAGGAGAAGATTTTGGTTTTTACCATATATGGGCGTGGCGGCCATCTTGGTCAACGGACCGCGACCATTTTAGCAATTTTTGTTCCCCCATCCTAAGGAGGCTCCATATGAAATTTGAGCAAAATTGGTTCAGCCGCTTCAGATGAGAAGTCGTTTGAAAATGTTAACGGACGCACGGACGGACGCTCGACTGGCGAAAAGTGATCACAATAGCTCATCCTGAGCAGAGCTCAGGTGAGCTAAAACGTGTCTTCGATCATTTGCAAAATGCACAGATTCAGATACGAAGACTCATTTTGGGCATTTGCTTACCTTTTATACATTCTATAGTGTCCAGTAATTCTATAAGCCGACAGCAGATAAGCCTGTGCCCCTCCTCATGACCCAGAGGTCATGGTTTCGGCAACATTCTTTCGTAGAGTTTTGATCATGAAATACTTTCTACGGTCAGTCTCTCCCTTCAGCCGATTCAAGAAGGGCAACTGTCAGTTTCATTGGGTTAACTGGGCCGTAAAAACCTCATCACAAACAGACTTAGAAATTTATGTTAAAATTTTGCAGCCAAAGTTTTTGATATCTCATAATTTCTGAATCCTTGAATTGATTTACTTTATTAATATTTGGCATGATTATAGATATTGGTCCAAAATTTTATTTGACATTATCCCCATCCCTGGTTATGAACTAGAGGTCAGAGTCATGGACTTAGAAATTTATGTTAAAGTTTTGCCTCAGTTTTTAAGCTCTCTTAATTTTTAAGTCCTTGCCTGGATTTACTATATACATGTATTTGGCATGATTATAGATAATGGATCAAAATTTTATTCAGCACTATCCTCATCCCTGCTTATGACCTAGAGGTCAAGATCATGAACTTAAAAATTTATGTTAAACTTCTGCGTGAAAAGTTTTTTGAGATCTCTTAATTTCTAAATCCTTGCATGGATTTGTTCTATACATGTATTTGCCAAAATTTTATTCAGCATTTCCCCCACTCCTGCTTATCACCTAGAGGTCAAGGTCACAGACACAGAAATTTACGTTAAAGTTTTGCATCAAAAGTTCCTACGATATCTTAATTTCTAAATCCTTCCTTGGATTTACTTTATTTTTGGCATGATTAAAAATAGTGGTCAAAAGTTTTATTGAGCACTAACCCCACCCCTGCTTATGACCTAGAGGTCATGGACTTAGAAATTTATGTTAAAGTTATTGCATCAAAGTTTTTAAGATCTATTAATTTCTAAAGCCTTGCATGGATTCACTTTATAGTTTGTATGATTATAGACATTGGTCCAAAATTTTATTTGACACTGTCCCTACCCTTGCTTATGACTTAAAGATCACAGATTTAGAAATTTATGTTAAAGTTTTGTGTCAAAGTTTTTAAGATCTCTTGACTTTTAAAGCCTTGCCTGGATTTATATGGCAAGATTATAGATATTGGTCCAAACTTTTATTCAGCACTATCCCCACCCTATGATCTAGAGGTCAAGGTCACAGAAATTTTATGTTAAAGTTTTACCTCTAAGTTTTTTAGATTTTGTATTTTCTCAGTTAGTGTTCAAATCATACCATTCATTTAGTTTATATTTGGTATACAGATAGCTATGGAAGATGTTCTTCATCCAAAATTATATCCAGCCCAGTAAGTACAAAGTCTCCTTCCCCAGTTCACCCTTCAGCACCCTATTCCCCCCCCCCCCGTCCCCCTGCCTCCAACCCCACATCCCATCCACCCCCACTATGATCTGGATTTAAAGGTCATAGTTTTTTTTTTAATTTGATTGACAAGTGCGAGTTCAGGTGAGCTATCCTGTCTAGTGACAGGTCTTGTTACTACAGAAGTCAACGACTGCATGTATTCTACTGGCAAACTATCTTATCTTTCAATAAGATTTATGGCCACATGTATAACATCACTGAGTAGATATTGTATAGTGCTACACAGGTATTATTGATTTGTTTGAAGTTGCAGGTGGATATCGAGCAACAACACAATAAGCTATTTTTTTTGAACATCTCTCGTATACTGAGACACCTTCACTCCTTACCATACTTATCCTAAAATTTCAACAAGTCCATTTTACTACCTGCTTATGTGTCTAAAAGACCTGGACCCAGTTGTTCAAAGCTAATGATGTCGTTAGTTAACGATTCATTAAAATTTACATCAAGTGATACGCAAATATGCTGAAATTTTTTGCTGAAAAAATGTGAGTAGCTTTTGCGGTGCAAAAGCTACTCACATTTTTTCAGCAAAAAATATCAGAATATTGTATATTGAATCCGCTAAAATAGTTAACGAAATGACCCTTAACGAGCTCATTAAGCTAACTATGCTTTGAACAACTGGGCCCTGGATGAGTGGTAAACTGTGTAGAACCTGATCAGATGCTGCATTCTGTGGCCTATGATCTGGATCTACAATGTTTGCTCTGGCCTGTCTGTTTCAATATTGACAGTAAATATTGTAATCATGCATACTGGAATTTGATACAGGGGTTTTCCTCATGGTTTGAAACTGAGGGTCTCAGAGACTCCCTGATGTGGAGGTAAGGGGTCCTTAAATAAGGTTTAGGGTTTGTTGTTTTAAAGAGGTTTACTACTGCCCAAATACTGATAATTTTTGGCAGTTAGATCACAAACAGACTATATTACAATAAATATAATGAATTTTAAATTGATCATAATTACATGTATATACATCACTCAGGACCCTTGCCCCTGTCTTGAGGGTCCAGGAGCATGATTATGGGGGTAAACACTGCCAAACTGCGAGTCCAGGTGGGGTGGGTTGGGGAACCCTGATACCAGTGTGGAAAACCTTGATACCATTATGGTAAATACAAGTCTGATAATCAGTTCACAGCTCTAGATAAGACAGGGTATCCATTTGATATGTTTTTATATCTCTATGAATACGTATGTTGTGGGCACTCATTAGAAGCCCCTCACTGCTAATAAGTACCCACTACATATGGTGAGATAAAAGTACCATTACTACGCATATTCAGCGGACAGAAGTGTCTTATCTGGAGTTATGAATCACTCCTTCAAATCTTACCTGTCTTGCATAAGCAATATTTTCTCCAAATTCTGCTGCTGCTGATTTTAGCCTGTCATCATGACCAGACAGTTCTATAGCTGACTGGCAGCTCTTTGCAAGTAGACTGCCTGACTGTAAGTAAGTCTGTCTCTCCCAGTCAGAAAAGGTGGCATTCTCAGGAAGAACAGAGTTGCCATTCGTATCTCGTAGGCTTGTAAATTCAGCCTCCATTGTGTCAGCTATGGCTTTTGATATCATTTCAACAACCTGAAGGACAAGCATACTAATAAGCAGAGCAGCATAGACTTTTTTCATCTTGTATTTAAGCAAGGCTGTGGAAATACCATGCCCAACTTGCCCGACTTGTCCCATTTCTCTGAGGACAAGTAAATATAAAATAATAATATAATAATCGGATTTTTGATTAACATGCAGGTACAGGGGCGACATCCACATCAGTGGGCCCCTTTCCAGATAGCTGGCTTGCTGCACGCATGGCAGATCTCACACCAGATCTCCAGGTACGTCTATCATGAGGGTTGATAGCAGAGAGCTTCCACTCTCTGCAATCCCTCTCTGTCAGCTGCTTCCATGTCATTTTGGGCCTCCCAGGCCCACGCTTTCCATCAACCTGTATGTCAAAGGCTGTCTTGATTGCACCACTGGAGCTTTCCACATGTCCATATCATCGAAGTCTTCTCTCCTTCAGAATGAGGTCCAGATCCTCAATGCCAAGCTGCACAAGTAGATCACTGGACCTGGTGGTGACAATGTCTTGTGGCCTGACATTGCAGATCTGTCTGATCATTGCTCTGTCATTTCACTGCAGAGGCTGGAGGTTCGGCTTTGTCAATGGCCAAGTCTCGCTGGCATGGAGCATTGCGCTCCGCACACAAGAGCTGTACACATGGCCACGTGTTTTGAAAGAGAGGTGGCGTGACGAGAGGACTGGTAGCAGATCCTTGAACTTCTTCCAGGCGGTTTTCACACGTGTTGTGGTTGAAAGTTCACAGCCACCTGCTGCTGAGAGCATGTCTCCTAGGTAGCAAAAGGAAGCTACCACCTCAAGCTTGTCAGGTCCGACCTGGACTTCCTTCTGTGGTCTGCCATCCAAGGGGCGTGCAGTTCCCGGGCACCGTGTACATCTATAGTCAGGGTCCTTTTTCAAGCGCTTGAGCCCACTGCATTTCTTGTGCACCCAGTGCTTGCAGCCATTGCAGAAGATACTGTTGCTGCCCACTCCAGTGCGACAGACAGCGCATGGAAACTCGCCTGAACTCTGCAGGAGGTCCAGTCCCGTACCGCAGATCATGATCTTTGTCTTTCCTGCATTTACTCTCAGTCCTTTCTTCTCCATTACTTCTTTCCAAGTCAAGAGCCTCTTGACACATTCCTCAAGTGATTCAGCGATGATAACAAGGTCATCGGCATAGAGGGCCTCCCAGGGGACCCCAGAGCGGAACTCTCGTGATAAGGCTTCAAGCACAATGATGAAGAGCAGTGGGCTGAGTACTGATCCTTGGTGAACACCAACCTTCACTTCAAACTCTTCACTGTACCCCTCACCAACACGGACACGTCTCCGTACATTTGCATACATCCCCTGCACCAGTCGCACGATCCACTCCTCCACACCAAGTTTTCTCAGCGCCCACTAGATGACCTTCCGAGGCACTCGATCAAACGCCTTCTCCAGGTCTACGAAAGCCATGTAGAGTCTTTTATTGGCAGCTAGATACTTCTCTTACAGCTGCCTGACAACAAAGATTGCGTCTGTAGTGCCTCTGCCTGGGACGAAGCCAAACTGGGAATCGTCGATTGACACCAACTGTCTGATGAGGCCGTCCACAATCCTCTCCAGGATTTTCATAACCTGCTCTGTCAGCTTGAGACCGCAGTAGTTGCCCCTTTCCAATGCGTCCCCTTTTCCCTTGTAGAGGCAGACAATGAAACTCTGCTCCCAGTCAGAGGGTACCTTGCCATCACGAATGATTGCAACTGCGAGGTCACGGATCATGGAGGCGCCCATGTCACCGGCCGCTCTTATCATCTCCACCACTATGCCTGATGGGCCCGGTGCTTTGCCTGCCTTCATCTGTGAGATAGCCTTCTTAACCATATCAATGGTGATTGGGATGGGCGGGCCTTCCACTGGTGACTGATATGACAGGTGGTCTGGGTCCCAGTCAACATTGAGAAGCCTTTGGTAGTGCTCCAGCCAGGCCCTCTGCTTTGAGTCTTCGCTCATTGACATCTCTCCTGCATCATTCTTCACAGGTTTGTAACCAACAACATCAGTGTTCTCTCTTCTAAACTGGTTAGCAAGGCGGTAGACTTCTGAAGATTGGGGTCAATATTCTCGTAGACGTTCTTGTCGGCTTCTTGACGAGCATGATGCACTGCATGTCTGGCATTTCGTTTGGCTGCATCGTATGATGCCCTAGTGCCTTTACCAGCCTTCCAGGCCTTGAAAGCTGTCCGCTTGGCAGCAATGGCCTTTTCCACGTGTTCATTCCACCACCAGGTTTCACGATGCCAACGGTGTGGCCGAGTTGTGCCACATACCTCCTCAGTTGTCTTGAGCAGTCCAGTCTTGGTGTTGTTCCAGATATCCTCAGTGGCCCCATCATGTACACCTGCAGATGTGCTCACATGCAAGTTGAAAACCTCCTGGAAATGATTGCTTGTCTGAGGGTCTTTAAGCTTCCAAACTTTGAGGCAAGGGGTGAACTTGCGCTTGGATTTTGGAGGCACATCAATCCTCATGTCATACAAGAAGCTGATGTTGCAGAGCTACTTCCTCACCAGGGATCACTTTTACATCTGTGACAAGTTTGCGCATGGTCCTACGGAAAAGGATGAAGTCTATCTGTGCGGCTATGTTTCCAGACTTGTATGTGATGTCACATTTCTTGAAACATGTGTTCCCAAGAAGCAGGTCAAATGCTAGGGCGTACTCTAGGATTCTCTCACCCTCAACATCTGGTTCCGGCCTGCCATACCCCATCCCACCATGCACTTCCCTGTATCCAGTGCCTGCACGGCCAACATGGCCGTTCCAATCTCCACATGGGATCAGAAATTCTGATACTGGGATCCTGGCAGTCACAGCACGCAGCTGATCAAAGAACAGGTCCTTAACCTCATCACTTAGACCACTCTGTGGGGCATACACAGACAGAAAGGTAACCACACGCTGGCCGACTATGAGTTTCACTAAAATAATTCTGTCGGAGACTCTCTGACCCTCAAAAACTTTCTCTATCCACTCTTCTGCCTTTGTCATTTCCTGACCAGTAGAGCTTGTACCTGCTGTCCTTGCCCTTGATTGTGTGGCAGCTGCCACCACGGTATCTGGTCTCCTGAATACAGCAGACATCCACTTTCTGCGGGATAGGGTTTCCACTACCTCGCAAACTCTTCCTCTCAGGGTGTTCACATTGAGTGTTCCCACCTTGAATTTCCTCAGGTGCTTGCTGGATTCGCCACAATGGCCCGACCCTGCCTCCCACACCTGACAGGAGGCCAAGCGGAAATTTCAATCTGCTTGTCCTGGGATAAGAACTTCATAGCTCTAGCTAAGAAGAGTATCTAGATTATGAAATATATATTTTCTTATTTCTTGATCAAAACATATGTTGTGGGTACTCATTAGAAGCGCCTCACCAAGGAACTTCTAATGAGTACCCGCAACATTTGTTTTCTTTGAGAAATAAGAAAAATGTAATTTTTCGCACAAGTAAATCTTGGTTAAACAAGTGGATTTTAACCATTAACTTGTCTGTGGACAAGTAATAAAATTTGATAATTCCACAACTCTGCTAAAAGAAAATAAATTTTGGAGATATACTGTAATTCTGGAAATTTTGGCTGTGTACACCACAATCTCTTTATAACTGGGATTCAAACTTCAAAGAAAAAACCATGTCAGCTAAACAACTGTGTTGTATCCAAACAAAAATGCATAGATTATAAAGGTGAACTCAAAATTGTTGTATCCAAACAAAAACGTACAGATTCTATAGGAAAATGATCATTTATTTAACATGTGTACAGATTACCGGTATATAGAAAAATTACCATTTATGGTCATTCTTCTATATAATTTGTATTGTTTGGATACAACACTTTTGGAGTACACCTTTAAACCATCTTGTATCCCAAACCGTCCTATAATGAGTGTATTTATGTTCGCAATTTTTGCAGTCAGTATAAAAGTATGAAATTAATTAAATACCAATGGATAAACATGTATATTATGTTTATATATTTATAGTATGAATTTAAATGACAAAAAATGTGAACATTTCTACCCACAATCATGTCCAAAATTAGAAAATCACAAAAGTATGTCCCTGTAAAAAATGCAGTTACAGTATAAAGCCCAGAACAGCCAGGTCCATGTACATATCTCAAAGACTTCCATTCACTCAAAAGAATGACTGTAGGTCTTACATACACTTACAGTATTTAGAAAGGGGGCTAAATGTTAGGATTGATGCAAAAAATAACAAAGTCATAAGACCATGAAAAATTGTCAGATGATGTGGTAGACTTTGAGTTCATGTAAAGGAGAAAGGGCATGCAATGGTTAAATGATTGAAGGTGTTACAGTTAATCAGAAATGGTACTAAACACTAGGGCTAATGTAAAAATGCCATGTTTTTAGACTATGAGAAATAGGCCATTGTCATAAAATGATCCTTGCCTTGTTTGAGTCCATGATAAGGAAAATGTGTTAGCAGGTAAGATGATTTAAGTGTACAAGAAATTAAGTAATGGGCCTAAATACTACTGTCCTTTCGACATATCTTGGAAAGACGTTTTTTGCTCGGTGCTTTATTTTAAATGAAAATCTTTTGTTCTGATTGACCATATCTTATCAGAAACCATTCGTCTTTTCTGTCTCTGTGTTTTGTTCTCATATATTTACAATAAAATTAAATTTACGGCCAAAAGTTGGTCTGACCAGTGCAATTCCTATAGTAAAGTGATTTTTTTGAATTTTTGTTTAAAAAACATTTTTTTGCTTTTCTTTGCTGAACTTGAATTATTGATGTTTCACAACAATATTGTGAAAATTTCAGAAAAATTGAACACGTGGAACTTGTTGAAAATCTTGCTCCAAGTTACCTACCCTACAGATTTCTGCATGATTTGGCTTCGGTTTTACTATGGGAAAAAGTGAAAATATTTGATTTTTTTAAAAACCAATGACTAGAATAAAATTTTTTGTACATAGGTAGTTACGACAAATGGTTTTGCATTAAATCCTGACAAAAGTTTGCAAATTTACTTCTTCTGTGTAAAGCGTCAAGCAAAAAACGACTTTCTGAAATATGTCGAAAGCACAGTAGGGGTGACACAAATGCTGATGGACAGACAAACAAGAAACCAGACCCTACACAACTGCTTACTTAACCCATTTTAGTTTAGAAACCCCTGAAAGGATAACTGGCAAACAGTGCAGACCCAGATCAGATGCTGCAGAATGAGGCATCTGATCAGGGTCTATAATGTTTGCATTAAATACAGGAATTTCTACAAAACATAGTAATAATAAAAACTAACCAGACACTCTGCTATTGGAAACAGATCAGTCCAAAGAGTTGTGGTAGAAGATTCCACTCAATATAAATGGGTTAAGCAGGTGTGAAAAAAAAAAAAAAAAAAAAAAAAAAAAACAATTATCCAATACAACAACTATTGACGCTATCTTTATTTCACAAGGTTTTGAACTTGTGAGCAGCCTCTGTTGCAAGTATTCTCAAAAACAAAACCATTGTGTCATATGAATTACAATACATGACTTCAGAATAAGTTTGTCTTCAAAGTGAGCCATGCCCCTTAAAAAGGTTTTTGAGCATATGCAAGCAGCGAATCTGATACAGGATTCTCTCTAGGATTTTGATAATAGGAGCCCCAAAGCCACTTTCTTCAAAAAGATGGAATCCCACTATGTAAATTCGCATAATTTCTCCAAAAAGTTGGAGTCCCCATTGCCAAAATAAGAGTCTAGTAGCGATGGGAATTGGTTGGATTTTCATAATCGATCATTGGTTCAAAGTAAATGAACGATTATCTATTATAATCAGTTTGTTGCTATTAACTCTGTAATCTGACACTTATGGCAGGGATTCAGTCATTATATATACATATATATGTACATTTCAACATGCATAATTATTTTAAAAATCTAAACAGAGGACTTGTTAAGGAGGAGTATTGGGCAACAATTATGGGATAATTTTTTGATTTTCTCCATAAATACATATGTTGTGGGTACTCATTAGAAGCGCCTTGGCAAGGTGCTTCTAATGAGTACCCACAACATATGTTTTTATGGAGAATTTGTGAAAATTATCCCAGAATTATCATCAAATACTCCTCCTTTTAAGTCCTCTGTTTAAAGCATGCCACACATTACAGGAACTTCTCTTGTATACTGTACTTAATATAGAAAAACTACTGAAACAGTGAAAATGCATATACATGTATATGTATGTGCACTTTACACATTTTAAACTGAAGTTTCAGTGAACTCTTTATACAAAGCTCTATAGACAGATCCCTGAAATGCCACTTGAATAAAAAGGTCCTTGAAACTTACATGTAAGTTATATCTTCGCAGAGTGTTTACTGAGTCTGTGGAAATTATAACTCAGTTTGTATTTAAACAGATTGAAAAAATAGAATTGCTGAATTTTGTTGCATGGGATCTTGGCTTTCAACAGTCTCTTTTTCAGAGCTTTTGTCTGCAAATGATGTATAAGCATAATTTTGTAACTAAAAGTGAACAAAAAATCTTTTGTTTGTAAAGTAAAAATGAAAATCTTCTTTTATAGAGATTTTTTTCACATTATAATTGGTTCAGAATATTGCCTCCGATCATCAATTTGTTGTTGACGAATGAACTATTTTCAATTAAAATCGATCATCGGAACAACACTAGTGTCCAGAATCCCATATTTGGAGTTAATGAGAACCCTGTGATATGGACTCTGAAGGCACATCAGATTGCACAGGATGATTTAGGTCTGCACTATCTAACTTTTCAACTCTGGGTTGGCTCATATACACTTTGTAGGTGTCTACCATATTTAAGAGGAATAGATACACACACAGGCACAGGTAGCAATCCCCATCAAAGCACTTTTTGCCTCCCATCTGAAAAGAAGCTCGGATTATTTTCGGCCAAGATTTTGAGACATTTGTTCATAGTTTTGCCAGTGTTCTCACTGAAACTTGCTAAATGGGAGGAAAAATCTCATATCAAAATGTAATTTACCTAAGGATTTTGCTAAAATTTCACTGAAAATTCATAATTTTCTGCCAGTTTTGGTAGAAAGCAATACATGTATTTTCTCCCATGATATTCTGAGCCAGAATTATCCCAGAAGGAGTCCACTCTAATAGGAAAGAATTTGCTCCCCTTGGGAGCAAATTCTTTCCTTTTAGAGTTGACCCCCTTTCAGAAGGGGAACTGTGCACAAAAAAGTAAAAAGGTTGTCACAAAAGTTTTGCTGTAATAATTGCTAATCTGCTATCAAGTGGACCTAGCCCCTTACAAACTGTATCACAATTCTTTTGAGACTGATCCAAAGACTATCAGAGAAAATCCTCACCTTTGTATTATTTAGCTCTGCTAATCCAGTACTAGCATTAGCTAAGAGGAAGTCGCCACTTAAAACGGCCATTTTATTTCCAAACTCCATATCCTTGTATGTTCCATCATTTGGCTGTAGGGTATCTAAGTTGACAACTCCTTTATGTATCAAATTAGCTGTATGGATCATTTCTGTTACTTCTGCCAGTGTTCTCTGACTGAAGAGAAATTTGTAAACAAAAGAAATGGGACAAGCTGTTGAAAGTATGATTAGCTTAACAAAATTGTTCAATTAACATTATACTGAACAAGATTTCCGCGGAAGGCGTCATCGCACCTGCTGGCGCAAAAGTCACAGGAGCCACAATCAGAATGTCGTTATTAAATAAGTTTATTTCATTCTTAGCTGTGCTTACTTGGAAAACTGGGTTGAAAAAAATGTAGACAAAGTGCCTAGTGGGGCACATATATTCCAGGCCAGTCCCATTCCCTCTAATGGCTATATCTTCAGCACTGACTTTTCGTATCATACAGCCCAATGATAATGGAACGTTGACATAAAATGTGTAAAAGTCACTGGAGCATGAAATAAAGGTCAAGGTCACGGGTCAAGGTACCTGCTAATTCAGTACATCAAGGAGAAGCACAATGCAAGGTATGGTGGTTGTAGGCCTCATAGTTGAGGAGTTATCAAACATCAACATAAAATGTGTCAAATATAGGTCAAGGTCACTGGGTCAAGGTACCTGCCAAGCCAGTGCAATGAGGTGAAGTACTATGCAAGGTTTAGTGGCTGTAGGTCTTATATTTGAGGAGATACCGAACATCAATATAAAATGTGTCAAAGTCACTGGAGTGCACAATATAGGTCAAGGTCACCAGGTCAAGGTACCCGTCGAGTCAGTACATCGAGAAGAAGTGCTATATAAGGTTTGGTGGTTGAAGGCCTTATAGTGGAGGACATATGGAAGGGTGACGTAAAAGGTGTAAAAGTCAATGGAGCGTGAAATATAGGTCAAAGTCACCCAGTCAAGGTACCTGCAGAGTCCGTACATTGAGGAGAAGCACTATGCAAGGTTTGATGGTTGTAGGCCTTATAGTTGAGGAGGTATTGAACGTTGACGTAAAATGTGTAAAAAGGCACTGGAGCGCAAAATATAGGTCAAGGTCACCAGGTCAAGATACCTGCCAAGTCAGTACATATAGGAGAAGCACTATGCAAGGTTTGGTGGCTAGAGGTCTTACACTTGAGGAGATCTGGAACGTTGACGAAAATTATGTCAAAGTCACTGCAGCCAAAATATAGGTCAAGGTCACCAGGTCAAGGTATCTGCTAAATCAGTACATTGAGGAGAAACACTTTGCAAGGTTTGATGGTTGTAGGCCTTATAGTTGAGGAGATATCGAACGTCGACGCAAAATATGTCAAAGTCACTGGAGTGCAAAATATAGGTCAAGGTCACCGGGTCAAGGTACCTGCCAAGCCTGTACATCTAGGAGAAGCACTATGCAAGGTTTGGTAGTTGTACACCTTATAGTTGAGAAGATCTGGAACGTCAACGTAAATTGTGTCAAAGTCCATGGAGCGCAAAATATAGGTCAAGGTCACTGGGTCAACATATCTGCAAAGTCAGTAGGTCAGGGAGATGTGTCATGCAAGGTTTGATGGTTGTTTAGTCTTGTAGTTGATTAGAATACTAACTTTGACATAAATGTCGAACTTCGACATAACAGAACTGTTAAGAGACGGACGGACGGACAGACGAACAGACAGACGAATGGAAAAGTGGGCACCTATGTCGCAAAGTCGGGAGGTCAGGGAGATGTTTCATGCAAGGTCTGATGGTTGTTCAGTCTTGTAGTTGATTAAAATACTAACTTTGACATAAATGTCGAACTTCGACATAAATGTTGACAGACAGACGGACGAATGGACAGACATACGGAAAAGCGGACGCCTATGTTGCAAAGTCAGGAGGTCAGGGAGATGTTTCATGCAAGGTTTGATGGTTGTTTAGTCTTGTAGTTGAAAAGAATACTAACTTTGACATAAATGTCGAACGTCGACATAAATGTTGACAGACGGACGGACGGACGGACGGACGGACTGACGGACGGACGGAAAATCGGACGCCTATATCGCACCCTGCTACAAGCAGGTGCGATAATAAAAGCACTGCACCATGCCCTGCCTCTGCACTTACATCAAGCAAGTGCCATAACTCTGTCAAAAACAAGAATTCCGCGGAAGGCGTCATCGCACCTGCTGGGGCAAAAGTCACAGGAGCCACAATCAGAACGTGGTTATTAAATAAGTTTATTTCATTCTTAGCAGTGCTTACTTGGAAAACTGGGTTGAAAAAAATGTAGACAAAGTGCCTAGTGGGGCACATATATTCCAGGCCAGTCCCATTCCCTCTAATGGCTATATCTTCAGCACTGACTTTTCGTATCATACAGCCCAATGATAATTGAACGTTGACGTAAAATGTGTAAAAGTCACTGGAGCATGAAATATAGGTCAAGGTCACGGGTCAAGGTACCTGCTAATTCAGTACATCAAGGAGAAGCACAATGCAAGGTATGGTGGTTGTAGGCCTTATAGTTGAGGAGTTATCAAACATCAACGTAAAATGTGTCAAATATAGGTCAAGGTCACCGGGTCAAGGTACCTGCCAAGCCAGTGCAATGAGGTGAAGCACTATGCAAGGTTTAGTGGTTGTAGGTTTGATATTTGAGGAGATACCGAACATCAACATAAAATGTGTCAAAGTCACTGGAGTGCACAATATCGGTCAAGGTCACCAGGTCAAGGTACCTGCTGAGTCAGTACATCGAGAAGAAGTGCTATATAAGGTTTGGTGGTTGAAGGCCTTACAGTTGAGGACATATGGAAGGGTGACGTAAAAGGTGTAAAAGTCAATGGAGCGCGAAATATAGGTCAAGGTCACCCAGTGAAGGTACCTGCGGAGTCTGTACATTGAGGAGAAGCACTATGCAAGGTTTGATGGTTGTAGGCCTTACAGTTGAGGAGATATTGAATGTTGACATAAAATGTGTAAAAGGCACTGGGGCGCAAAATATAGGTCAAGGTCACCGGGTCAAGATACCTGCCAAGTCAGTACATCTAGGAGAAGCACTATGCAAGGTTTGGTTGCTAGAGGTCTTATACTTGAGGAGATCTGGAACATTGACGTAAATTATGTCAAAGTCACTGCAGCCAAAATATAGGTCAAAGTCACCAGGTCAAGGTATCTGCCAAGTCAGTACATTGAGAAGAAGCACTTTGCAAGGTTTGATGGTTGTAGGCCTTATAGTCGAGGAGATATCGAACGCCGACGCAAAATATGTCAAAGCCACTGGAGCGCAAAATATAGGTCAAGGTCACCGGGTCAAGGTACCTGCCAAGTCTGTACATCTAGGAAAAGCACTATGCAAGGTTTGGTAGTTGTACGCCTTATAGTTGAGAAGATATGGAACGTCAACGTAAATTGTGTCAAAGTCAATGGAGCGCAAACTATAGGTCAAGGTCACTGGGTCAACATACCTGCCAAGTCAGGAGGTCAGGGAGATGTGTCATGCACAGTATGATGGTTGTTGCAGAATTGTAGTTGATTAGAATACTAACTTCAAAGTAAATGTCGAATTTCGACATAACAGAACTGTTAACAGACAGATGGACGGATGAACGGACAGACAAATGGAAAAGCGGGCACCTATGTCGCAAAGTCGGGAGGTCAGGGAGATGCTTCATACAAGGTTTGATGGTTGTTTAGTTTTGTAGTTTATTAGAATACGAACTTTGACATAAATGTCGAACTTCGACATAACAGAACTATTAACAGACGGACAGACGGACGGATGAACAGACAGACGAATGGAAAAGTGGGCACCTATGTCGCAAAGTCAGGAGGTCAGGGAGATGTTTCATGCAAGGTTTGATGGTTGTTTAGTCTTGTAGTTGATTAAAATACTAACTTTGACATAAATGTCGAACTTCGACATAAATGTTGACAGACGGACGAATGGACAGACATACGGAAAAGCGGACGCCTATGTCGCAAAGTCAGGAGGTCAGGGAGATGTTTCATGCAAGGTTTGATGGTGGTTTAGTCTTGTAGTTGATTAGAATACTAACTTTGACATAAATGTTGAACGTTGACATAAATGTTGACAGACTGACGGACGGACTGACGGAAAATCGGACGCATATATCATCATTTATCATCTGATGCTGCTTAACATTTTTAAAAGAAATCATGAAAATACCTGAAACAGTTTTCAAGACACAGAGTTGACATGAATATATGCCTGAGATGACTATTTTCAAAGTTCAAAGGGCCATAACTCCAAAATAAGTAAACCAGAATTTCAGTTCTAGTTTTCTGCAGATCCCCTCATGGTGTTTCACTAAAAATATCTCAAAACTGTTTTCAATTTACAGAGTAGATACAAGTATATTACAGAAACTGTTACTTTCAATGTTCAAAGAGCCATAACTCAAAACGTAGTTAAGCCAGGTTATGATTCTTTTGTTCTACATGTTACATGTATTTTATGTTGCTTTACATTTTTGCAAGGCTTCAAGAAAATTTCAGGAACCATTTTCAAGCTATAGAAAGGGAATGAGTGTATAACTTGGATCACTGTTAACAGTGTTCAATGGGAGTAATTCCAAAAGCAGGTAATTCAGAGTTACGGTTCTTGTGTTTTGCACATTGTATCACTGTGATATATATTTGCATAAAGTTTCAAGAAAATACATTGTATCTTGAACAGTTTTCGAGTTAGAGTGGACACAAATATATTACAGAAATCACTAAGTTCAAAGGGCCAGAACTCCAAAAGTAGGTTAACCAGAGATACAGTTCTTGTGTTCAGCACCTCTTTTCATGATGCTTTACATTTGTGTGAAGTTCCATCCATTTATTTGGAACAGTTTTCAACTTACACAGTGGACACAATTACATTGTGAAATGGCTATTTTCAATACTATGTTCAAAGGGCTGCAACTCCAAAAGTAGGTTAACAAGAATTACGTTTTTTTTTGTTTTGCATGTTGTCTCATGGTGCTTTACGTTTATAAGAAATTTTATAATAATATCTTGAAGGATTTTCAACTTACAGAGCGGACATGAGTATATGGTAGAAATGGCTATGTTCCATGTTCAAAGGGCAAAAACTCCAAAAGTAGGCAAACAAGAGTTACAGTGCATGTGTTCTGCATGTCATCTCATCGTGCTTCACATTTGTGTGAAGTTTTGTGAAAATATCATGGAAGGTATCCGAATTATGGAGCGGACACACATGATGGAAGTGCTGACAGATGGACGTACAGACACTCAAAATTTCGGAGGATATAACATAATACCCTTTTACGTTTCTTTTGTGGCGGGGCATAGATGAAATATAACATTTCAGATACACTATTTTTGAGCTGTTAGGCAGCTTTTTCAAAAGAATAAGTGTATTTAAATTTTTGGGCTGAAATATTAAATGTCCAAAAAATGCTCTGACCTATGCAATTTATAAAGTGAAATGACCCTATTTTGCCATGAAAAAAAAACTGCATTTATCTGGAGCCCTGAATTATCTGGAAGAAAACTTATACAAACCTAGGATATATTCCACTGACCATTTCATGTGGGTCACACTCCTGCGAACCTGGGCCAGCAGCCTTAGACATGAGAAGGACAATCAAACCTCTAGTTTGTAAGCTGTGCTTTCCATTATCAAGGAAACCTCTGTAAGATGAAAAGTACAAGAAAGATGAAGTCCAGAAAGATGCTATTTTGTTGATACCAGGTCCCAGTTATTCAAAACTAATAATGTCCTTAGTTAACGTATTGTTTAAACTTTGATCATTTTTACATTTGCTACTCACATTTTTTTTTCAGCAAAAATACCTGTGAATTAGATACTGTACTTACAAGAAAGTTAACATTTTGACCACTAACAAGCTTGTTCCTTTTTTGTGAGACTGGATAATTTTGGCTCCAAAAACACAGTTTCAATCATAACACAGTTTCATGAGCAATCTCCATTTTTGATCAATGTAAAAATAAAGATCTTAGTCCTTTTTTTTTTTTTTTTTTCTCGAATCTCACCAATATACATGTATTTATTTGAAAAATTAACATGCCTGCAAAAACTTTTGGAAGTTGAAAAGAATGTGTTTGTAGGTTATTCAGATATAAGGCCAAACAAAAAATATGTGTGTTTAGAGTAATATGTTAGATAAAATAGGTAGGGTAGGGATTTTTTATACAGAATTATACAAGAATTTCCAAATATATTTGAACCACAACACAATTCACTTAAAATTTTACCGTCTTTTTGACTACTCTTTGATATGTCTAAAAAGTACTGACAGATTGGCAAACAGTTAAGACCTTGATCAAACTGTTCATGTAGTAGCAGTTTGATCTGGGTCTACACTGTTTGTTCAGACGTTTTTGTCCAAATATTCAGCATAAATATAGCAACATAAATATTTTAATCCACTAACACCTCATTTTTTTTGGGAGAAAACATTAAAAAAAAAATAAAAATAAATAAATAAATAAATAAATAAAAAAAAAATGGCCAGGTTCAGATGATCTTAGATAGGCTAGGGTTACGCTAAACACATTTTTTTGTTTGGCCTAAGATATTAAAATATGAAATTATGAACATGAAGTAACGTTCTTTTTTATTGCATAAATATCCCTCTGGAAAACAAACATGCCATTATTTTTTATTAAAACATTTAAACCATTATTCAGTATTTTGCGTTATTTCAATATTAATTCTAAAGGTTTTTTTTCTGGTATCTGGGCAGGTCATTCTGGTATAATATATAAAAATCATTAATATTATTGACTGTAAGCTCTTTACATAGTCTACAGAAGAATACATCTGAATAGCATTGATATTCATGATATAAGATATTGTATGCTTCAATAAGATCAACATATTTTCTTCTTTGTTCTAAACTTTCTAAAACGGAAGATTTGGTCTCAAGGCAAAATAGAGATTCTGCACCTTCTGTAACAAGGCTATATCCTTTTTAAGATGGGGCTTCCAAACTACTGAAGCATATTCCAATTTCCAGTAGTGGCCTGGCTGTTGTTTTGTCTAATGTTGATATTGTTGTTTTTTTTTTTGAGTAATTTTTGTGAAATATCTATGAAGACAAGACTAAAGTGGATGGGATTTTTACTTTTTAAAGGCTGACAAAGGGATTATAAAATCCATGTACAGGGTAAGGAAAACAGATTAATAATAAAATGCCCAAGGAGGAAGTTCTGGAAGCAGCTACCCAGAGATCATACACACAAATGTGGAAGAAAATGAAAGGGAATGAAGCTCGATAGTACTCGATAGTCAGGCAGCTAAATGGAGGGTTCTTAATGCAGCACCAAGTATTAGAAACAGATGAAAAACTGGACCACTCTTTAAAATTATTCTACGGCACTACCATGCACTATTTGACAAACTGCCACAATCAATGGTCGGGTATGAAAGCCATGGCCGAGCTGCCGAGCCGAGCCGAAAAAGCCGAGCCTGATATAGTGTTCTCTTGTATTTGTTCTAATGTCTTATGAGTTCATGATACTTATTTCTTTTAATCTTATATTACCATATATGTAAACTGCTGTATTCACAATTAAAATTTGTATCATTACTTGTTTATTTATGACTTTATATCCAGTTTTCCATTCAAAAGGGGTATGAAAGCCACAGCTGCAAAAGGGTTATGATTTTGCCAGTTTGTGAACAAATGGCAATGTTTTATAATCTGAGCATTTGACAGAGGTTGCAAAAAGATATTTAAAAATACTTTGAATCACTATTACATGCAGAAACTGTTTATGTTTCTCATTATTCTTCTTTTTCATCTAAATAACGAAGATCGGCAGAATCTAAAAATAAAATAGACATAAACTATACGAAAATAACCGAAACGGAAAGCAAGAGCATTGAAAGGGCCTAAACTCAAGAATTACACATGTTCATCTAATACCAGTATGATGGCCTACATAAATGAGAAAAACTATCAAATTAGTTACAGATGTGGAGTCATAAATGACTGTATTATTAGCTCACCTGAGCCTTCAGGCCCTTTCAACCATTTCAGTTATTTTTGTTTAGTTTAATATCAGCTCTATTTTTATATTCTGTCGATCCTCGTTATTTGGGTAAAAAAGAAGAATAATGGGAAACACAAACAGTTTCTGCATGTTATTATGATTCAAAGTAATTTTAAATATCTTTTTGCAACCTCTGTCAACTATTCAGATTAGACAATATCGCCACTTGTCCACAAACTGGCAAAAACATCCCTTTCGCGGCCGTGGCTTTCATACCCCTGTTGAATGGAAAATTGGATATAAAGTCATAAATAAACAAGTAATAATACAAATGTTAATTGTGAATACAGCATTTTACATATATGATAATATCATATTAAAAGAAATAAGTATCATGAACTCGTTTGAACAAATACAAGAAAACTCTCTATCAGGCTCGGTTTTTTGGCTCGGCTCGGCTTTTTTGGCTCGGCTCGGCAGCTCGGCCGTGGCTTTCATACCCGACCACAATCAATTCAGAAAACATAATAACCTTGCAGTTTTTAGAAGTGGATGTTTTGTACCAATAAGTTTTCTAATCTGTATTGCTACATTGGCTAGTTCATCACTCAACAAACATCGAAGACTCATAAATGACGTTGGATATCCTACAATTTTCTCGGCGTCAGAGACGGCTCTTTTCCACTCTGATGCCTTAGTTGAGCTCCAGATTGCTAAGTTTCGATACAGATTTAATTTTGCCCTTGAATTTCGAGGAAAACCTAGTAAAACATGGTTTAATATCAATTTCGAATACATGTTTCGACTGTCTTTCAACATATGGTTGTGTAAAACGTCATCAATTAATGCGTAGGAATAAAAACCTGTACTATATAAACCACGAGGATTACCGACTCTCCCTGTGATGTTGCCCGGCTACGTTAAAAATCTAACTGATTCCTTGCGCAGCTCGATAGTGGCGAACGAGGCTAACTGATTGATTGACTACATGTGAGGCGTATGGGGGCATATTTCTGCCACGAGGTAGCTAGATAGCTATCGCGATAATATTGTGGTGATTGGCAGGACTGTCGGCCCGGTTAGCTTAGTTGGTAGAGCACCTGACTTGCAAGCAGGGGGTCTCGGGTTCGAGTCCTGCATCGGGCACACTTTTTCCCCCTTAGTTTACTTTAATGGCGACGAGGTAAACTGGTGAGTGCGGGGAAAGACTAGAAACTGATAGTATGTTCAGTTGATGCCTTGCACTAAAAAGTTAAAAGGGGGAGGAGTGTGGTGATTGGCAGGACTGTCGGCCCGGTTAGCTCAGTTGGTAGAGCACCTGACTTGCAAGCAGGGGGTCGCGGGTTCGAGTCCTGCATCGGGCACACTTTTTCCTCCTTAGTTTACTTTAATATTCTTAATTTTCCAGAAAATAAAAAGTTTTCCTGAAAACATTATCGCAATAACTTGAATTATCTAGATATGTTTTTTAATTTCCAGAAAATATTTTAACGCAAAATTTCGCGATACTGCTCGGAACTGACATAAGTATCTAGATAAAATTATCGCGATATTTTTTTCATGGTAGCGAGGTAGCTATAAATAGAACACAAGCGGATATGACATTCTGGGATTTCTACGCACCGATTGGCGATTACCTAGTACAAACTCATACCTTAAAAGTCGCTGGTAAATACCCTCGGTGAATTTCAACAGTATAAACAAAGGTATTCCGATTTCGATTTCTATCTATAGATAATAGAAAATAAATGGCAGCTCTGGGCACTAATGCAAAAAATATCGCGATAATACTGTAAACTTTCGCGATAATATTTCCAGGAAACTTTAACTATTAAGATAATCTTTTCAGGAAACTTCGAAATATCAAGATAATTATTGAAAGTATCGTAATAGCTACCTAGCTATCTCGTGGCAGAAATATGCCACCATAGAGGCGCTCCCTCTATGTGACTCGGTTGTCTGGTAGCGTTAAAAATCTGATTGATGACTACTTGTTAGACTTTGGTTACCAGAAGAATAACAATACTTGTGCAAGCTTATACCCAAAAAGCGATAAACCGAAAATCCACCGAAAGCACTGCGCTGAAATCACCGAAATCACCGCGCTGAAATCACCGAAATCACCAATGTAGGTGCCAAAAAATGGGGGATTCCTTGAAATAAAGTTGTTTTTTATCAAATTTAATTAGTGTATTTCAACATATTACAATTGATTGTGTAATTAAACGAAAAATTCCATTTGCATGGACCGAAATCACCGCGCTGAAATAATCGAAATCACCGCGCTGAAATCACCGAAACCACCAATGTAGGTGCTAAAAAAATGGGGGATTCCTTGAAATAAAGTTGTTTTTCATCAAATTTAATTAGTATATTTCAACATATTACAATTGATTGTGTAATTAAACGGAAAAGTTCCATTTGTCTGGACCGAAATCACCGCGCTGAAATCACCGAAATCACCAATGTAGATGCCAAAAATGGGTGATTCCTCGAAATATATATATATATATATATATATATATATATATATATATATATATATATATATATATATATTTTTTTTTTTTTTTTTTTTTTTTTTTATCAAATTTAATTAGTAGATTTCAGGATATACAATTGACTGTGTAATTAAACGGAAAATTCCATTTGCCTGGGCCGAAATCACCGCGCTGAAATCACTGAAATATAGTAGCCTCTAGTCTTTTATACAATATTGTATGAAATTATACTAACATATAAAGTTCTTATTTAGATATTGTATTTAGATATTAATCTTTAGACATGATGATATATTTAATAGCTATTAAATTAGCAGTCTGAAAAATTAACTCTTTGTGTTAATCCAAACGGCCATTTTAAGGGCCAGTCACTCACCCCGAAAGAGTAACTGAATGATGTCAATAATGTTCTACAAATCTCGTCAGCCTAAAAGTGTAACTGAATAACGCAATTCTTTGTTCCGTAACAAAACATAGGTTGTGGATACTCGTTGGAACCGCCCTGTCGATGCAATGTAGCAACGAGTACCGGTAACTTATGTGTTTAGTAGAATTCCAAAACTTTTCAGTTTTATAGCCAGATCAGACTGCGCGGATGCATGGCAAACGCTGCGGTGTCTGATCTGTAACTGAAAGATGTCAGAAATGTTCATCAATTCTCGCCAGTCACTCAGTAAGAAGAAGTCACTCTTTGTTCCGTAACAAAATTAAATAGGTTGTGGGTACTCGTTCTAAAGATTATCCACTTTCTATGTTTTAGCAGAATTCCGAGACTTTTTTCATTTTTAAAGCTATATCAGACAGCGCGCATGCGTGGCAAATCGTTTAGACCCTGATTAGACGCCGCATAATACAGCGGCGTCTGATCTGGATCTACACTGTTTGCTATGGGCTGACAGATGTCAGTAATGATCTACAAATCGCGCCGGTCACCCAGTCTGTAAAATTCAGTCTTTGTTCCATAACTAAATTATATAGGTTGTGGGACCTCGTTAGAACCGCAAAGCTGAAGCGATGTTCTAAAGATTATCCGCATTCTATGTTTTAGCAAAATTTGAAACTTTTCATTTTTACAGCTATATCAGACTGCGCGCATGCGTGGCAAACGTGTAGAACATGATCAGAGCCGTGAACAACAAATGCGTTTAACAGACTGCGTGGATGCGTAGGCTGCTCTGCGACTTTCTATGCATAGACCAAAACGCATCTCTTCTCGAGACTACGATCAGCAGATTTAAATATAGTATATATGCTGAATGCACACTATCAAAGCAACGAACACCAAAGACACTGATCAGACTGTGCGGATGCGCAGACTGCTCTGCGACTTTGTATGCATAGACCAAAACGCATCTATTCTCGAGACCACGCTCAACAGATTTAAATAAAATATATAAACATTCTATGAAAGCAGTGAACACTAAATGCACGGATCGGACTGCGCGGATTCAACATTATTACCCTTTTAATTAACCAAGATGATTAAAATAAAGGCGTTGGAAGGGGATCGGGTCAGTAGATGTCAACATGGGAAAAGGTCTTTATGCCTTATGCTAATCATTTCATTAACATATATTTTTTTCTTATTTAAATAAAAGTAATCCATTAAGCATGCCTATATGTGGACAGAAAATATCCAGACCTGCATGCGCATTCTCAAAATAAGAAATCTTGGTGTGTAAGTTGGCTTTATTTAAAGAGGGTGACTTATTTGGAAATGAGAAAATCATAAGACTAATACTGACCGAGCTACAACATCAACCTTTACCATTCTATGGGCTATTTCGGCAGATACCAAATTGATGATATTGAGATATTGAAAATAGGCATTGACATTTCATGCAAACTGTCTCCTAGGAGACAAATTGCATTGAATAGCAATGCCTATTTTGTGGAAAAAAAAATTATGAAAATATTTCATAATGTCGTCTGCTGAAATTATACACAGTCTGCTAGGCGATAATATACCATATCTACTCTAAATAATGGGACACCTGTCCTCCACATACTTGTTCTATAATCTGTAGTCTATTCTATTACAAGTTGATGCATTTAAGATATTGCTGGATGAGCGGCAAACTGTGTAGACCCTGATTAGACGCCGTGTTCTGCGGACCAAAATCCAAACCTGAAAATCATCGTTCTACCTTACTAGTGCTTACCAAATGCTTACCAATCCTCACACTGTTGCAGGTTGTCAAACAACCTTTATAGGTTGATTTGAACTGTATCTCGATCTGGCTGTTGTAGTTCCGTTTCGTAGCAAGTAGACTCGAATTTTCGCGGGTGGTATTTAATTCCAGTGTCGATTGAATCGACTCTTGAAGACGTTGAGAGAGGGGGCAAAATTACAAAATCTGCAGGGTTGTTCCAGTTGTCAATGACTCTAAGGCTGAAAGTATTAGCTCTTACATTTAAATGCGCTCGGTTCTTGAACAACTTAAACCGATTGTCCCTTGTTGTTCTGTAGGTTGCAAACTGAAAGAACTTCTCCCTGTTCATTTTCTCAACTGGAAGTGTCTCTGGATACGATACATTATCCCTAGACCTAGGGATAATAAGCACAGGAGTGCGTCGGAAAAGCGCAGAAATATATATATAACCTTAGAAGTTATAAAAAGCAGTTTTATGTACTGCCGTACCCGGATTGTCTCCAGGTAAGGTACCGTACAACGTACCTCGTAACTGGAGACTGTGGGTCTCCAGGAACGGTACTGTATCCGGAGACCATGGGTCTAAAGATACAATACCGTACCCGAAAACACTTTCTTATCAATTAACTTTTCTTACCTGCATCTGTTTCAAAGATTCAAAACATATCATTACCTCAAATATAATGTCCTATCTTGACAGAAACAACCTACTCTTTAAAAATCAACATGCAATGTAGTTTTTGTACTCGCTTAAGCTGCGAAACTCAACAGTCCATTTTACCAAAATATATAAGTGAAGATACCCAGGAATTGCAACATTGACGGAGCACAGTCCTCCCGAGGCGCTAAAAGAAGGAGAGATGAGGATCAAATAAGGACAAAACGAACGTAACATATGAAACCACAGATGCACAAACAAAGAAGAACTGCAACAGAGGAACCGTCTTGGAACGGTCAGTAGGAAAACTTCTTGGGATGGGGGCGAGGGGCCTAAACCAGTTTTACTCCCGCTAAACCTCACCCTAATTCTGATGTAGGTCCAGATTACAAATACATGTTCGTCCGCGTATGACCTGAAGCTAGGACACACCAAATGAGGGTGTCATACTGACGTCATTATCATGGATATCAACAAGGCTTTTCACTAAATTGATCATTAAAGGCTCTTGCTGAAACTCTATATATTAGGTATCAACCATGAGGTGATCACATGAATCCAGTCGTTCCTTTTCGGTACAACTCAATGAGCTGTTCTCGAGAGTGAACAAGCTTATGATCTGAATCTGAATTGGTTAAAGTGACACGTTGGATGACATTTATTCACCAAAGTTGTGCACTGGAATGCCCTAGCAGCCCATATACCAGTCTTACCCAACCTGGGACAGTTTAGCTTAGCTGGCTGCCAAGTGGCCCTCACATCACCTTAGACACCAGGGCCCAGTTGTTCAAAGCTAACGACATCGTTAGTTAACGATTCGTTAAAATTTACATTGATTGATACGCAAATATGCTGAAATTTTTTGCTGAAAAAATGTGAGTAGCTTTTGCAATGCAAAAGCTACTCACATTTTTTCAGCAAAAAATATCAGAATATTGTATATTGAATCCGCTAAAACAGTTAACGAAATGACCCTTAACGAGCTCGTTAAGCTAACGACGCTTTGAACAACTGGGCCCAGTATTCTGTTTTTATCTTTTAAATATAAAAATGTAAAAATACATCAATGAAGATACCTAGGAAATGCTACAATCGCGAAGCACAACTCTCTCGAGGCACCAAAGGAAGAAGAGATGAGGAACAAATAAGTACAACACAGACGTCACATCTGAAACCACAGACACACAAACACATTTCACATATTACTCATTGCTTTTATTTCAACTACGCCCTACAATTCTTTGTATAACCGAACACCATCTGAAGTCCTCCTCGAAGATAGATAAACAGGAGATTAATCTTGAGACACTATCCTCTGAAGCTACAGTTCGTGACACTGTGGACGTTTGGAACGTATTTTAATCTCTTATTGTAGCTTGGAAGAAGATGGATTTGAAGAAATCAATTCTGGAGATGGGCACATGAAAAACAAGTGAATGATGCTTCCTACTCAATCAGATGTCGTATTTTGCCTGATATTTTCGAGCTGTATACAGGAGAATCAAGAAACGTCCTTTCCTGTGCTCTGGTTCAGTGATTTCCGTTTGTTGGTGCTCTGGGCTGTAAAGACGGAAATAGCCGAGCAGCTGATTGTGTAGCTATGGTTCAGTTCATTACCCAAATGTCGCGTATATACTTATTTTTTCTTTTCTTTTTTTTTCCCAAACATACGTTAGAATACATTGTATGTTATAAGTTACATAAGAATAAAACTTCTGCATACATATGCATACGCATTTTCATTATCTTAGCTACATTTTGCTTTGATTCTGGAGTTTTAAATGTTTATTTCGTGGCTGTAAGGGACAGATTTCTTAATGACGTTTTACGCAAAAAGATAAAACCGAAAGTAGGAAAGGGACAGCGATAAAAAATGAGCAGACGCGTGTTACATATCAACATCTGTTATGGAGCTTCTGTGTTCCTTCGATTGACAAGGAATAGGCCATCACCGTTTGCGTTTCACAAGGTCCTTTTATAGATTTTCTCAATTCTCAATAAAAATATGCCCCGAATTTTCGCCAAATTGAACTGTCGTCTGCTATATACATAAGTAGGTCATTGCTTTCATTATGTGTTTTAGCGGTTTCAGAGAATTGATTTGGGTCACGGCTTAACATTAAGAAATTCACCCCTGATTTCTGGGAAGTCAAGAGAGTGATTTACATGTCATTTTCCTTAAAATTCGCAGGTGATTTCTCGGTAAGGAAATTTATTAATATGTTGCACGGTAGTCTATTTATTTGTTCTATTAACATCCTACTTTCATTTTTGGTAGCAAAATTATTTAATGAGTTTTTCTACAATATTGGCCTAATATATGAATGCTACAAGAAATTTTGCAGCATCCACAGATAATTATATATAAAAAGAAATGCAAACTGGGATGAAAAAAAACAAACAAAAAAAAACTATATATATATTACTCTGCTTTCAATGCGACATCTTTCAGAAAGTCGATTTTTGCATGGCACTTTATGCACAATTTTTGTCATAAATGAATGCAAAATCATTTGTTGTAACTACTTATGCAAAAAAAAAAAAATTGGTTGTATCCTATTCATTGTTTTTTTTTAAGAAAATCAAATATTTTCACTTTTTCGCTCAGTAAAAATGACCATAAAATTATGCAAAAATTGGCAGAGTAGGGAAATTGGAGATAGGATTTCAAAAAGTTCTACTTGTTTAAATTTTTTGAGACTTGAATAATGTTGAAAGGGATGTAAAACACCAAAATATCAACCTATCATTTTTTTTATTTATTAATTTTGTCTGTTTGCTATTAAAAGAGCCAAGTGGCACTTAAAATTTTGTTTCCTGGACTGTGAAATTTAAGGTAATTTTAACTCGTTAAAATCAGAACTTTGAAACTAGAAATGATACAAATGTAGCCTCTAAACTGTATATTTAAATAATGCTTAGCATGCTGGGTAAAATTTTCAGCAGACAGTATTTTGAAATATTTTTTTCTTATTTCTCCCAGTAAACATCAGGCTTTGACATTTCATGCAGGTTGTCTTGCATGCAATGTCAAAGCCCATTTTTTTTTAAAAAAAAAATCAGAAAAGTTGCATCAACTTGTCGTCTGCTGAAGTGCCCACAGCATATCATTTAAGTGTTACTATATCAAGACAAAAATTTCAGTCTAAATGCGTTTATGGAGAAATTGAGAAAATTATCTCAGAATCATCATCAAACATTGCCTGGTCCTTAACCAGTCCTCTCTTTAAATAAAAAGAGTGGTAACTGAAGAAATATTTTTTTCTTATTAAATTTTCTCCATAAACAATGGTAGAAATAAGCTGGGGAAAGAAACTTGCTTGAAGGACAACATAAGGCTAAATTCAACTTGTCCACACACACACACACACACAACACAATGTGATTACCATTACATACAAAACTGATTGCTAATACCAACAAAGTGGGATTTCAGTTGGCAAAGTCTATTGGGAGACTTTGTGGTTTGCTCTGTGGATAGATGGTCAAAGATCCATTGAAGGCTACCATTAATATGAACAGAAAAGGTTCTTACCTGATGATGCATATCATTTTGATGGAATTCCCACCAGGTTGCTAATGTCATCAGTCATCTCTGCTTGTATTAATATTGATGCAGTTAAACATGTTTCATAGAAAAGAAATACAAAAAATAAAATAAAAAATCAAAACAAAAAAAAATCAAATAAAATTATGTCAATTACTTAATTAGTGTGACTATGGAAATACCATGCTCCACTTGTCCAACTTGTTCCTTTCAATTTACTTGTTCTGGGACAAGGACTTCATAGCTCTAGCTAAGAATTGTATCCAGATTATGAGATATAGATGGCATCTTTCTGTGTCGGTGTCTGATCAGCACAATGTTAAGTTTTCAAAGGTGTGCATAGTTTTTTAATTATTTAAGGTACTGCTTTCATATTTGGCCGACACCTACCTTATGGTAAGACCTTTCAATAGCATACACCGCCATCCCCAAGTTAGACTCTCTATATAGGTCAAGGTCAGTTCACACTTTGTCATTTACAGTCATGTTTGCGTTAAAGGTTTTGAAAAGTGAAGGTAACTACTGAAGTAATCAAGATACCGCTTTAATATTTAGCCCACAGTCTACCCTAGGATAAGACTTTTCAATAGCACACACCTCTTAGTCAGGTTGACCTTCTGCCTAGGTCAAGGTCAGGTCATACTTTGTCATTTAAACCCATGTTCAAGTTCTGCGTTCAAGTTTTGGAGTGTGTGTAACTGCTGAAGTATTCAAGATGCTGCTTTAGTATTTGGCTACACCTACCTTAGGGTAAGACCTTTGGATAGCATACATCCCTGCCTCAGTTTGACCTTCTGCATAGATCAAGGTCAGGTCATACTTTGTCATACAGCTGTGTTAAAGTTTTGAAAAGTGTACATGACTGCTGAAGTATGTAAGATATAGCTTTCATATTTCGTCCACACCAACCTATGGGATTCAGCATGTAAGATATAGCTTTCCTATTTCGTCCACATCAACCTAAGGGAAAGTGTTTCAATGGAATATATCCCATCCCTCAGTTTGACATTCTTCGACATCAAAGTCAGGTCATACTCTGTCATTTACAGCTACACTACAACCTCTTTATAACACGGTTTTAGATATACGAGGGATGTTCGAAATGAATTGCTTATTTCTATCTGGAGACTTCAAATTTCAAGTTAGCCCAAAAGTACTCATTTCATGCCCTCGAAGTACTCCCCATGGCTAGAAATGCAAAGTTTCAGTCGATGTATCCACTTCTTGAAGGAGTCACGGTACGCTGATTTGGGCACAGTAATAAGGTACTATGAATGGCAGATCCAAGTGCCTGTCGGGACTGGTATTTCCGCCCAGCAAGGAATGCTTTCAATTTCGGAAACAAAAAGAAATCACATGGGGCAAGGTCTGGGGAATACGGGGGGATGAGGCAAAACAGTTACTTTTTCTTTCTTCAAAAACGCCATAACTATTGCGGAGGTATAAGCTGGGGCATTGTCATGTAGAAGACGGACATGTTTAAAACCAGTGGCAGGGCGTCGTTTCTGATAATACTTTTTCAGTTTCTTCAGTACTACGTCTTTGTAGTACTTTCCGGTGATGCTTTTGCCCGTTTTCACTGGCACTTTTATCGCGACTCCTTCACCAGAGAAGAAGATTGCATACAAAACCTTCTTTGTACTCAAAGAACGTTTGGCAATTATTGGGCGTTTGCTGTGTTTAGTGGCCCAGATCTTATTGCTAGCCTTTCTGACGGGCTCAAAATAATGGACCCAGGTTTCATCACCTGTGACGACATTGGCAAACTGCTTTTTGTCATATTTTGGAAACATTTGAAGCAGCTTTTTGGCCACTTTAACCCGTTGCCTCTTTTGCTCGTCAGTCAACAGATGTGGCACCAATCTAGCAGAAATCTTTCTGACTTTCAAATGCTTCTTCAAAATAAGGTGAACCGTTGAAAGTGATATGCCTACCTTTTGTGCAATATCACGAACTGTAAATCTGGCATCTCCTTCAATGATTTCCTTTATTTTGGAACCGATTTCTTTACGAGATGCAGATTTTGGTTTACCATTTTTCGGTGCATTTTTGATGGACTCTACACCAGACTCATATTTCTTTTTCCACCGCCGAACTGTGTCATAAGACACACAAGAAGGTCCAAAAGCAGTAGAAATTTCAGTCATCAGCTTCTTCGAAGAACAACCAAGTTTTGAGCGAGCTTTGATGTAAGCCCGTATTTCATCTTTTTTGTCGACGCTTCTACCAACCATTTTTACTGCAGTGGTCAATGACTGCGTGTATTCAAATGGCAAATTTTATGTCTTAAACTTAGTCTAACATGTACATTTATACACCATTGTGTAGATATTGAATAACCCTATACAGGTATGTATTGGTTTTTATCATGCCCCACGTGGATATCGAGCTAGAGGACAATAAGCAATTCATTTCAAACATCCCTCGTAACATGGTTCAAAGATGGATCCCAAAAATATATAGATTATATTGAAAAATGACCAAAAATGGTCATTTTTCAATATAATCTATACATTTTTGTTTGGATATAACACATTTGTTTAACTAACACGGTTTATGTCATGGACCCCAACAATAGTGTTATACAGAGGTTGTGGTGTATGTTTAAGGTTAAATTGTGCATTCATCTTTAATATTTAAACAGCTTTCTTATTTGGTCCACATCTATCTTAGAGACTTTCAACCTAGGTAAAGATCAGGTAGTTCTTGGTTATTTTATAGTGTTGACGTTCTTACCTTACCCCTCAGTAAAATATAACCTCAGTGTCATGGTGTATGGATGTATATTGTTTTTTGAATTAAGGTCAAGGTCAAGCTTGTTTTGGAGAGTGATATGTACAATGAAAGCATTCAAATTGCAGTGTCCATGTAATAAGTAGTTTTATTAATGAATTGCCTCATTTGGTGTTGTAATGCTCTGTCTTATGTTCCTCCATGTGTCTTCTCAGATTTTGTCTTTTTTTTTTCTCTCTCAATTTTATCTGACTTTTCCCCTTTTGTCCTGATTTTCCCAATCAACCGATCAATCAGCAGTCACAGTCTTCTGAACAATGAATTTACTTCCAAAGATTTTCATATCAGATCACCCCTTTTCGACCAGCTGTGTTGTCTTCCGACAACTCTTGTTCTTGTTTTTCATATTTCTCGAAGAAAAACATGTTGTAGGTACTCACTTATGAGTATCCACAACATAAGTTTTGTTAGAGAAATAAGAAAAAAATTAATTTTCTGGGCCCAGTTGTTCAAAGCATCGTTAGCTTAACAAGCTCGTTGGTGGTCAAATTGTTAATTGTTCTAGTAAATACAATATCTAATTCACATGTATTTTTGCTGAAAAATGTGAGTAGCTTTTGCAAAAGCTACTCACATTTTTTCAGCAAAAATATTAGCGTATATGCCATATTTAATTATCAAAGTTTTAATGATATGTTAACTAACAACATCGTTGGTTTTGAACAACTGAGCCCTGGCAGGTAAATCTTGGTTGGACAAGCAGATTTTGAGCATTCACTTGCCCATGGACAGGTAATAAAATTTGATAATTCCACAACCCTTTTCTTAGAATTTCAGATTGTCCTGAGGGCAACAATCCAAGAAAATAGCTTTCCTCCCATCAAATTTAGCCCGTGTCAGGCAAGGGGACTATTGCTTATTTCTAACACTGCATAAAACTTGTATTCATAGATACTTATTAGATTTGCTTCTTTTCTAGAGTTATATAATAGTTAACCCTTGTCCTGCTGAACCGGATATACCCTGTCTTTGCAAACAGTGTAGATCCAGATCAGTTGGCTTCTGAAGAAGCCAACTGATCTGGATCTGCACTGTTTGTCATTGAATATGTGAATTTCTATCAAAAACCCGGATCAAGTAATCTTATTGCCTGGAAATTAGAAGTGGGCATGGCATCTTAATTTATTCAGCATGACAAGGGTTAATTTAATTTATTTTTTCAGTTACAGTCAAACCTGTCTTAAAGACCACATGTTAAAAGGCAAGTCTTTAAATAGACCATCAAAAGGTAAATAAGAAAAATGTACTGAATTATGCAAGCACCCATCTTTAAGTAACCATATTTTGGCTTTTTCTTGTTTGTTTAATGCTTGTTTTTTCTGTACTGGCTTTAAGCATGAAATATATTTTGCTTTTGGCTCTGTTTTACTTTTCTAGAATTGTTTCAAGAGCCTTAGATGTGATTTAGTTATTAAAGTTAGTTAGTTTTACTGACTGATTTTAAACATTTTAATATTTAATTTTTGTCAGTCACTCTTCATCTCCGATTTTTATCAGTTATAACCCTAATCCTGCCATTTACAGTTAACACAGCTACTGATAAGGCCTGTTTTTATCAACCAATATTTATATTTTTCTTATTTCTCACTTAAACATGTCATGGTTACCCTTTAGAAGCATCTTTGAGAGGCTTTTGAAGTCTTCAACTGAGTACCTACAACATGTTTTCATGGAGAAATAAGAAAAAATATTTATCTAGGTACTCCATTTATCTGGAGCTATGAATCAGGCCTTGATAATTACCATAGTCATTCTCTGAAGCTTAAAACTTGTCCTGCTGAATAAATGAGGCTGCTACTCCTACTTCTTATTTTCAGCCAATCAGATTGCTTGATCCCGATGTTGCTATAAATTCATATACTTAATGGCAAACAGTGCAGATCCAGATCAGTTGGCTTCTTCAGAAGCCAACTGATCTGGATCTGCACTGTTTGCAAAGGCAGGGTATATCTGGGTTCAGCAGGACATCCATCTGATCAGGGTCTACATGGTTTACAATTCATCAGCAGTTTTAATACCGGTAGTGAAAAGGACACTCAAATTTAAGGGAGCTATGTTTCCGGAAAATGAGGGTAAATACAACTGTTTGTTTGCTGTTTTTGTTTATTTGTTTTTTTTAGACTATGAAGTTTGAACTGAAACTGTAGTTCAGTAGACATTCAAAGCTCCAGATAAGAGAGGGTATGAACATAATATTTTTGTTATTTATGCACAAAAACATATGTTGTGAATACTCATTAGAAGCGCCTCTGTGAGGCATGTCTAATTACCCATAATATATGTTTTCATGGAGAAATAAGAAAAAACATTAGTATTTTTGGTTGACAAAAGTGCAATGACATTGTTTACTTGATTACCTTGATCCCATTCAGGATGAGCTATAGTGATCACTTTCTGTCTGTGCATCCACATTTGGACCACGTCGAGTGAAAAACTGCCTTTGAACATGTGCAAAATGGGGAGATTCAGATCATCCTGAGCATGTGCAAAGAACCATCCGGGCCTTTGCCCTCCATTCATACATTCTGTAGTATCCAATGATTCTGTTAGCAAACAGTGAAGGCTCTGATAAGACAGCATGGAATAGCAAACTGATCTGGGCCCTTTCTGTCGGTATTTGGCCATACATGTTTTTGCATGGCACGGCCTAGGCTCAACTATCAGCGCTTACAATTTCAACTCTGTTTCAATTACACGCTGAATTTTCACCCCATTCATTACGATACTTGAACTCTGTAAATGACCTTTATATTTCAGTATTTCACCAATAGTCGCTTTGTATCGCTCTCAGCCGAACGTTCCGTAACATGACTAGGTATAGGCTGATTTTTCTCCCGATTTTTCTCCTGTTGTTAAATGGGGGGTGGGGGGGGGGGGGTCCTTTTTTGTGTGTGTGTCTTGAAATCTGATACTTACAATCTGTCTGCAGTTTGTTCTGCGAAATAAAACTGTAACTAGCCTATTCAGATTCTGAAGAAGCCAACTGATCTGGATCTACACTGTTTGCAAAGTAAGGGCATATCCGGGTTCAGCAGGACTAGGGTTAATGTAAGACACGGTATCAGATAAACAGATAAAGCGAGTTGTTTTTTGTGATAATTTATGGATAATTCTGTCTGATTCGCCATAAGACTATTTCGCCATTCATTAGAATTGCCTCATTTCTAATGAATATCTACAACATATGTTTTCATAGAGAACTTACGAAAATTATCCCTAAATTATCTCCAAATACCTACCTGATCTATTGCTCTACGTAACACAGTTGTGTATTTGTATCACATGGTATCTAAGCGGTTTGGTTGTAATAGGTGCTCTAATTGGCTCTTCAGCTGAAGGGGACTCCTCTGATTATAAATAGCTGCGGAGTAAGCAGTTATCAATGAAACGGTGGAAGATAAAACAGAGGTTTGTCTATGAAAAAACTTGAGTTAGCAAATCTCTGTGCAAGAGAGTAGGCACGGCCCATTTGATCAAATTTCATGTGGAGCCTCATGTAACCAGATAATGACCTGTATAAGCTTTAAGCTTACCATCTGATCCTGACACTTTATCTGTTGTAAAATTGATATCCATGTAATTGAAAGAATAAAATATTGTTTAACCCATTGTAGTCAGGAGACCCTAAAAGGGTAATTGGCAAACAGTGCAGACCCAGATCAGACACTGCAGAATATGGCGCCTGATCAGGGTCTTCACTGTTTGCAAATAGTTAAGCCATTTTTCTGTAGGAATATCTGAATCTCATAGCCGTACATACCTATAATTGAAATTGGATTCTTCCAATATATAGTGAGGGGGAGTCTATTCATGTCTACAATGGGTTAAACCAATACTGATAACAGCTTGAATTCATGAAATTAAACACACTATTTCCACAAAATTCAAATACCAAGAACAAGTTGTTTTGACTCACTGTCTTACATTCAAACACACCTCATTATTTTAAAAGATAAACCAATATGCATATCTTGTCATCAAAATTTTACAGCAAAGCACATTTATCTTGAATGTGTAGATTTTTGATGAGGTGAGAATTAATTTGATGGGCTTCCAAAAGGCAAAATTAAGTGAGAATAGGGACTGATATTATATACATACTTAACTATAAATAGATTAGTTTGTCTGAAAGTTTAGTGAGACGACAAAATCGTCCCCATGCTTTTATACCTGGTATGACAAACCTTATCAGTCAGGCGCATAACTTTTAAAGGTTAAACTTTTGAGAAGATTTATAACTTGGTTAAATTAAGATTTGTGAACTTTCTTTTGGCTGAAGGTTTTAACTTATTTAGGCTATTTCTCACAACCTCTTTCAGTTAAAAAGTAGATTTTTTTCATTAACTTCAAAGACCCTGCATACACAATTCTAGACCATGTGTACAAAATTTTATTGCTTGATCATCTATTTACATAACAGGGCCCAGTTGTTCAAAACTAACGACGTCGTTAGTTAACGATTCGTTAAAATTTACAATAAGTGATACGCAAATATGCTGAAATTTTTTGCTGAAAAAATGTGAGTAGCTTTTGCATTGCAAAAGCTACTCACATTTTTTCAGCAAAAAATATCAGAATATTGTATATTGAATCCGCTAGAACAGTTAACGAAATGACCCTTAACAAGCTCGTTAAGCTAACGACGCTTTGAACAACTGGGCCCAGATCTTTCATACAAAATTAACCACTTGCCCATGAAAAATTGCTTAAGTCTACAATCAGAAGCTGAAAATATGACACAAACTAAAAAATAACTGAAACAAATTAACTCCACAAACTGTAGTGAATTTGTTAAGTCTTTTGAATTAAAAAAATAACTTGAAGAAGTTATGCTTTTAGAAGGTATGCTTATGAACTGTTTGTTGCAAGTTTGGGACAAACAAATGACATATAATTGTTTACCTGTGGAAAACTGTTTGCTATTTATTAACTGTGTCCAAACTAAGATTCCACATACATCACAGAACTTCTCTGTATTAAATTGTTAACACTTGTCCTGCTGAGCCTGGATATACACTGCCTTTGCAAACAGTGTAGATCCAGATCAGTTGGCTTCTGAAGAAGCCAACTGATCTGGATCTGCACTGTTTCTCATTATAAGTATGTGAATTTATATCAACAATCTGGAGAAAGTAATATTGTGATATTTGTCTATAAGCATAGCACTTGATAAAATGCTTTTTTCAATACAAAAGAATTGATATTTTTCTTATTTCACCACGAAGACATATGTTGTGGGTACTCATTAGAAGTGCCTTACCTGATATTTTCCTTATTTCTCCATGTGAGGTGCTTCTAATGAGTACCCACAACATATGTTTTTGTGGAGAAATATAAAAAATATTTACTTGATACCCACTCTTATCTAGACCTATATATAAGTACTGTAAAACAGGACCAAAATCATCCAGGTTCCAATTATGAACAAACAAACTTGTAGTTCTGACCGCAAAGTACATCTTTCTCCTAAGAAGTTCCTATTTGGGTGGTTTTTTACAGTAACTGTCCTAAAATTTTGAATTTATCCCATCCTTTATGACCTAAATTTTGCTTTTTATGCAGTTGTTTCTTAAAACTCTTGGTGAAAAGGCAAACTGTGTAAACCCTAATAAGACTGTTCCAGCAGTCTGGTCTGGGTCCACAAAATTGCATATGCCACTTTGTCAGACATTTTGGTGAATGAAATTTTAGGACATTTACCATGTATAAAAATGGAATGCAGTATGTACGTACCCTAAATATTGGGACATCTTGACACTCTGCCATATTCATCAGTGTGGGGAATCCACGTGACCAAATGACTAGGTACACAGAGTTTGTTACTATTTTTAGCTCGGCATATGGTAGGAAATTTTAGAATATCTCTATTCGTACCAAATGGAATTTGTTCAAATAAAGTGCAGAGTATACGGAAAATCAAACTCTTTCTGTAAGCGCTATTCTGCGATCTGGTCTAATTGTTGAGAACATTCAAAAAACATTTTTGCTGTCAGTCTGGGCTACTGGGACAATGTACATGAATTTTGAGAAAAACATTGTCTGAATGTTCTTGAGAATCAGACCAGATTGCAGTATAGCACTTACACCGCAAGAAAGAGCTTGATCTTCCGCGTACTCTGTGTTTTATTTGAACAAATTCCATCAGGTATAAATCAAGATATTTTTAAAAAATCCTACCTCGATCCTGATGCAGAGCTAAAAATAGTAACAAACTCCATGCACTTAGTCATTTGGATTCCCCACACTGTTTACAGGACTTGGTAATGAGTATTTGATGATAATTCTGGGATAATTTTTCTAATTTCTTTGTAAAAACATGTTTTGGGCACTCATTAGATGGGCATCATCTTCTAATAGATACCCACAACCTATGTTTTTATGGAGAACTGGAGATTATATCCCAGAATTATCATCAAACAGTCCCCCTTAACAAGTCCTCCACATGATATGTGTCCCAAAATTTTAACAAGTCCATTTTACTACTTAATATGTCAAAGGAACTGAAGGAGTGGCAACAGTGTAGACCCAGGCCGGACACTGCATTTTTATACCTATCTGTCCCAATACTTAGGGCAATTACTGTAGCAACAGGATGTATATCTAATTTCACCTTTATTGATAAAGGTTTAAAAAAAATAACCCTGTCAACCTTTTAAATAAGATTCCATGAATGGATCAAAATACATTTCCTTGAATGCCTAATAATAAACAAAAAAATATTTCCTTACTTCCTGTTTATGTTGCTCATAGCTCTAAATAAGAGGTGGATATCCACAAAATATATTTTCCTTATTTTTCCACAAAAACATATGTTGTAGGTTCTCATTAGAAATGCCTCGATGAGGCACATCTAATGAGTACCACAACATGTTATCAAAGAGAAATCAGAAAATATTGGTACTTTTAGGTTAATAAAAGTGCTTTCTCCAGAGCTATGGTTACACTTCCATAGCTGTGGTGTTGTCTTTATAGTATTACCATAATAACCCTAAGTATTGGGACAGGTAGGCCTTTGCAAACAGTGTAGACCCAGATCAGACGCCGTGGAATGCGGCGTCTGATCTGGGTCAACACTGTTTGCCATACATACAGCAGTATTTTAGACACATAAAGAGGTAGTAGAATGGACTATTCCAAATTTTAGGACAAGTATGGTAAGTAGATAAGATGTCCCAATACTCAGGGTAAATATGGTATTTTGTATTGTTTATAAAATCCGGCAATGAATAATCATGGTCATATTATGGGTATTTAGAAGATAATTTTTGCATAAAAAGCTTACCTTGTGGGTATGTTAGAATTGCCTCATTGTGATTCAAATGACTACAGACAAGTAAAGATTTTAGTGCAAAAGTAAGAAAAATGTGTCCTAAATTATCCATAGTTATCAGCTGATCTGTAGCTCTGATAAAAGTAGTTTTATGTTCATTTAGCAGAATTAGGATCTTTCTCGGATTTTGATAATATATTGATTTTCTTAGTAACCTGTGCTTTGAACTGTATCTTTACCTCAGTATGTAGCCAACAAGTACAAAATTTGCTGCAAAAAGCAGCATAACGGGAAGCACGGCGCCCAAGAAAAGGCTGAGCTAAAAATATGCACTGTTGCCAGTCTTTATACAGCATGATCAGATTAAAACTGCAAAACAGTTTGCCTGATGTGAAAATCAGGTGTAAATTATTTTTTTTAAAAAAAAGGACAGTTTTTTAAGAGTAATAATTCTGTTAATTTTTTGGTACACTGTAACCTTCATAAACATGGGCTGCTGTACAGAAAGTCTTGTATTGTTCACCAAGTATCACCTTTTCAAATTAAAATATGTACATGTAGTAGTAGGTTTGAAAGAAGAGGAGCTTGGCAGACAGACAATATTATCATTACCCTTCGCTACTGTGATGTGGCGGGCTATAAAAATGAAACCTCATCTTCACAATCAGTACCAGAATAATCATATGTGTAATTGATATATTGCTTTACTTACTACTTCTTCACAAATGGAAGAGATTGATTCGTCATCAGATGCTGAGCTTTGTAATGTTGAAACGGAGACACTTACTGTTAGGTTGCTTATATAGAATCAAGTTCTGGGCCCAGTTGTTGAAAGCTAACGTCCTTAGTTAACGATTCGTTAAAATTTATATCGTATGATACGCAAATATGCTGAAATTTTTTCTAAAAAAATCTGAGTAGCTTTTGCAGCAGAGCAGTGCAAAAGCTACTCACATTTTTTCAGCAAAAAGTATGAAAATACTTCATGTTGAATCTGCTAAAACAGTTAACGAAATGACACTAAACGAGCTCGTTAAGCTAACGATGCTTTGAACAACTGGGCCCTGTAGCTCAAAGTTAACGACGTTGTTAAGAAAATGTTAAAATTTTTGTGTTGTGATATGCAAATATATTAACTTTGTGGGGAAAATGTAAGCTTCTTTTTTCAATGCAAAAGCTTCTCACTTTTTTTTTCTGCAAAAAATATGCGTGTATTTGAATTAACTTTGCTAAAGCAGTTAACAAATTAACACTTAACAAGCTCATTAAGCTAAAATTACATTGAAATTACCAAAAGGCTGGCAACTGTCTGCAATTTATCCAAGCCGCCTACTGATGAATGTCATCATTCTATCACTTACCATGCTTATCTCATCAATTACAACAGTATGAACACCAATAAATTTTCTCCGCAATGAGCTGAGTGCATAAGAACTAAGACCAGCATAATTTAAATACCTGTCAACAGGAATATGGAGCAAAGAATGAATAGTTATATATAGAATATATATGCCTAGCTACTGTCCCAGTCGGTGAGCAACACTTTACATGTGAAGAACCAAGATGAACTCCTGTGTATAACTGCAAATATGCAACAATGATCTTGAGAAGGTATGATTTACCAACACCAGCACCACCAGTAATAAAAAGTAAAAGCGGTTTATTTCTTCGGCTGGAAAAGTGGTTTTGTACAATTTGTAATGCTCTTTTCTGACAATTAGTTAAACTATTTATAGACAGAGAAAACTCATCATGGGACATGTAACACGCAGACATTTGATGATAGTGCAACAAATCTGCATCAGAGTTGCAACTTATATTTGTATATGACCTTGTTGCGGCAACTGATGAAATGTTCAACCCTATATCAATGTTTGAAGGTACATCTTCTACACCAGATTGTTCCTCAAGCTCAGCCTCAGCAAGACGAATGCACCTAATACAGTTTTCAACTTGAAGTAAAAAAGAGTTATGCATTTCCACTGAAAAGTCGAGCAGTGAATGTTTCGCATTGAAAGCTGCTTTTGCGCTTGCATATGTACCAACAAGGTCCTGTTCAGAACGAAAAGGTAGCAATAACATAAGCAAAGTAAAGTAGTAACCATCATTGGAAACTGACAAATGAGGAAACCGAATAACAACTGATGACTATCGTTTCCGAACCCAAACATCATACTTTTCTATATAAACTCTTTCCAAGCATCTTGTCTGGGACTGACCAGCTGGAGCTGGACATTTTAAATACCAAGAAGCAAAGAAATGTAGAGACACTGTTTCTATGGACTGAGGTTGTGCCATATAGTAATCAATGATATTGTGCATAAATATGTCTGTCTCTGTATCATTCATGGCTTCAATTTCAGCTAATTGTTTTAACATTTTAAATCTTTTGTTCTGAGGCCTGATGTTCAAATAAACAACAGACCGTGAACATTGAATAAGTTTAAGGTGACTAAGACGAAATGCTGCCTCTTGAGCAGAAACCTGTCTGTGTTTTAAAACACATAAACCAATATTCCAAAGACGCTGGAAAACTGTCATTTCTGGGTTTTGGTGAAAAACAGTATTTATTAAATTGCCAAGTGCACACCTCAATTCATCAGGTTCTGATTTACATAAGTAATGACAAACATAATATGCTGCTCCATCAGCATGATTTATGAGCTGTACATCCATATTTGCTCGCCAGTGAAGCAAAATTTGAGGGTTATAAGCATTTATGAAAGCAGAATTTTTTGGCCTATATGTTTCATAAAACTGGCCTCTATTCTTCATAGTCATAACCCTTGAAAGTAATCTGCTTTTTATGCATTCACGTTTCGGAAAACCAAAACGACAGGGGTGTTTTCCTGAACGCATGCAATAGTTGGAATGTGAGTGAGTTTGAAGTTTTTTAACCAGATGATACAATTCAGGATTTTCAGTTTCCAATGGGATATGTGTATGAATGGTATTAGTAATGTATTGCAAAACAGTTTCGCTTGTATTTTCATTAATATCATTAGGCACATTACCAACCCAAAAGAATATGTGATAGTGAGGGGAGCCCCTATTCCGAAATTCCACACGTGCAAAAAAATCCTTGACAATACCTAGAGGTTTCACAGGCCCATGAATTACATATTTCATCAAAGCAGTAAATTGGCGGTCAAAATGAATTGCAGTCATTAAGGGATCCTTCCTCATGCTGGAAAAAATGAGTGCTTCGACACTGCTTCAGCATAAGATAAGTTTTCCAATTGCATGCCCAATTCTGGCCAATGCAAATCGTCTGCTGAAAGAGTCATAAATAAGGTAGGAGGACCCAAGCAGCGAAACATGGCTAAAAGGTCATACAAGGCATTTCGAAAATAAGCAACTGTACCACAAATATTTTTCATGAACATATATAAGTTCTGAAGAATGTCAGGGTCTGTATTTCTAGACCGAACGTCTGCAGCTGTAGTTGGCAGACCTGGCCCTGTATCAGAGAAGCCTTTACGCATTTTCATGCAAATACCAATATCTTTCCTCAGAAGATGTTTATCGTATGATACAGCAGCATGCAACATATATGAGATATCTCTTCGCCAATAACCATGGCGGTTGTTCAACCGGTATCTGAAGTATAAACTTGGCTGAATGCTTTTTCGTCTTGGGTATGTAAAGCCAAATTTGCCTGAAGGGAAAAGCCATGGGAATGCCTTTTCTTCACCAAATGGCATTTCATATATGGAGACTGGGGTAGCATCATTACGAGGAATTAAAAGTGGGCTAGCTTGACTAGATACTGAAGAACCCAGGTTTGTGTTTCTCAAGGAACTCTGACCTCCTGTCTCAGTGTTACTGCAGTACTCAACAGGAGCAAACGTTACATGCTCCAAACAGCTAACAGTATCTCTTATAACAGGAAAATCAGTTGAACAAATAGTGCTATCATCAGAATTACAGGAATTTAAATTCAAGTCTGCTATTCTTGTGTTTGCATACAGTCTATTATTAGCTTTAAGCCATACAAAACCTCTTACAACTTTAAATGGATCTGTTAAAAAGCACCCCCTTGAACCAATTGTGCTATCAAATTCAAATTGCACCAAGCACATGTTGTCAATACCTGTTATTTCTTCCACGAATGACTCAACATCTCTTGGCATGTCAACTATTAGACCTTTCTCAGCATACTGTCCACCAGGAAGTAAAATGACAGTCATGCAAACTTGAATTCTGGCTAAAAGTTTCTTTTCTAGTGAGCTTAAAGAACTGATTTCATTGGGAATATAGTCTATACCAAGAGCATTTAGTTCGGAGCTCAAAGGAGGAATAGTTCCTTGACATACATATTTATAACAGGTGTGACAAAGTTGTGTAGAAGAATTGAATTTCAAAGTCTGTATAACTGAATTATTTTTACAACCTAAATGCTTGACTTGAGATGAGAAAAGAAATCGGTCACAACATTTGCACCAATACTTAGGTGTGCTACGAATGTATGATTCATAATCTTGGTTAGTTTGGTCAGACATACACACATTGGTATTATCACTGACTGTTGACCTCTGCTGGTCACTAGTACTAATATTACAAACAGCAGCCACATCTGAGCTACACATAGTCAACTCACATGTAACAGAAGACATATTCCTACCATGAAGTTGTGTCTGCTGGCTTGCATACAAATCACCAATTGTCCTGCGATCTTTATCTTTGCATTGCTTTTTATAAGATTTTCCTTTAGGTTTATTTCCAGGCAATGCATGGTATGTATGATCAAATTCATGTATTACACTGTCAACAGCTACATGTGCATCAGTTGGAAGAATGAATGTGTTTATTTCAGCTTCATCACATATCATTTCTTCGACATGTTCAGTACTCTGTACTGGTTCATTTAAGATGGCACTAACCAACTCTTCTGGGCCACGCAGTTGAACTGGAGATATGTTAAAAATATGATCAGGATAGACTGCAGATAAATACAATGACAAACCATTTACATTATCATAACACAGAAGTATGCTTCTACCTGCTGAATCAATTTGACCCACTGCATTTCGTGAATGCGAGTCGAAAACAAAAAACATGTCATTGCTTCTAAATAAGGCTACTGATCTTCCACCAAAAAAGTTCCAATAAGCCAAGGAGACTGATTGAAAGCCATTTCTAAGGCATCTATTACTGTGTGCCCGCCTGCCTCTACAACTGCCGGACGGTTATTAATAGCCCCATGAAAAGTTGAACCCAACCTCTGTTGGTATCTTGCACCAAAAGCAGTAAATTCTAATGGCAAATCTTGATGCCCTAAATAAACAGTGGCATCGCCATCATATCTACTTTGAACGATACTGTTATACAAAGTATCACCTTCAAATACTACAGTATCCAAATGCTGTGATTCCCATGTGGTCACATCTACTTTAAAGCAGGCAAAAACCAAAGCAATTAATGCAATGGCTGTACACTGAGTGCCAAAGGAGGCGCTCAACACAGAAATGCCCAATGAACCCTGATGAATACTTCCCTGCACAAACCTCGAGCAAGGCATCTTATGGAAAACAATACAGACGAGCACGTCTTGCTTTTTTTGTGGGCAAAAAGTGTCTTACCGAGTCTGGTAAAAGGACTAAATAAATGTCACGAATGTGGATACTGCCTACAGAAACGGGCGGTGAAATGGTCATAAAAGTTCCGCTAGGATTGAAAAAAACATTCCTTTTTGTATCGAATTATAGAGCCTCGACAAATATTTTAATGCACGCAAAAATACAACCAACGAAAAAGCAGATACATAGCAACATTTATGTTTATTTACCCAAACTCATGCAGCTTCGATTCATCCAATATGGCGATCCGATCCGCCGATCATTTTTCTGCCGATCATAAATTTTATTTTTGTCATTATATCTAAACTACGATTCAAATGTCCAGTATATCAGTTTTGTATTATCATACATTGCTTAATTAAATATTCGACAAAAGATATTTCGTTTTTCAATGCTTTTGGATTTGATTTTTAAGCAGTTTTCTGTCTTCTAGGGGTATAAAAGCCAAGTCCAGTAAATATAAGAAAATCATAGTTTTCTCAGTAGTGAAGCTAATATATACAGAGATTAGCTCTGTCGCAGAGAATAAATGGTCACTAGAACATTCAGAGCTTCACTACTGAGAAAACTATGATTTTCTTATATTTACTGGATCGGATCGGACTTGGCTTTTATACCCGACCATTTTCTTCAAAGGCACGCGCTGACTGGTTCTCCACATAGAAAAACTAAAACGCGAAATCTTCAAATTAGAACGGGTACCAGCTCCAACCCGATATTTTTCGCCCCGCCACAAAAACCGAAAGGATACTCCTAAAATATCCGGTAAATAAACGCATGTTGGTTATACAAACAGGGAAGTTTGGACCCTGTATTTATCACGTAGCTGAAACATTATTTCTGTCCACAATTTGTAGCACATTAATATATCACAGGACCTTTTATTTAATACAATCGTCATATGTTTTTAAAAAAATGTGAACCGAAAGGTTACGCCGTTTCCGACACACACTAACAGTTACAAAGTAACCACAATATGCCCGGCGCTGATGCGCCGTGCAATCACTAACAGTGACTGGAGTGTGGTAACATTTTGCATGCTGGGTAAAAATTTCAGGAGACAACATTTTGAAATATTTTTTCTTAATTTTCCCCAGAAAATAAGATTTGGCACTTCATACAAATTGTCTCGATCCTTATGAAGTATCAGATCCTAGTTTCTAGATAAAAAATAAGAAAAATATCAAAATATCATCAGTTTGTCATCCGCTGAATCTGCTAATAGTATGGTAAGCATGAAGTAATATTGCAGTTAAAAGAATAACATTTTAAGAAATCTGTTGTTTAAGATTACATTAATTAGCACAGATGAAAGAAAGGAGGACAAGTATGTAGATGAAGAGGTATTTAGATGACTTGTGTTATATGCTTACTAAATATTCTATTGTTGTTTTTTTTTTGTTTTTTTGTTGTTTTTTTACAAGTTTCTAGAAAAATGTTTTATATATACGTATTTGTTTATGATGCTGAAACAGAATATGAAAAGGTGATCTGTAAATGTCCTAAAATTTTCAAACACTTTAGTCCATACTATTTTGGCCTAATTTTTGCTTTTTATGCGGTGGTTTCTTAAAATACTTAGTTGAATGGCAAATAGTGTAGACCTTGATCAGACTGCTCCTTCAGGAGCAGTCTGATCTTGGTCTGCACTGCTTGCATATATTATTTTTGTCAGAAACATTGGTGTTCAAAATTTTAGGACATTTACCATACATATAATATTTGAGCCAGCGCATGACAAAACTTACAATAAGACCTGTGTGACCAGCAAAGACTCAGATCAGCCTGTACATCCACGCAGTATGGCAAGGGTTCTTGTTTATCCCTGGAGGCTGCAGAAGGCACATGCTTCCGGTGAAGACTGATCAGACTGCACGGATGCACAGGCCTATCTGAGTCGCACAAGTCTTATCGAAGGTTTTATCGTGCACTGGCTCATTTGATAGTTCACTGTAATTTGGTCAATGTTCATTTGATATTTTTTTTTTTTTTTTGTTTTACAATATCTGAATTTAAATATTAGCAGACAACAGTTTTTAGGATACATATATTTGTTTTAAATTCAGTCTTGACATATATATGAGACATTTCTGCTTCCGAAATTCTGGGGTAAATACAATGTAAGTGAAAACAAGTTAATGTCTATTCATTTGCAGTTGCTTTGACCATGGACTAAAGATGCATTTTATTTTGGTATTTTCATTGGATTGTTTTTTTCTCTCAAACTTTTTCTGGGTTTTCGACTGGACTTTTTTTTTTTTTTTTTTTGAGGATTTTTATGTAACTTAATGTGATTAATATGCTGATTACCATGTGTGCACAATTCCTCCTTCTGTATTTGACTGATCCATTTGAAACTTTGCTGATGTTTTTGACATGGTCTGTTGTGCATGTGCTGTTAGTATTTTTGTATGTTTTTTTTTTCCCGTTTTTCTTTTAAGGTTTTTGTCTTAGACTTTTTTGGTGGATTTCTGTGTTACAAAGTGTCTGAAGTGCTTACCTTGTATATGTAAATCTTTCTAGAGATTTTGACTGATCGATTTGAAATTTTGTAGATATTTTGTACACAGTCTGAACATGTTCATGTCAGTTTGGTATTGTTGTCAGATTTATTAGCTCACCTGAGTTATACTCAGGATGAGCTATAGTGATCACATTTTGTCTGTCGTCCATCCATCCATCTGTCCGTCTATCCATCAGTTGTTGTGTCTATCTGTCATCTATCCTTCCATGCATGTGTCTGGTTGATAACTTGAGTAAATATCTATGGATTATTTTACCAAACTTGGTATGTACATTCATATTGTGGAAATCTGGTTTGGGATTGCTAATGTGTAAATTTTGTCAATTTTTGACAGTTATCTGCCCACCACACATCTGTATTTTTGTTTCTGCACGATAACTTGAATAACTTTCAGTCGATTTTCACCAAATTTGGTATGTGTATTGATATTGTGGACATCGGGTTATGGATAGCTAATGAGCAAATTTTGTCAATTTTTGAGAGTTATCTGTAGGCCATACGAAAGTGGCGGGGTATTATCATTTCACATTTTTACCATATTTAACTTTGTCTTTTGTTGTTGTTTTTTTTTTTGATGATTTTTATGTTGCTGAGTTGTGGGATACATTGTGTCTGCAACTCCTAGTGTTTTAAGTGACTGATTCATTCATGATTCTTACTACAGTCAAACTGGATTATTGAAATGAAACTTTGCAGGCCCTTAGGATTTGCTGAAGGTGGGTGACCACATTTGTCAGTTCATCAAATTATCTTGTGAAGCCTTCAAGTGCCAGTGACAGCAGAAGCAGATAACATTCTAGTATGCTTTTTGTTACCATATTTGGACATCTTAACTCTTGTCCTGCTGAACCCGGATTTACCCTGCCTTTGCAAACAGTGTAGATCCAGATCAGTTGGCTTCTGAAGAAGCCAACTGATCTGGATCTGCACTGTTTGCCATTAAGTATTTGAATTTATAGCAACAATCCAGATCAAGAAATCTGATTGGTTGAAAATTAGAAGTGGGCATGGCATTTTAATTTATTCAGCAGGACAAGGTTTAAGCCCCATATCATACTTATCCTTAAATTTCAACCAGGGCCCAGTTGTTCAAAGCGTTGTTAGCTTAACGAGCTAATTAGTGGTCAAAACGTTAACTGTTCTAGTAGATAAAATATCTAATTCTTAAGAATATTTGCTGAAAAAATGTGAGTAGCTTTGCTACTCACATTTTCAGCAAAAATATTAGCCTATATGCCATATCTGATTATCAAAGTTTTAATGATACGTTAACTAACAGCAGTGTTAGTTTTGAACAACTGGGTCTTTTGATTACATTTTGTCTAAAATTGCTGGATGAGTGACAAATGGTGTAGACCCAGATCAAATGCTGCTTTCTGCAGCATTTGATCTGGGTCTACACTATTTGCTCATGCTGGTCAGTCTGACTACTTGTGATACTTGAAATAAATATGGTACTCTGGAGAAAAAAAGGTAAAAACAAAAAGTAATCTGCTGCATTATTTAGGGTTACTGGAAAAATAAATGTTGTATGTGACCATGTCACCAGGGCTAAATAAAGAGAATATTCAGAATATAATTATTATTTTTGCACCAAACATACAATATCTTGTGGATGCTTATTGGAATTGCATGAGGAAGGCAAAACTGAGTACCCACAGGTCAAATTTTGTTTTGGTGCAAAAGTAACAAAAATTATCCCCTCAGTTGTCATGTTAACTGGAATCATATACAGTCTGACTTTACTTAAGTCAGATAAGGTGCTTTTTTAGTTAAAAAGTAGTATTTTTTATGCTCCTGCTTGCCGAAGGCTGCGGGTATATACACTGTGGTATATCTACACCGGCATTTTGGGTGTGGTCCTTCAGCCGGTGTCACCATAAACAAATCAAATCTTAGAAGTTTGTGAACTATTGTGTGATTTTTTTTTTTTATATTTTAGTTAACTGTGAATGAGAAATATTACCTTTCTGTCTAGAAAACATGCAGTTTTGATATATTAATGCACTTAAATATTATTAAACATTAATTGTACGGTTTCATGAAAAATGACCAGTTTCACCATAAAATAAAGTCTGTCATTGATGAAACTGGACATTTTTGATGAAACCGTACAAGTAAAGTTTTCGTTTTTATATGACTTTAGTGCTTAAAACTATCAAAGTTTCATGGTTTCTGCAAATAACAATGAGTTTTTGTTCTCAACTTACAAAGAAAGTACAAAAGAAATCACAACAGTAACCATATTTCCCAAATGTTCGAAGATAATGTTTTTTTTACTGTAACACCAGTGGAAGGACAAAACAGAAATTGCCGGTGTATTTAGACCACAGTGACGTAGCATTTTGCTTTTATGTTACGTCAGGTTCATAACCAGAGTCTTACAAAATGTTTTAAGTTTACATTCAAATTTACATTGACATTTACGTCTGCAATTCTCTTGGAGACCATAACTTGGGTACCTTTTATGCTAGAAAGTTGAAATTTGGTATGCTACTTACCCAGGCTAATCCTTCAACTCTGTGCTAGAGTTACCTCTGGGTCATGCCCTTGGGTGGGGCTAGGGGTCCAAAGGACGAGGGCATTTGTGTACCTTGGACACATGTCAAGTTTATTTCTTCATTAAAGTGTACATTGTAGTACTCATGAGAAGTGCCCTGGTGAGGTACTTCTAATGAGTATCCACAACATACATTCATAGAGAAGTAAGGAAAAATTTATCTGGCTATCCTTCTTATCAAGAGATGTACTTACCATACTTACCCTAAGTATTGGGATACCTTAACTCCTTACCATACTTGTTCTGAAATTTGAGAATAGTCTATTTTACTACCTATTGATGAGTCTAAAAGAGTCCTGGATGAGTGGCAAACAGTGTAGACCCTGATCAGATGCTGCATTCTGCAGCATCTGATCTGGGTCTACACTGTTTGCTCAGGCCTGTCCGTCTCAATATTTAGGGTTATTACGATACATAGGAAAATTTTTGTTTCAGTTACTTCAGCACTATGACAGCTCAAAACGTTACATTTCTGTGAGTCCCTATAACTACATTATGACTTCTCCGGATTCCTCTACAAGCTTGGTACCAGAACAATTACAAGAATTTCTTCAGTCCTACTTCTCTGTACAGGAACATGGCATTCTCTCCATTGAGGTAAGTGCTCTAGATAGGAGGATATGTGGTTGGGTGGTGGTAAGAGCCTGCTGTACTTGAAATAGATGGGGAAGGGGGCAGGTTACAGTAATAACCCTAAGTATTGGGGCAGATAGGCCTTTGTAAACAGGGTAGACCCAGATCAGATGCCGCAGGGTCTACACTGTTTGCCATACATGCAATAATATTTTAGACACATCAAGAGGTAGTAGAATTGACTATTTCAAATTTTAGGACAAATATGGTAAGTAGAGAAGGTATTCCAATACTTAGGGAAAATATGGTAGTATTTCTTCTGTCTCTGCACTGTAATTCACTTTCTTCTGTATCTCTCTTTCCTACAGTCCTCGGCTAGCTTGCTTTCCTTTTCTCCCTTTCCCTTGGAGACAGCACAAAATGGCTGACAAGAGTTGAAATGCCATTAACCCATTGTAGACTGAATGAACTCCCTACACTATACATGTATATTGGAAGATTCTAATTTTTATTTTAGGTATGTCAGGCTATGTGATTTAGATATACCTACAGAAAAATAGCTGTTTGCAAACAGTAGAGACCTTGATCAGATGCTGCATTCTGGGTTAAAACAAGAACTGTAGTTAGGGGTACCCAGATGAGTAATTTTCTTGATTTCTCCATGAAAACATATGTTATGGGTACTCATCAGAAGCATCTCCATGAGGCACTTCTAATGAGCACCCAGAGGATATGTTTTCATGGAGAATAAGAAAAATATCCATGCATTCTGGTTTAAGAAAAAAGTCCAATCTAGATATATGGCTTCAAGCCATACAAACATGCTGTCCCCTATGTTTTAGTGACATTCACTAACTTTTGGCGCCAAAATGATAGCTTTACATGCTGTCAGCCAAAAAAAATATCAGAAATTTTCCTCTTTTTTTACCGGTATTTTGTATTAAAATAAGGATCTGATTAGTGTTTTGCCAGAATTTTTATTTGACAATTTAACCCTTGTCCTGCTGAACCCAGATATACCCTGCCTTTGCAAACAGTGTAGATCCAGATCAGTAAGAAGCCAACTGATCTGGATCTGCACTGTTTGCTATTCAGTATATGAATTTGTATCAACAATTTGGATCAAGTGATCTGACTGGCTAAAAATTTAAAGTGGGTGTGGCATCTTAATTTATTCAGCTTGGCAAGGGTTAACATGTCTGGCCATATTGATCTTGTCAAGTGGAAAAATGTCCTTGAGCTTATGTTTAAATGCACAGATTGATGTTCTACATATATACCATAGTAATCCTAAGTATTGGCGCAGATGTCCCTGGGCAAACAATGTAGACTTAGATCAGATGTTGCAAAATGCATAATCTAATCAGACTCTACTTTATATGCTGCTCATTGAACAATTTTAAGCAAATCAACAGATTGTAAAATGGACTTTTGTAAAATGGACTTTTTGTCCCCCCGCCCTTTTCGAAGAAAAGAGAGGGGACACAGTTTTCGGCTTTCCGTAATTCCATATCTCTGTTATTCTTCCTCTGACAGTAGGTACCTTGTAGATGCAACTCCTACAGATGTAGATGGATCTATAACTTTGCAGTTGTTTATGTCTTGATCTGTAGATATGTATGTGCTTTTGGTATATTCCTGAATTTTTATTTTTTTTTTTTACTTTTTCTGGGTTTTGAACCTAGTTATTTGTTGAGCTTAAATAGTATAGATAGTGGCTACCTTATGGAAGCAACTCCTCCTAAAGTTATGGACCGTTCTTTTTGAAACTTTTTATTGCATTTTGAACTTAGTCATTTTTCAAGCTTAACCTTGTCCTGCTGAATAAATTAAGATGCCACGCCCACTTCTAATTTTCAGCCAATACAGATTACTTGATCCGGATTTTTGCTATAAATTCAATACTTAATGGCAAACAGTGCAGATCCAGATCAGTTGGCTTCTTCAGAAGCCAACTGATCTGGATCTACACTGTTTGCAAAGGCAGGGTATATCCGGGTTTAGCAGTAAGATAGTGGGTATCTTTTTGATGCAACTTCTCTTACAGTTATAGGTGGATCTTTTTTGCAGATGCCACACCCACTTCTAATTTTCAGCCAATCAGATTATTTAATCCAGATGGTTGCTATAAATTCACATACTTAATGGCAAACAGTGCAGATCCATTGGCTTCTGCAGTGTTTGCAAATGCAAGGTATATCCAGGTTCAGCAGGACATGGGTTAAGTCATTTTTTGCCTCAATAGTAGATATTGAGCTGGTCTTTTGTGTGTGCAACTCCTACTACAGATTTTCACCGGTCTGTTTGAAATTTTGCAGGCATTTTTTACATGGTCTGAAGATGTGCATGTGGTTTGGTCATAATCCTCACATTAGTTTTTTTTTTTCACATTATAACTTAGGTATACCTTTTGACCTTTGTCATTTTTGGAGGATTTTTAATAGGCAGGGGACATAAAATCTCTGAATTTGCTTGTTCAAATTTTAGGACAAGTATGGTAAGGAGTTAAGGTATCCCAATTTTTATGGAAAATGTGGTATGCACAGTCTCATTAGGGCCTACATCCTCTTTAGATATAATGTACTCTATTTACCCTTAATAACGGAACACCTAAACTCATCTTTGGTAATCAAGATTGCATCTTTAACTTCCTATTCTAAGAAAAGGAAATTGTCTCTGATTATACTTTTCCCAGTACAACTATTAAATTTTAGCCATACATGAACTGTCGAAATTTCCATACTGGGTAAGTACTGAGCAGTCCTCTAGTACATTCGAAAATCTAAGTACTGTAAATGAGGAGTGAGGGGGCACAGTGGGATGTGGGTGGTAGAGTAGCAATTTGGCAAAGGTTTGCATAGGTCCAGATCAAAGGAGTCTTCAGAAGGTAGTTTTTCAATTTTTGCACCATAGCATACTGTATTGTCTGCATAAGTAATGCGTATATGAGGCAATTCTGCTGAGTATCTACAGGATATATATATATATATATATATATATATATATATATATATATATATATATATATATATATATATATATATATATATATATATATACATATATATATATATATATATATATATATATATATATATATATATATATATATATATATATATATATATATATATATATATATCCTGTAGATGCTAGCGCACCAATAATATACCCTATCCTATGTATCATTCAGAGAAATCAAGCATAATACTGTTCCATGAAACTTGTTTTTTAACAAGCGTAGTGGTGCAGTGGTTATGTCTCCTGACTCAAAAGGGCTAGGCGCTACCATCGAAGCCGGTGTTGGTTCGAACCTCACTCACCCCAGTGGTATTTCATATTTCTCTCTATACTATTTTTTCTGAAGTACTTGCATCAGTAATGATCCTGGTTCGGAATTCTTTGTTGAAGTTTATTTAAATCTTAAATTATACATGTATATATAAATATAATGATTTTAATTCTTCAAGTCTTTTGGAAAAAGTATTTTCTCAAGTTCTTTCTGAAGAAAATACTCTTTCACTAAATTGCAGCCAGGTTACAGTACACCAAATTTTCATATTCTTTCAAAGTTTACAGTATACCAAATTTTAGGGCTTCAGGTTCTTATGATGGCTTACAATTTATCAAGTAGAACATAAAACACAGTCATCTTCTCTACATGCTTTGTTATCCTGAGGTGGCGGTGTATCATGCAGTGTTTTTGATGCTTTTATTCTGGAAAATATAAGCAAGTTATTTCAAAATGTCTCTTGAGAAGATTTTTTTTTTTTTATCTGGCTTACTAAGCATTAATTAATATATAAGTTTGAAGTGAATACTGATTTCCTGGGCCCAGTTGTTCAAAGCATCGTTAGCTTAACAAGCTCGTTAAGGGTCATTTCGTTAACTGTTTTAGCCGATTCAATATACAATATTCTGATATTTTTTGCTGAAAAAATGTGAGTAGCTTTTGCACTGCAAAAGCTACTCACATTTTTTCAGCAAAAAATTTCAGCATATTTGTGTATCACTCGATGTAAATTTTAACGAATCGTTAACTAACGACATCGTTAGTTTTGAACAACTGAGCCCTGAGTGTTAACTCTCAAAGTGATAAGCAAAATTGTTGAAGATGACTTTCTATTTTTTTTTTTTTTTTGTTACTATTATTATTATTCAGAAATAAGCTTGGCATTTGATTCACATGAAACATCAAGCCTTATTTTTCTGTGAAAAAAAAAAAAGTCAAAGTGTCCTCTGCTGTATTTGTGATTAGCGCTTTAACCATTACCACCATTCTCTGGGCTAATTAAGCAGATGACAAATTGACAATATTTTTCCCAGAAAAAAGACTTTGACACTTCATGCAAATTGTCTCCTGAATATTTTCTTATTTTTCCCAGAAAATAGGCTTTGTCATTTCATGCAAATTGTCTCCTTAGGAGAAATTTTGCATGAAATGTCAGAGCCTACTTTCTTGGAAAAATAGGAAAAATATTTCAAAATGTTGTCGGCTGAAATTATTACCAAGCATGCAAAGCGATGAGGATTAACTTCAGACAAATGATTTCAGAGCTCATGCAAGAGATTTCTTGGAATGTACAGAAGCCTGGCTCTTGGAGAAAAGAGGTCTTTTCTACGATACTTAGCTGAGAATTATGGTGTAAACCAGGAGAATATAGTGCAAGTATCGGAGAGCATTATTGCTTCTAAGGTAAGAAGATATTTACAGCAGCCTCCTATAATGTCTACATTCTCTTCCTATCCATGAACCATAAGAGAGTGAAATGCCTTGCCAACAACTGTCACTGACAATGACAGCTTTGAAGAATTTAAGGCCACTCTGGATAATCCTACAGCATCCTCTTCAATCCACCATTGACTTATCGGGCCATGTACATAATTATACCCCACTCAAACTCTGTTGTTGTGGGGAGGGTGGAGGGGGGATATATACTGTTTTCACATCTGTCTCCATATGTCCATCCTTCCTTCCATTATGTTTTAGTATCTGCTTCTTATCTTGCCTTAAATAATTTATCAGAAGGCAGCCATTACCTTGCGTAGGGTGGAGGCAGCATAGTGGGAGGAGGGAGGGGGTGGGGGTATTCCTAATAAGTACTGCTTATTGACATTTCTTGTATTGAATCATAAATACCTGAATTTTAAATTTGGAAGATGATGGTTCTCTCACCCTCCAAAAGGTCAGTTTTACAGTCTGAGAAATCTCCTGACCTCAACCGGGAAAAAGAAGAAGAATGATAAGCTTTTGCTCAGGCATTTGGCCTTTTCAGCTCCACTACACCACAATGTGAACCTTTGCAAAGATTGTAGATCAAACTGAGATGGCTTACAAGAAGGAGTATAATATGGATTACCACTGTTTGTAGGCATTCTTTTTGGGTAAAACAGGCATTCAAAATTTAAAGGTGAAATGAGCTCCAGTGTGAGAGACAGTCAAACCTGTGTTTAGCAAGCACCTAAGGGAAAGCAAACAACTGGTTGCTAAAGACAGGTACTTGCTAAATACAGGTACATTTGCACTTAATTGGCTTTTAAGGGATATAAAAATGTGGCCTCTTAACTCTTTGCATGCTGGGTAATTTTGCATGTTTTTTGTCTTTTGTGGATTTTTTTTTTTTTTTTTAAAAATCAACTTTTTCAAAAAAATCTTTCTGGAGTACCATCAGTGTCAAACAGTTTGGATCCAGATCAGTCCCGACGTTTCGTCTGGCCTGATCTGGGTCCAAACTGTTTGCACAGGTTATCAGCAGATGACAAAAGTTGCCACTAGCTGGGAAAGAATTAATAGAGGTGACTGCTTAATACAGGTGGCCTTTAAGGCAGGTTTGACTATATGCCTTAAGATGTATGATAATGTACCATATGACTTGCATCCAGTGAGGGCTCAGATCATCCTACATAAGCACCCATCTGATCTGAGTTGTTTCTGGGCATTACAACACCCAAACAAAATGCATATATTAAATGGAAAATGAGCTTTTTGGCTAAACAGCTGTGTTTTATTCGATTAAAAATGTGTAGATTATATAGAAAAATGACCATTTATAATAATCTAAACATTTTTATTTGGAGATATCTTTTTGCGTCCATCTTTAAACCATGTTATATCTGAAACCATGCTACAATGAACAGTGTTTTAAAGAAGTTTCTGTGTGTTATGCGGCCTAGGACACTTTTAGCATGAGGTGGTTGCATAGGGAACTCCTGAATACTTACTTGATGTTATTTTAGAATTGAAATTCACATTTTGAGCTTGCACTGGATGACAAATAATATTAAGCAACTTTAATGTCTGTGAAGCCATAAACGCTTCTCTGAGACATTAAAATACAGTCGACTCTCGTTATCTCGAATTCCAAGGGACTCTCTGAAATACTTAGAGATATCCGTACCTTGACATATCAGATTTGCAGAATTGAGGAAAAACTAATTCGATTAACCACATTTAACAAATATATATATAATTGGACCCTTGAAGTTAGAGATATATTGAAAATATTGTGGAAAAGAGGAGAAATTGCTCCTTAGGAGCAATTTCTCCTCTTTATCACAATATTTTTCACCTGTTGTTAAATTTTCATGTTTAGGCAGGGACCAGATTTTCAATTCGAGATAAGCGGTTATTCGAGATAAGCGAGGTCGAGATAGCGGGAGTCAACTGTAGTCTAATGCTTTTCATCATCCAACTACTTGTAAGCTAAAAATGTGAATTTCATTTCTTATATTTACATATTTTATCCATGCAATTTTCGGTAGTGGAAATATTTTTCTTAATACCTGGGGTTAAAGTTTGCTTAACGTCAGATTTGTAACAGCCAGAAGGTGGAACGCATGCTTCGTCAAGGCAATATGTGTGCAATGTCATTATAATCTAGTAAACAAAGAACACTATTGGCTGATGATCACAAGCAATATTCTTTGTCTCCTCCTTATGCCCGCCTTGACGAGAATGTTCAACATTGTTTTTTATCGAGAATTGAAGTGCATAAGAATGTAGCACTTAACATGTAAAGATTTTAAAGTACTTGTTGATTTTGTTTGAAGGCCAGAGGTGAGGCTACACTACTTGGGATAGAGGAGCGATTAAAAAGTGCATTAAATGCAAGGTACCAGCTGCTCTTCAGTCAGATCGGCAGAATAGAAGGGGGTGTAAAGTTCCTTGTTGATATGAGAGCAGACATACTAGTAAGTGAGAGAAAATATTTTATATTTAAGGGGACTGGATACACTTGGTAGATTTTCTGCCATTTTTTACAAGGGAGACAACTTTTGCGACTTCTTGTAGGCTTTTCTGTAAAACAAGCCCCTTCTGAAAAAGGATCTACACTAAAAGGAAACAATTTGCCCCCATGGGGAGCAAATTCTTTCCTTTTAGAGTAAATCCCTTTTTAAGGGAGGCAAAACAACTTTGACAAACTTGTCTCCCTTGAAAGTGTAACTGTTCATCTTAATGCAAAAAAAAGGGCCCTTATCCTGCAGACTAAGTTCCTTTGGAAAAGGGTCTACTCTAAAAGGAAAGAATTTGCTCCCAAGGGAAGCAAATTCCTTCCTTTTAGAGAAGATCCTTTTTCAGAAGGGAGGCAAAACAACTTTGACAGAGTTGTCTTCCTTGAAAGTGTATCTATTCCACTTAATGCAAAAAAGGGCCCTTATCCTCTATGTGGGCAGTGAAGACCCAGATTAGCATGTAAAAATTTTATAGACTGATCAGGACCAGTTGCAAAATCAATGTCTAATGTAGAATCTAAGTAAAAAGAGATGGCCTTTATCTGACTGTGCATGTTGACCTGGATCGCAAACTCGACATGACTCTATTGGGTTGACTGGGTCGTAAAAGCTCAACACAAACAAACATGTTGACCTGGATCAGTTGCAAAATCAATAGCTACTGTAGCATATAAGCAGAGATGGCCTTTATCTGTGTGGCTATGCATGTTGACCTGGATCCTTAGCTCCAGATAAGGCTCTTTTTTGAACCAAAAAGTATTGATAATTTTCTTATTTCTCCACAAAAACATATGTTGTCGGTACTCATTAGAAGCGCCTCATTGAGGCGCTTCTAATAAGTACCCACAACATATGTTTTCAGGAAGAAATAAAGAAAAAAAATACTTAATATGGATACTCCCTTTATCTGGAGCTATGTGATTATTGTTGTTTGCATATATAGAATAAGAATCCTTATCTTGCATTATATATCAAAGGTTTTGTTTTAACCATTGGCAATAATTTATATATTACCAGTATAATTTTTTTTTCTTGATTAAATAAGACATGATGGTATTTTTTTTCTTGAATAAATAGGATATGACTGTCTATTGAAAATGTCTTCTTTTAATAGGCATGTAAACAGCAAAGGCCTGGATCAAATTTGCTTTAACCATTGGCAGGCTGAATTATTGAATTTGCATCATTTTTTCTAAAATTTATATTTTTTCAGTGCCGCTTTGTATCATCGCAATTATACTATTAAGAGATAGGATATATATTTATATATATCACAATTTGGAATTTTTTCTTGTGTGTGTGTGTGTGTGTTTTTTGTTTCTTTTTTTTTTTGTTTCTTTTTTTTTGTTTTTTTTTTTTCCTAGATAATTGGACTTTACTGTCCATTGAAAAAGTCTCCTCTTATTGGGTACCGGTATGTTGACAGCAAAGATCCAAATCAGGTCCCGAGGTTATAAAACATTTTTCATGCTCAGCTAAGCATGAAAAATGTCCTGCTAATAAATCTCAGATTACTAACAATTGCAAATTCTTTGCTAAACATAGCTGAGCATGAAAATTTCTCTGCTAATAAATATGAAAATGCCAACTTCTGTTGGCATTTTCATATTTATTAGCAGAGAAATTTTCATGCTTAGCTGAGTTGAGCATGAAAAAAGTTTTATAACCTCGGAGCCAGATTTGCTTTAAGTAATAGCAGGCTGAATTTAAATGTCTGTGACAATTTAAACTTTTTTTTTTTTTTCTTGATTTTTATCAGAAATTTTGGGTGTCCTTCGGTCAGTGCTTCCATCATTTGTGTCTGCTCCATAACTCTGATAACATCAAGATATTTTCTTGAAACCTCACACAAATGTAAAGCACTATAAGACGACAGGCAGAACACATGAACCGTAACTCTGGTTTGCCTACTTTTGGAGTTATTGCCCTTTGAACATTGAACATAGCCATTTCTACCATGTACTCGTGTTCGCTCTGTAAGTTGAAAACTGTTTGAGATATTATTATGAAATTTCTTACAAATGTGAAGCACTATAAGATAACATGCAGAAAACAAAAACCATAACTCTGGTTAACCTACTTTTTGAGTTGCAGTCATTTAAACTAGTAGATATTGAAAATAGCCATTTCTACTTTGTACTCGTGTCCGCTCTGTAAGTTGAAAACCGTTCCAGATATGTTGATGAAACTTCAGATAAATGTAAAGCATCATAAGAAAAGGTGCTGAACACAAGAACTATAACTCTGCTTGACTTTCTTTCAGAGTTATGGCCCTTTGAACTTCGAAAATAGTGGTTTCTATAATATATTTATGTCCACTCGGTAACTTGAAAACAGTTCTAGACATTTTCTTGAAACTTTATGTAAATGTATATCACCATGATACAATTTGCAAAACACAAGAACTATAACTCTGAATTACCTGCTTTTGGAGTTACGGCCCTTTGAACATTGTCAATAATGATCCAAATCATATATGTGTGCCCTTTTTTATAACTTGAAAACGGTTTCAGAGATTTTCTTGAAGCCTTGCAAAAATGTAAAGGAACATAAGATAACATGTAGAACACATTTTAATTTTGGCAGAGTTATGGCACTTGCTTGATGTAAGTGCAGTGGATGGGGCATGGTGCAGTGCTTGCATGGCTTTTATTCTGGGTAATGGGACTTCACTTTCCATTGAAAATGTCACCTTATATTAAGCATGTAGACAGCAAAGGCCCAGATCCGATTTACCTGCCTCAGTGGCTCAGTCAGCCGCACATCAGGGCCCAGTTGTTCAAAGTGTCGTTAGCTTAACGAGCTCGCTAAGGGTCATTTCGTTAACTATTTTAGGGGATTCAATATACAATATTCTGATATTTTTTGCTGAAAAAATGTGAGTAGCTTTTGCACTGCAAAAGCTACTCACATTTTTTCAGCAAAAAATTTCAGCATATTTGCGTATCACTCAATGTAAATTTTAACGAATAGTTAACTAACGACATCGTTAGCTTTGAACGACTGGGCCCAGACTAGTAACCAGGAGGTTGTGGGTTTGATCCCTGCCTGTCCGGCAACATTCTTGCTTTGAAATTGATAATACCCGGTATGACATAAAATATTTTCTACGGTCATTCTCTCCCTTCTGTTTATTTTTGACGGTCATTCTCTCCCTTCTGCTGATTCAAGAGAGGCAGTTGTCAGTTTCTGGCAAAAGAATGTGCACAAGTACTGGTTAACTGCTTAGAGGACTAAGCCTTCCCAGGAAAAGGTATGGTTAGTTGAATTGACCAGCTCAACATGAGCGTAATAGTGTAGACTGGGCCGTTAAACTCCTAACCAATCAGCCAACCCAGATCAGATTTACTTTAAACATTGGTAGACTGAATTTAAATGTTAGAAGCTGAGAATTTTGATAGTGGGACTTCACTGTCCATTGAAAATGTCTACTCATATTAATAATGTGGGCAGCAAATGCCTGGATCAGACTGCACATTCTGAAGATAAGAGGTTGTCTTTCAAATAAATGTCAGTGACAGAGTCACTGGTCTAAGCTTACAAAGTGAAAATAGTTGATTTTTTTTAGATATAAGACATTGACAATGTCTCCTTATAGCATATATTGACTAACGATAAGAGATTGATTGGCACAAAAATATGAATCTCTGACAAATTCTCTAAGTTTGCATTGTAGCAATCACTTTTAGAAGGAATCTTTTACATTTAAAGTTTTTACAAGAATATCAGAATGTGAAAAAAGTCCCATAAAGATAATTTGCATGAAATGTCAAACCTTATTTGCATGAAATGTCAAACCTTATTTTCTGATGAAAAGAATAAGAAAAAAAAATAAAAATGTTGTCTGCTGAAATTTTTACTCAGCATGCTAAGTTTTAAGAGATAAAGTAATTTTTGTGATTATTCCAGATGAGTTTTGTTACTTAAAGGTAACAGTAAAGTGTGTCACATAGTCTGACAGCTTTTGGGACAGGCATAGTTAATGCTTAGCATGCTGGGTAAAAATTTCAGCAGATGACATTTTAAAATATTTTTCTTATTTTTTTTTAGAAAATAGGCTTTGGCAAATTGTCTCCTTAACACTTAGCTGGCTGGGTAAAAATTTCAGCAGATGACATTTTAAAATATTTTTCTTATTTTTTTTTAGAAAATAGGCTTTGGCAAATTGTCTCCTTACCACTTAGCTTGCTGGGTAAAAATTTCAGCAGATGACATTTTAAAATATTTTTCTTATTTTTTTTAGAAAATAGGCTTTGGCAAATTGTCTCCTTAACACTTAGCTTGCTGGGTAAAAATTTCAGCAGATGACATTTTAAAATATTTTTCTTATTTTTTTTTAGAAAATAGGCTTTGGCAAATTGTCTCCTTAACACTTAACTTGCTGGGTAAAAATTTCAGCAGATGACATTCTAAAATATTTTTCTTATTGTTTTTAGAAAATAGGCTTTGGCAAATTGTCTCCTTAACACTTAGCTTGCTGGGTAAAAATTTCAGCAGATGACATTTTAAAATATTTTTCTTATTTCTTCTAGAAAATAGGCTTTGGCAAATTGTCTCCTTAACACTTAGCTTGCTGGGTAAAAATTTCAGCAGATGACATTTTAAAATATTTTTCTTATTTTTTCTAGAAAATAGGCTTTGGCAAATTGTCTCCTTAGCACTTAGCTTGCTGGGTAAAAATTTTAGCAGATGACATTTTAAAATATTTTTCTTATTTTTTTTAGAAAATAGGCTTTGGCAAATTGTCTCCTTAACACTTAGCTTGCTGGGTAAAATTTCAGCAGATGACATTTTAAAATATTTTTCTTATTTTTCTAAAAAATAGGCTTTAGCAAATTGTCTCCTTAACACTTAGCATCACTTAGCATGCTGGGTAAAAATTTCAGCAGATGACATTTTAAAATATTTTTCTTATTTTTTCTAGAAAATAGGCTTTGGCAAATTGTCTCCTTAACACTTAGCTTGCTGTGTAAAAATTTCAGCAGATGACATTTTAAAATATTTTTCTTATTTTTCTAGAAAATAGGCTTTGGCAAATTGTCTCCTTAACATTTAGCATGCTGGATAAAAATTTTAGCAGATGACATTTTGAAATAGTTTTCTTTTTTTTCTCAGAAAATAGGCTCTGGCATTTCATGCAAATTGTCTTCTAATTTGTATGAAGGGTCGAAGCCTTTTTTCTTGAGACAGTTTGCAAGAAAATGTCAAAGCCTATTTTCTTGAGACAATTTGCATGAAAAGGTCAAAGCTTATTGTCTGAAAAAAAAAAAAGAAAAAAAAAGAAAAAAAAAAAAGAAATCTGTCATCAGTTTGTAGTCTGCTAAATTTGCCGAGAGTGTGGAGAAGGTTAAGAGCCACCATGTCTAGGACACAACATATGAAAGCAGGGTTCAAACATCTCTATTTCTCACCTTTATCCTTTCCTGAATGTACTTAACACTTAGCACTCTGGGTAAATACTTCAGCAGACTACAGAGTTTTCTTATTTTTCCCAGAAAAAAAATGGACTTGACAATTCATGCAACGGAGACAATTTGCATGTAATGTCAAAGCCTATTTTCTGGGAAAGATAAGAAAACTACACCACAACCTCTTTATAACACTATTGTTGGGGTCCAAAGCATAAACCGTGTTAGTTAAACAACCGTGTTATATCCAAACAAAAATGTAAAGATTATATAGAAAAATGACCATTTATGGTCATTTTTCTATATAATCTATACATTTTTGGGATCCATCTTTGGACCGTGTAATATCCAAAACCATGTTCTAATGAACCGTGTTATAAAGAGGCTGATGTGTATAATTAATTTGTTGTCTTCTGAATTTGCCCAGAGAGTGCTAAAGGTTAATCACTGTTAGGAGAACAGAGAGAATTTTTCAGTTGATGGTCTGAACCAGACTTGAACCTGCAACTTTCTGCATTGCATCTAACACTGTAACTGCCCAGATACAGTGTCCTCTTTTGTAGTACATGTATTTTTTCAACAAAATATCCATTATGTGTACTCTTTCAACAAAATATCCATTATGTGTACTCTTTCAACAAAATATCCATTATGTGTACTCTGACAAGAACCTAAGAAAGCTAGAAAGCTGAAAGTTAGTATAAACATGGACAATGAGTGGATGTATCATGTATACCGGAATAGCGGCAAAGGATCCATAACTCTTGGAGTTATGTCCCTTGGTAGGTTTTTGTTTTCAACACACTTGTGTCTTTCTCCTCTGGTGGCACTGTAGCGGGACTATAGTCAAGTTCTGACAGCTCTAGTTTTAATTCCTGTTGATCACTTGATGTGTTTGAAAACTGCAGGATAAGTGGTAAACAGTGTAGACTCAGATCAGACACCATATTCTGTGGTGTCTGATCTGGGTCTAGACTGTCTGCTCAGGCCTATCTGTCCGAATGCTTATGGTAAATATTCAGTATTCCCTTCTTTTGCAGACAATCCTTTCTGGAACAGTATCTGATATGGACAGTGCTTATTTACGGTCTCTGCAGTTATATCTGAAGGAACTTCTTTCTTTGTGGTTTTGTGTGGGATTTTTCAGTCTGGAGAGAGTCACATGGCAGTCTCCTTGTGATATTGTTCAAAAGGTTGGTATACAGTGAAACCTGTGTAAGAGAGCCACTGAGACTGACTTTAAATAGTGGTTGATGTAGGAAAGGTGTCTGTCTTATAAAGGTACATGTCATGTAATTTTGCTAGCAAAATTACATGACATGTACCTTTATAAGGCAGCCACCTTTCCACACCAACCACTAAAGTCAATCTTAAAGGTGGCTCTCTTACACAGGTTTCACTTTAGTTTCATTTCAGACTCCTCATCTTTAAACACATTTCATGCAATTTGATTGGTTGATGGAAAAGTTTTACACTTCAGTAAAGACCAGGGCCCAGTTGTTCAAAGCGTCGTTAGCTTAACGAGCTTGTTAAGGGTCATTTTGTTAACTGTTTTAGAGGATTCAGTATACAATATTCTGATATTTTTTGCTGAAAAAATGTGAGTGCTACTCACATTTTTTCAGCAAAAAAAATGCAGCATATTTGCATATCACTCGATGTAAATTTTAACAAATCGTTAACTAATGATGTCGTTAGCTTTGAACAACTGGGCCCAGAACAGGAATAGGTCGAATCTACTTCCTTTCCACCATCTCAAAAGCTTGACATTTTTGGCAATATTTTGATGACAAGTTGGAATTATAAGGATTGAATTACAATATTTGTGGATTTTATTGATGTGTAAACTGGCAAATCACTCACAAACTTAACATAAAACCCTCTGGACTTTATTCAGTTTGTGAGTGATTCACTAGAGTTTATACAATAGTAAAATCCACAAAAATAAAATTTATTCCTGTAATGACTATATATATCCAGAGTGCAGTGATTTATTTACAGTTTGCTTCTACTGAGCCCCAAGGACTTGGTTGAAATTCAATGAATCCCATGACAAAATCATTAGTCTCTAACATATTTTGGAGCAGTTTTCTACTGTTACTGTATTCTGTGAGTCCAGGGAATCACATGTATAGAATTTGCGAGTCTCGGGGAAAATTATAAATATATGAAGTGGGACTTGCAGTTTGAAAAATTACTGAGAGTGGCTGGCTGTATTAGATGTTTCAGAACAAAGACCTCCTCAGCACTGCAATGAATTTTGATGGTCATGTTCAGCTATGATCTGCTGGGCTTCATAGCTCAGTTGGTAGCTCGTCTGACTTCAGATCAGTTTGAATCCCAGCTTGGCCACATAACTTTAATGCAGATTGATCATGAAATCGTTTCTACAGTCATTCTCTCCCTTACACTGGTTCAATAAAGGCAGTTGCTAGTTATTGATAAAAGAATATGCACAAGTACTGTTTAACCCTTAAAGCGCCAAGAAAACCTGCATCTGAAAATGTCGTCTGTTTATGTCGTCTGCTGAATATTCTTGCAAATTTTTCAAACCTATTTTTGCATACAGGCAAACAGTGTGGACCCAGATCAGACTGCTACTAAAGGAGCAGTCTGATCTGAGTCCACACTGTTTGCAAAAGTGACTTTTAAAGTAACCAGCAGAAGACAAAGCAGACGACAATAGTTGTGACTGGCGCTTTAAGGGTTAACCAGTTAGAGGACAAAACCTGCCCAGGAATAGTGTGAGTAGGTTAACTGACCAGTTTGAAATCACCTTAAAAGAGTTGACTGGGCCATTAAACTCCAAATCAAACTCAGGTAGGATCTAACAAAGACTGTTTGCATTTGCATTATACCGGCCTCAGGGGCTCAGTCTGATGCGCAGCCAGCTGATGATGAGGAGGTCGTGGGTTACATCCCCGCGGGTTATGGCAACATTCTTTCATGGAGATTGATCATAAAATATTTTCTATATTCATTCTCTCCCTTCTGCTGATTCAAGAAGGGCAGTTGATTATGTAAATTGACCCATCGCGACATGACCCTAATGGGTTTACTGGGCCGTAAAACCTAAATAGTACAAAAATATTTGCAGTATGATACAGTAGAACCTCCATGAAAGGTCACCTTTCACATAGCACTAGTTAAGGTGCTTTTTTCAGTCCAAAAGTATTGATATTTTTCTTATTTCTCCATGAAAACATATGTTATGGGTACTCATTAGAAGCGCCTCGCCGAGGTGCTTCTAATGAGTACCCACAACATATGTTTTCGTGGAGAAATAAGAAAAATTTTTACCGGATACCCTCCCTTATCTAGACCTATGCTTTCAACAACAGCCATCATCCTATTAGTAAAACAGCATTTTTGGGAAGCAGAAAAGTGGCTGGTATGCTATAACAGCCACTTATTGCTCCCGCAAAATACTGTTTTTCTGTGTACACCACAACGTCTTCATAACACTATTGCTGGGATCCAAAGCAAAGTCCTTGCTAGCTAAACAACTGTGCTGTAGCCAAACAGAAATGTATAGGTTATACAGAAAAATGACCATAAATGGTCATTTTTCTGTATAATCTGTGCTGTAACCAAACAGAAATGTTTTAATTATATTGAAAAATGACCATAAATGTCATTTTTCTATATAATCTATACATTTTTGTTTGGCTGCAACACTTCTGGGGTCCACTTTTAAACTGTCTTATATTAGAAACTGTCTTATAATTACCCATCTTAAAAAGAGGTTACAGTGTATTTAACCTTTCTACAACAACAAACTTCCTACAACAGCCACCTTCCTACAACAGCCACTTTCTAAACAGTCATTTCCTACAACAGCCACCCTACAATAGCCACCTTCCTACAACAGCCACTTCCTTCAACAGCCACCTTCCTACAACAGCCACCCTACAATAGCCACCTTCCTACAACAGCCACTTCCTACAACAACCACCTTCCTACAACAGCCACCTTCCTACAACAGCCAGATTTGTGCCTTCCCAAGGATGGCTGTAGTAAAGAGGTTGCATGTATTTTATCTCATAAATAGACTGCTTTCTACAAAAAGACTTGTTGTATTAGATTTAAACATCTATACTCTTTACCATACTTGCTCTGTTCCGTGATCAAGTCCATTTTACTACCTGTAAATGTGTTTAAAATCTGCTAGATGAATGCTAGACAATATGGACCATAATTGGATACTGTTTCTGCAACAGCTCATCTGGGTCTTCACTGTTTGCTCAGGCCTATCTGAGGGTAAGTACAATATTATCCTGATTGTGTATTATTTAGTTGTTTAGGTATTAATGCATCTTAATAATTGTTATCACTTTTTTTTCACAGATTTCAGACTATGAAGCAGTCCATCCAATCAGAAATTGGGCTGATCTAAAGAGACGAGTAGGATCCTACCGACGTTGTTTTGTCTTCACACATTCTAGTATGCCTCGTGAACCTGTAGTTGTATTACATACAGCACTAACAGATGAGATCTCTTCATGTATTCATGTAAGTATTCTAGTATGCCTCGTGAACCTGTAGTAGTATTACATACCGCATTAACAGATGAGATCTCTTCATGTATTCCTGTAAGTATTCTAGTATGCCTTGTTAACCTGTAGTAGTATTACATACCGCATTAACAGATGAGATCTCTTCATGTATTCATGTAAGTATTCTAGTATGCCTTGTGAACCTGTAGTAGTATTACATACCGCATTAACAGATGAGATCTCTTCATGTATCCCTGTAAGTATTCTAGTATGCCTTGTGAATCTGTAGTAGTATTACATACCGCATTAACAGATGAGATCTCTTCATGTATTCATGTAAGTATTCTAGTATGCCGCATGAACTTGTAGTAGTATTAGATACCGCATTAACAGATGAGGTCTCTTCATGTGTTTGTGTACATGTAAGTATTCTATGTGAAACTAGTAGTTTTACATACCTAATTAACAGATTAGGGCTCTTCATGTATTTATGTAAGTATTCTAGTATGCACCATAAACCTGTAGTTGTATTACATAACGCATTAAAAGATGAGATCTCTTCATGTATTCATGTAAGTATTCTAGTATGCCGAATGAACTTGTAGTAGTATTAGATACCGCATTAACAGATGAGATCTCTTCATATATTCATGTAAGTATTCTAGTATGCCCCGTGAACTTAAAGTAATATTAATACCACAATAACAGATGAGATCTCTTCATGTATTCATGTACTTGTAAGTATTCTAGTAAGCCCCTTGAACCTGTAGTAGTATTACATACTATATTAACAGATGAGATTTCATGTATTCATGTACTTGTAAGTACTCTAGTAAGCCCCGTGAACCTGTAGTTGTATTACATACTGTATTAACAAATGAGATCTCATGATGTATTCATGTAAGTATTCTTATATCTCTTGTGAACCTGTAGTAATATTACATACCGTATTAACAGATGAAATCTCGTGATGTATTCATGTAAGTATTCTCATATCTCTTCTGAACCTGTAGCAATATTACATACCGTATTAACAGATGAGATCTGGTGATGTATTCATGTAAGTATTCTCATATCTCTTGTGAACATGTAGTAATATTACATACCATATTAACAGATGAGATCTCTTGATATATTCATGTAAGTATTCTCATATCTCTTGTGAACCTGTAGTAATATTACATACTGTATTAACAGATGAGATCTCTTGATGTATTCATGTAAGTATTCTCATATCTCTTGTGAACCTGTAGTAATATTACATACTGTATTAACAGATGAGATCTCTTGATGTATTCATATAAGTCTTCTCATATCTCTTGTGAACCTGTAGTAGTATTACATACCGTATTAACAGATAAGATCTTGTGATGTATTCATGTAAGTATTCTCATATCTCTTGTGAACATGTAGTAATATTACATACTGTATTAACAGATGAGATCTCTTGATGTATTCATATAAGTCTTCTCATATCTCTTGTGAACCTGTAGTAGTATTACATACCAAATTAACAAATGAGATCTCATGATGTATTCATATAAGTCTTCTCATATCTCTTGTGAACCTGTAGTAATATTACATACTGTATTAACAGATGAGATCTCTTGATGTATGCATATAAGTATTCTCATATCTCTTTTGAACCTTTAGTAGTATTACATACCAAATTAACAAATGAGATCTCATGATGTATTCATATAAGTCTTCTCATATCTCTTGTGAACCTGTAGTAATATTACATACTGTATTAACAAATGAGATCTCATGATGTATTCATATAAGTATTCTCATATCTCTTGTGAACCTGTAGTAATATTACATACTGTATTAACAGATGAGATCTCTTGATGTATTCATATAAGTCTTCTCATATCTCTTGTGAACCTTTAGTAGTATTACATACCAAATTAACAAATGAGATCTCATGATGTATTCATATAAGTCTTCTCATATCTCTTGTGAACCTGTAGTAATATTACATACTGTATTAACAAATGAGATCTCATGATGTATTCATATAAGTCTTCTCATATCTCTTGTGAACCTGTAGTAATATTACATACTGTATTAACAGATGAGGTCTCATGATGTATTCATGTAAGTATTCTCATATCTCTTGTGAACCTGTAGTAATATTGCATACCAAATTAATAGATGAGATCTCCTGATGTATACTTGTAAGTATAGAACTTGTTCTTATATACTGTATTAACCATAAACATTGGGACACCTTAACCCATACCATACTTGTCGTAAAATTCGAATCAGCCTTTCGAGATGTCTAATAACTCCTGAATGAGTGGCAAGAAATGTGGACCCTGATCAGATAGAATCCATAAGGTGGCTTAATGGTGATTTCATGCAGGTTTACTGCATTAACAAAATTTATGCATAGTTATTGTTATGCATTATGAATTGTTATTTAAAGATTGGTTTTCATGTTGTAACTTGTCAGTCTGCCTTTTTTTACCCAATTTATATGGCTCTGCACTGTTTGCGTATACCAGATTGTCAGAAACTTTGGTGTACAAAATTTTAGGACATTTTCCAGTTTAATACAAAAATGATCCTTTTGTCTATTGTCTAATGTCACATGTTGTCTCTTTCAGTCTATTATTCATAGTCATGGTTATTCGACACCAAATTCCCCACGAACCCCTTCTACATGTACATCATCCCCATTAGACGATAACTTCATTGATGAAGGTCCAGAGGATCCTAACAGAATCACCACTGCCATGTTTTACTCTATCACATCTACACAGAAAGGTGAGACACTTGCCAACTATTGGCAAAATTTTCCAATCTATGGAGATTGTGGACAAGGAATATCCAAGCCAGTTATTTGTCTTATATTTTAACTGTTTCATTTGTTTCTGTGGTAGGAAAAAAAAACATGCCAAAAAAATACCTGTGTGGTTTTTATACCCACACAATAGTGGTGGGGTATTATGGTTTCACATTGGACATCCGTGTGTCTGTCCATCCATCCATATTTTGTTTCGGATGATAACTTGAGTAAACATCAATGGATTTTCACCAAACTTGGTTTGTGCTTTAATGTTGTGGAGATCTGGTTTGGGATTGCTAATAGGCAAATTTTGTCAAATTTGGACGGAGTTATCTGCGCGATATATTTTTGTTTCCGGATGATAACTCAAATGAATATCAATGGATTTTCACCAAACTTGGTTTGTGCATTGATATTGTGGAGATCTGGTTTGGGATTGCTAATGGGCAAGTTTCTGCAAATTTCGACAGAGTAATCTGCCCAAGACATATTTTCGTTTCCGGACGATAACTTCAGTAAATCTCAAGGGATTTTAACCAAACTTGTTACATGCTTTGATATTAAGGAGATCTGGTTTGGGATTGCTAATGGGCAAATTTTGTCAATTTTTGACAGTTATCTGCCTGCGAAAGGATAATGGCGGGGTATTATCATTTTACATTTTTATTGTGCAGTTTATGTCCCAATGGAGGAGTACAGTTAGTTTTCATGTGGAAATGAGGCTTTCAGTAATGTACATTTCAATCTTCAGCTACTGTGCTTTTGACATCTCTCAGAAAGACGTTTTTTGCTTGGCATTTTATTTTAAATGAAAATGTTTTGTTCTGATTGATCATATCTTATCAGACACCATTTTTCTTGCTGTGCATTGCGCAAAGGTCTGTAAGACAGGATAAATCATAAAATTCAGATCAACACTTTGTACTCTGTGTAAAAGTTTTAGCAGACAACATTTTGAAATATTTTTCTCCCTGAAAACGATTTGACATTTCATGTAAATTGTTTCCTCTTTGGAGACAATTTGCATGACATGTCAATTGCAATGTTATGGGAAAAATAATAAGAAGAAAAAATGAAAAAAAAAAAATGTCAATTTGCCAACTGCTGAATTTGCCCAGAGAGCAATAAAGGTTAATTCAGTCAGTGGTGCTCTAGTAAACGATTGGATTCTGTGATAGACAAATAGTTTGGTTACAAGTTTGCGTAACTCCAGATAAGCTGAAAATTTTAAAGTCAAATATCAGAAAACTTGAATTATGATGGACTGATTTCAGGTCTCTAATGGTCTTCTGAAACTGGGCAAGGTATTTTGTCTCACCTGGTTTGACATCTCTGAAGACAGGCTCTCTCATAGCAAGCCCATCATTTTTGATAGGTTAAGATCCTGTTTTTACGGTCACGTTTGGCAACATACCATATTTGCCTGGACAGAGTGGAAAATCAAATAGGACAAAAGTATGACATACTTTTGGTAGAAGTTCTCAATGTCAGAAGATAAAATTAAATTTTGTGTGCTTTTAGCCTATTTAGGACCAGCATTTAGACAAAGGGAAAGTGTTGAAATTGGCAACAAATGTGCAAAGTGATGACCTTTTGTTTGACGTAACCAAGCCACAGAACATTCCTAAAATGTTAAACCAATGGCAAGTATTCAGATGAACAGACTTGATCCCCTAAAGAAAATGGTGCAGTCAGGTGTCCTAGGAATTTAAGGACTGAAATTTATATTATGGTATGTCTAAATGACAAAAAGAAGCTTCATTTGAAGAAAGGTGCATACGGCAGTGAAATTAGATATCAACTGCCAATCCAGTGTTACATAGAGTGGGATGTACTTTGACAAGGAAACTGGCAAAGTTTCAGGTGTAGAGTGGATTTCATTTTAAGATCCTTTGTTATAATATTGGAAAAATCATTTACTGTTTTTTATCACTTATCTTCTTTTTTGAAGATGATGCTTGTTTAATTTTTGTCTAAAGACATTATTTTATACTTTTCTTTGCTACATTTGACTGATTGATGATTCACAAAAATAATATTATTGTGAAAATTTTAGAAAAATTGAACAAATGGAACTTGTTGAAAATCTGCTTCCAAGTTATTTACACTACACATTTATGCACAATTTGCATTCATTTTTACTATGGGAAAAAGTGATAATATTTGATTTTTTTAAAACAAATGACTAGAATAAAACTTTTTGTGCATGGTTAGTTACAACAAATGGCTTTGCATTAAATCATGACAAATTTCGCAGATATACTCTTCTGTGTCAGCACCAAACAAAAAACTTCTTTCTGAAAGATGTTGATGGCATAGTAGTATTATATTGCTACTGATCACCTTATATGTACTGATGATACTGTGTCTGGTAAAATTATCTGTATATCAGTACCTAGTGTGTCTCCCTAAACACTTGATAGATTAGCATCACGAAAACATGCCTATATAATATTGACCCCTTAAACCCCACTTTTATATAGTAAAACTGGGGTTTGTAGGGGTATACATTATTTTTCTTATTTCTGCTCAAAAACATAGATTGTGGGTACTCGTTAGAACCGCCTCGCTGAGGCAGTTCTAACGAGTACCCACAATCTATGTTTTGAGCAAAAATAAGAAAAATACCAGAGTTTTTTATCTGAAAATTTGCAGTTTTTGGAGGTGAAATTTTCAATATATTCGAATAGGCATGTTTCCATAATGGGTCAGAATTTTTCATTTTTGGACGGGTGATTTGGCTAAATGTATAATTTTAATACACTGAAGCCTTTTCATAAGATGGTTCATTATAAGACAGTTTAGGATATAAGACAGTTTAAAGGTGGACCATAGAAGTGTTGTATCCAAACAAAAATGTATAGATTATATAGAAAAAACAACCATTTATGGTAATATATCTATAATCTATACATTTTTGTTTGGTTTAGCTAACACAGTTTTTGCTTTGGTCCCAACAGCAGTGTTATAAAGAGGTTGTGGTTTACTGCTTATTTTGATATAAAAAGCCAAAGAAATATCTACAAAGGCATAGTGGACATGTGTTCAAAATTATAGGCAGGAGAGCTGAATGACGAAATGACTTTCAACAGGAGTTGAAAATCCAGTTTTAGTCCAAAATATTCTATTAATTATCCATAAAAAATGAATGAATGAATGATAACATCCTTATATTTACAAAACTTTTAGTACCAAAAAAAAAGAAAAACAAAAAAAAAAACAAAAAAACTTAGAATGTATTTACATCCAGTATTTATGTTGTCATTCATTTGTTGCTGCAGTCTTTTTTTCTGTTGTGCACAAAAGCTACTCAAAATGCTGTTTGTTTTTCTTCATAAAAAATACCTGTGTATTTAAAACATTTTCTGTAAAAATGGAACATCAGTGTTGGCTTGAATAAAAAGTTAGGATGCTTCTACAACTGGGTCTAGGTAAAAAAAATACAGGCTCATATATTTTTGTTGTTTGTTGCAGGTTTACAGGGTGTAGATCTGGGTAATTATCTAATCAAGAAGGTTGTAGCAGAGCTACGATTGGAGTTCCCTAACATGACAAATTTCTCCAGTATTTCACCAATACCAGGTTTCCGAGACTGGCTCATGGGAGAGATAAACCGAGAACTTCATAGGAAAAGTATAGTCAGACTTTCTATTCTGTTTGACGCTTATCCTCTGAGTTTCTATTAACCCTTGTCCTGTTGAACCCAGATATACCCTGCCTTTGCAAACAGTGAAGATCCGGATCAGTTGGCTTCTGAAGAAGCCAACTGATCTGGATCTGCACTGTTGGCATTAAGTATGTGAATTTATAGTAACAATTCAGATCAAGTAATCTGATTGGCTGAAAATAAGAAGTGGGCATGGCGTCTTAATTTATTCAGCAGGACAAGGGTTTTAAAAAATGCAAATGGGAAGAATTACACTAGCCATAGCTCCAGATTAACCCATTTAAGCCGGGTGGACTCTTCTACCTTAACTCTTTGTTCAGGTCCATTTCCCATATAAGGGGTGTCGGGTTAGGTTTTGTTATTATCGTGTTTTGTAGAAATTTCTGAACTTAATGCAAACAATGTAGACCCTGCTCAGACGCCACATCCTGCGGTCTATACTATTCCTACATCCCTTCTATGGGAGGCTAGGCTTAAATGGGTTTCTTCAATCAAAATTTTTGAGCGGTATTCAGATTTGTATTTTCCGCTGTTCTCGATGGCTCCGTTGGCTGCGCGTCTGACTGGTTATCTGGAGGTGGCGGGTTCGACCCCTGCCGGGTCGGCAACATTCTTTCGTGGAGATTTGATCATGAAATATTTTCTACGGGCATTCTTTCCCTTCTGCTGATTCAAGAAGGGCAGTTATCAGTATCTGGTGAAAGAATGTGCACAATACTGGTTAAACGCTTAGAGGACTAAGCCTGCCAAGTAAAAGTGTGGTTAGGTAAGCTGACCATATCTAACATGACACCATTGGGTTGGCTGGATCTTAAAACCTCAACACAACGATTTTTTTTTTTTCTGATTTCTTCATGAAAGCATGATATGGTATTCATTCATCCCACCAAGGCACTTCTAATGAATACCACAACATATGTTTTTGTGGAGAAATAAAAAAAAATATATATATAACTGGATACTGCTCTGTTCTGCAGCTGTGACTGCCTCATATGTTGGGCTGTGGAGATATCAAAATTTATACTTGTCCATGGACAAATAAATAGTTATATTCCGCTTAGCCATGTCCGATTAAGAAGCATATATGTAAGGATAATTAAATCGAAAGTAGTTTCTGTAAAGATACAGCTCATATATACATGTATATCATTTTTAAAGAGCATCTTTGCCCATTGAAACATTTGATTCAAATACATTTAGTTACAGAGCTGTTGAAAGAAATTTCCAAGAAAACAGAGTGATATTTCAATTTGGGTTGTCTAGGCAGATGATGTACATGAAATGTCAGTCCCTGTGTTCTGGGAAAAATAAGAAAGATATCACTTATTTGTCCTATCAGAAAATATTTATTTTACAAATTAACTAAAAGTTCAGAAACATGGCCACAAACCTTATTACATACTTGTCCCTGATGATAATGATACAAGTCAACAAGGTCAGGGCCCAGTTGTTCAAAGCATTGTTAGCTTAACAAGCTTCTTAATGACAAACTCGTTAACTGTTGTAGCACTAAGGTATTTTCAGATACATTGATATTTTTGCTGCAAAAATGTGAGTAGCTTTTGCAATGCAATGCAAAAGCTACTCATATTTTTAAAGCAAAAATATCAATGTATTTGCTATATTTCAAGATAGAAATTCTAGCGTCAGGTTAGCTAACAACTTTCTTAAGTTTGAACAACTAGGCCTAGTTTTATATGTCCACGAATTTTCAGAATATAAATAATATAAGGTCCAGATATAGTTCCATTTAAAGGGAATGACTATTTTCAGGGTGGGAGTGAGGGGCTTGGGCAATAATGGCATATTCTGTCAGCATGTTTTGCCTCAATTCTGAAAATTATTATTCTATGAAAGGAAAGAATTTTAACCCCTTTCCTTTTAGTGTAGACCCTCTTTTCAGAAGGGGCCAGTAGTGCAGGAAAGCAAACAGGAAGCCACAAAAATTCTAAATGATAATTAGACCTCTACAAAGTGTATTGAGTTTCATTAATGAAAATCAGTGAAATGCATTTTTTAGTTTCTTGATAGTGGAGCATAATTAAAATAGATCAAGTTACCTATCTGAATTATCAACATCTAAGTGGAAAAGAAATCAAAATGTTATTTAATGAACAGCTCAGAGGAAAGTTCAGTGCCTTGATATTTATGTTGTTTTTCTGTTTTAGACATTGGTGAGGAAGACAGTGACCGAAATGTGTTACTTGATGAAGAAATAGATAGTTTTAATGCATACATAGATTCAGAGAATCAGTCAGCGTTAGACTTATTTAAACAAATGTTAAATGACCATACATGGACTAATAATGAAGACATCCTACAACTAGTTAAAGTGCCACTTATGAGGTTATGTGCTAGGTATTTATATATAGAAAAACGGAGAGGACATGCTTTAAATCCTGTAGGTAAGTATCAGAATTGAGATTGACAGGATCATAGCTCCAGATAGGAGAAGGTTTTATCCCATAATATTTTTTGTATTTATCCACAAAAATATATGTTGTTGGTACTCATTAGAAGTGATTCATTGAGGCGCTTCTAATGAGTACCAACAACATATATTTTTGTGGAGAATTGAGGCGCTTCTAATGAGTACCAACAACATATATTTTTGTGGAGAAATAAGAAAAATAACCATATATTTTGGTTGAAAAAAGTGTCTGATCTGGAGCTATGGGGGATGTGGAATTGATTTTAAGGCATTCACAGACAGTGAAGGTGCAGATACCAAATTTACCCTAAATATTGGGACCCCTTATTTGCTCACCTGAGCACGAAGTGTTCAGTCAATGTCCTTTGTCCGTCATGCGGCATCAACAGTTTGCTTTAAAAGCCTACTTCTCCTATACCCCTGGGCCAGTTGACTCAAAACCTGGTAGGAAGCATTGGGGTGACTTGTAGAATCAAAACTAGCTAAAATCGTTATAATGGGAAATCCAAGATTGCCGCAATATTGAAAATCTATTTTATGCTTCTTCTCCTGAACCGAAAGACCAATTGACTCGAAACTTGGTAGGAAGTATCGAGGCAGTTTGCAGATTAAAAATAGCTAAAATTGTTCAGATTGGAAATCCAAGAAGGCCACCATGGTGGTCATCTTGAAAATCAATTTTGTGCTTCTCCTGAACTGAAAGGCCAACTGACTCAAAACTTGATAGGAAGTATTGGGGCAACTTGTAGATAAAAAATAGCTAAAATTGTTCCATTTGGAAATCCAAGATGGGCAACCATTGTGGCCATCTTGAAAATTTATTTTGCCCTTCATCTCCTGAACTAAAAGGCCAGTTGACTCCAAACTTGGTAGGAATTATCAGGGCAACTTGTAGACCAAAAATAGCTAAAATTGTTTTGATTTGAAATCCAAAAGGGCCGCCATAGTGGCCATCTTGAACATCTATTTTGACATTCATCTTCTGAACCAAAAGGCCAGTTGACTCGAAACTTGGTAGGAAGTATCATGATGACTTGCAAATTAAAACTAGCTAAAATTGTTCCAATCAGATATCCAAGATAGCCACTACGGCAGCTATCTTGAAACTTTATTTTGAACTTCTCCTGAACCGAAAGGCCAATTGACTCGAAACTTGGTAGGAAGTATCAGGATGACTTACAGATCAAAAATGGCTAAAATCATTTCAGTTGGAAATCCAAGATGGCCACCATCTTGAAAATCTATTTTTTACTTCTTCTCCTGAACTGAAAGACTTGAAACTTGGTAAGTAGTATTGAGGCAACTTGTACATCAAAAATAGGTAAAATCGTTCAGATACGAAGTTCAAGATGGCCATCTTGAAAATCAGTTTTGAACTTCTCCTCCTGAACTAAAGGGCCAATTGACTTGAAAGTTGGTATTAAGTATCCAAGTATCAGGGTGACATGCAGATCAAAAATGGCTGAAATCATTCCAATCGAAAATCCAAAATGGCCTTCATGGCCGCTATTTTGAAAATCTATTTTGAACTTCTTCTTCTTCTGAGCCAAAATGCCACTTGACTTGCAACTTGGTAGTAAGTTTCTGGGTGCCTTGTGGATCAAAAGTAGTTAAAACTGTGTTGATCAGAAATCCAAAGTGGCTATCTTGAAAATCTGTTTTGCACTTCTTTGCCTGAACTGAAAGGCTAATTGACTCAAAACTGTATAGGAAGTATGGGGTGACTTGTAGATCAAAAAAAGCTAAAATCATTCTGATAGGAAATCCAAGATGGCCGCCCTAGCAGCCATGTTGAAAATCTATTTGGAACTTTTCCTCCTGAACCAAAAGGACAACTGACTCAAAACTTCATTGGAAGTATCAAGATGACTTGTAGATCTAAAGTAGCTAAAACCTTCCTGATTGAAAATTCAAGGTGGCCAACATCTTGAAAATCTGTATTGAATCTCTTCTGTTGAACCAATAGACAATAGACAAGAAACTTGTCTGGTATTCAGATGAGTGGTACAGGGCCATCTTAGCCCTCTTGTAACTCACCAGACATTAGTATTACCATACTTGTCTTAAAATTAGAACAAGTCCATTTTAACACGTGCTTTTGTCTAAAACTTGCAGGATGAGTAGCAAAGGGTGTAGACCCTGATCAGGCCCTGAGGTTATAAAACTTTTTTCATGCTCAACTCAGATGAGCATGAAGAATTTTTAGATTTCAGGATTGATTATCAGCAACTATTTTCAACCCTCATAAGGGAAACTTTTAAGGTACACTCTGAAAGGAAGTCTTCTTTGCCATCATACATTATAATATATGAGTTTTGACCTACATTGGAGTATCGTTCATGATCCAAAATATCGTACTTACCCCAAGTATTTGGGCAGAGAGACTTTAGCAAACAGTGTAGACCCAAATCAGATGCCACAGAATGTGGCATGTAATTAGGGTCTAAACTGTTTTCCACTTGCCTGGCAATTTTAGATGCAAGATTAGGTAGTAAAATTGACTTATTCTCCGTTTAGGATAAGTATGGTAAGGTGTAAAGGTGTCTGAATACTTTGGGTAAATACAGTTGAGCTTACTTTTCAAACTCAGACTATCTTTCTGGGCCCAGTTCTTCAAAACTAACAATGTCATTAGATAATGTACTGTTAAAACTTTGATCATTAAATATGGCATAGATAACGTACTGTTAAAACTTTGATCATTAAATATGGCATATACGCTAATATTTTTGCTGAAAAAATGTGAGTAGTTTTTGCATTTGCAAAAGCTACTCACATTTTTTGAGCAAAAATACCTGTGAATTAGATATTGTACTTACTCTAACAGTTAACATTTTGACAACTAACGATACCGTTAAGCTAACAATGCTTTAAACAACTGGGCCCTGATTTTTATCGGAAACATGGCAAAATATAGTGATCAGGGCCCAGTTGTTCAAAGCTAACGACATCGTTAGTTAACGATTCGTTAAAATTAACATCGAGTGATACGCAAATATGCTGAAATTTTTTGCTGAAAAAATGTGAGTAGCTTTTGCAGTGCAAAAGCTACTCACATTTTTTCAGCAAAAAATTTCAGAATATTGTGTATTGAATCTGCTAAAACAGTTAACGAAATGACCCTTAACGAGCTCGTTAAGCTAACGACGCTTTGAACAACTGGGCCCTGGCTTTTCAAACAGATAATGATAGACGTGAGTTAACTGACCGGGTCAGCATGACCTTAATTATGTTGACTGGGCTGTTAAACTCCAAATCAACCAACCAATATACACAGTTTGCCACTCATATAGCAATTCACTTCAGCGGGTAGTAAAATGGTCTTTCAATTTTAGGACAGGCATGCAATCTTCAGAGTTAATTCTCTTGAATGATCAAACAACGAAAGATGTTTTCTTTAATTTTTTTTTTTAATCCAAAGTTCACTCAAGAAAATCATTTTTTTTTTTTTTTTTTTGTTTTGTTGCTGCACTACATAAATATGGGTAGGAATCAAATCATCTTCAACTATTCTGGCTAACTGGGTTAGTTCAGGACTCCACTCTTAATAACAGAGTCATAGAATCTAGCCATAGATTTATTTTTCATTTCCTTCTAAAAACTACGTACAATTTAACTTTTTATGGAGATATAACAAAAATATTTTTCTCCATTCCTCTTAAATCTTAGTCATGAAAAGGAATATACAAAAAGCTTTCTATCTGTATGTTTTTCAGCTAATTTTCACCTGCAGAATGGAGCTGTATTATGGCGACTGAATTGGATGGCGGACATGTCTCATCGTGGTCTCATTAAGTCTTGTGGAATGATGGTCAACTACAGATATTTCCTGGAGGACACAGAGAAAAATAGTCAACAATACATTGAATATAAAGTCATTAATTCTAGTGAACAGTTCCAAGAACTGTGTCATAGGTGATCTGTATTATAGCTCCAGATTAGAAAAGTATCCACATAAATCTTTTCCTTATTTCTCCATGAAAACATATACAGTGGAACCTCCACTAACGGTCACCTCCGATGAGCGGTCACCTCCCATTAACGGCCATTTTCATTCCCCCCGAGGTGTTTTCCTATATTTTTTACCTCTGATAAACGGTCACCTCCCTCCTCCGGTCAGCGGCCATAATAATTTATGATTTTTGGGCCAAAATCCCTCCGTTAAACGGTCAAATTGACAGCGAGTCGGAAAACCGGCGGCACAGAAATCGAAAGTAGGAATACAAAAATTCATGGAAATCGCATTCCGCATCAAAAAAAAAAAAAAAAAAAAAAAAGAGAGAGAAATACATTTTTAATTATCGACAAGAAATACGATAATAAGTTAATTATTTTGATGTGTACCTTTAAAAAAGAAAAAAAAATGTAATAGAAAAATAATTCGTTTGTTGCACAGTTTTAATTTCTTTTTTTCAAGCACCACGCGACATTGACGTTCAAAGGTCAGCGCGTGACCAACCGGAACCGCACGGCTTGTGTTTATCGAACAATTTATGAAGACCGACTAATTGATTAAAGGACTATTGACCGTTGATGTTTACACCTATATTGATGATTGACCGTTGATGTTTACGCCTACAGGTAATTGCGACGGTCAAATCGCTGAATGCGAATTGCTCAAAATGATTATTGACACGTGTGTTTTTCCGGTAAATAAACAACTCTACTTTCAGTTTCACTAATCCTTTTCGGTTGACTCTCTCGTAAACATGTCTTCAAAAACCCCTAAAGTGCTGACTCTAGATGAACGTATTAAAGAAATTAAGCTCAGAAGCTCCAGAATAGTCACGGAAGAGTTTAGTGTGGGTCCTACATAATTCCAAGAAACGCTGAAATATTACAAACAGTGAAGACCCAGATCAGACGCTGCGTTCTGTGGAGTCCGATCTGGATCTACACTGTTTGCAATGACATATCTATCCCAATACTTAGTGTTATTATGGTATAGTAATTAGCATTGCTGCTGAATACTTCTTGAGCAAACTGATTTTATCCTAAAAATTGATCAGAATAAACAATAAATAATTGTTATTTTGGGCAGTTAGGCATGTTACAGACAATAAATAAATATAGATACCGTTATGCTAAAAGAAGTATCATAATCATAGTGTGAATTTCACTAACAGCCCACCATTTCGGTTATATTGTCGCAACATTGCTGGTGAATGAGTACCTCCGCTAAGCAGCCACCTCCCTTAAGCAGCCAAAATTGGCCATTCCCCTGGGTGGCTGCTTAACAGAGGTTCCACTGTAGTTACTTAAACGAGCCTATTCAAATATACTGAAATTTTTACCACCAAAAAATGAAAAATTTCTGATAAAAATGCTGATATTTTTCATATTTTTGTTGCAAAACATAAATTGTGGGTACTTGTAAGCACCGCCTTGGTGAGGCGGTTCTAAGAAGTACCTACAATCTCTGTTTTTGAGCAGAAATAAGAAAAATAATGTATAAATGTATACCCCTGTAACCCCAGTTTTACCATATAAAAGTGGGGTTTTAGGGGGTCAGTATTATATAGGCATGTTTTCGTGATGTGTTGTGGGTGTTCATTCTGAGAAGCTTCAAATGAGTACCCACAACATACGTTTTATGGTGAAGTAAGGAAAACATTAATAATTTTTGGTCATTGAATAAAAAGTCATGAGTTCAGTGATCAATTCCAAGAACTGTGTCATGTCATAAGTGATCTGTATCATACCTCCAGATGAGAGGAGAATCCACATAAATACTTTATTTCTCCATGAAAATATACATTGTGGGTACACGTTTGAAGTGCCTCACCAAGGTGCTTCCATTGAGTACCCACAATGTATGTTTTATGAAAAAATAAGAAAAATATTGATAATATTTGGTCATTGATTAAAAAGTCATCAGTTCCAATGATCAATTCCAAGAACTGTGTCACAGGTGATCTGTATCGTACCTCTAGTTGAGAGGACATCCACACAAATAGATTTCTTATTTCTCCATGAAAACATATGTTGTGGGTACTCATTAGAAGTGCCTCGGTGAGGCACTTCTAATGAGTACCCATAACATATGTTTTCATGGAGAAATAAAAAAGCTATCAATAGTTTTTGATTGAAAAAGTAGCATATCTGGAGCTGTGTATCAGACTTACATCAAAACACACTTTGATTATTTCAAAGTATTCTGGAGAATTTATCTGATAGTAATATATTGAAACAAAAAAGAAATGCACAATTTGTACACATGAACTATTTTCCAGATGCAGAATGTACCTTAATGCAGCCAAAAAAAAAACCCATTGATCTGGGCCAGCCTGCACATGTATCCTGCTACAGTAGGGCTTTGCTGTTTGCATACACTAAATATTTGGCTTTTCTACACTGTTTGCTACCAGTTTGTCTGAATATTTTGAGCAATTATGGCATAGCCGTTACTTTCCTTTCGACATCACGCGGAAAGACGTTTTTTGCTTGGCGTTTTATTTTGGATAAAAAATATTTTGTACTGATTGACCATATCTTATCAGAAACCATTTGTCTTTTCTGTTTCTGTGTTTTAGTCTCAAGTATTTACCCTTAAATTAAATTTACAGCCAAAAATTGGTCTGACCTGTGCAGTTTCTATAGTAAAGCGATTTTTTTTAATTTTTGTCTAAGAAAAACTTTTTTACTGTCCTTTGCTGAATTTGAATTATTGTTGTTTCACAACAATATTGTGAACATTTTAGAAAAAATGAATAAGCAGAACTTGTTGAAAATCTGCCTCAAAGTTACCTACCCTACAGATTTCTACATAATTTGCAATCATTTTTACTATGGGAAAAAGTTAAAATATTTGAATTTTTAAATACAAACGACTAAAATAAAACTTTTTTTGCATAGATAGTCACGACAAATGTTTTGCATTAAATCATGTCAAAAGTTTGCAAATTTACTTCTTTTATGTAAAGCGCCAAGCAAAAAACGACTTTCTGAAAGATGTCAAAAGCACAGTAGTTGAACTTGTTTCACACACATCTACTGCAAAATCTGTGATTTTTCTACATGTATATTGTATAACTGACCATTGTTGCCTTCTTGAAGCGTCCTGGTGGCCGAATGGTTAGAGCCTCTAACTTTGGATCACAAGGTCCTGGGTTTGAATCCTGCTGGAGACGGAATTAACCCTTGTCCTGCTGAATTAAGTAAGATACCATGCCCACATCCAATTTTCAGCCAATCAGATTACTTGATCCAGGTTGTTGATACAAATTCACATACTTAATGTCAAACAGTGCAGATCCAGATCAGTTGGCTTCTTCAGAAGCCAACTGATCTGGTTCTACACTGTTTGCAAAGACAGAGCTTATCCGGGTTCAGCAGGACAAGGGTTAAGGTCTTGGGTTTGAATCCTGCTGGAGGCAGAATTCATCTCATGACTGTATTCGGCTTCATTTCACAGAGCCTTTCATTATCATCTTTCCATTGTCTCAGTATGACTTAGATAATGTTGACAGGGGCTTAAAACATCAAATCATCATCATCATCATCATCATCATCATCATCATCATCATTGTTGCCTTTGTCTTAGCTGTTCTAGGTAAGAAGGGTTTCTTTTTCTTATTTCTAATGATTTGTTTAGGGTTTGAGATTAGAATCAGCATGCAAAAAGATGCCAGAACACAGAATGAGATCCTACAAGGTTAGATAATAGAATGACAAAACAGCATAGAACTCGATCAAACCGCACATTCAGGAGCATTTTGATGTGGGTCTACCCTGTTTGCTTAGGCCTTTTGTATAAATATTTTGGGAAATATTTGTCGAGGCACTTTTAATTAGTACCTACAGCAGAGGACTTGTTAAGGAGTACCGGGTAGTATTTGATGATAATTGTGGGATAATTTTCTTCATTTCTCCATAAAAACTTATGTTGTGGGTACTCATTAGAAGCTCCTCACTGAGGAGCTTCTAAGGAGTTGTGGGTACTCATTAGAAGCACCTTGCTGAGGCGCTTCTAATGAGTACCCACAACATATGTTTTTATGGAAAAATAAGGAAAATTATCCCAGAATTACATGTATCACCTTATACTCCTACTTAACAACACACCTGCTATAGCATATATTTTCATGGAAAAATAAGAATATTTATCTGGAAATTCCTTTTATCTGGAGATATGATAGGTGTCGATGTTTTGTTGTTGTTTTTTTTAAATAAAAAGTGTTCTCTTTTTTTTTCTCAATTTAAACAAAAACATTTGTTGTGATACTCATAAGAATTGCCTAAGGTAAATGAGTACCAAATCATATGCTTTCACTGAGAAATAAGAAACATATTTCTGTGGATATCCCTCTTATCTAGAACTGAGATTTTTATAATTCATTATTTATTGGTTCACTGGTACCTCTTTATAACACAGTTTTGGATATAAGAAGGTTTAAAGGTGGACCCCAAAAGTGTTGTATCCAAACAAAAATGTATAGATTTTTTTAAAAAAAATGACCATTTATGGTCTTTTTTAGCTCACCTGAGCTCTGCTCAGGATGAGCTATTGTGATCACTTTTCGTCCGTCGTTCGTTCGTCCGTCCGTCCGTCGGTTCCCACGAGCGGGTACTTGCGTGGCTTACCATCAGCATTTTAGATACTTAAGTGGCAAAATGGTCATACCAGGCTAGCCACATTAGAGAGAGCTATGGACAGGTAATCCATACTTAATCTGGCTAAATAAAGTTATTTTAATTTGTAGGCACATAATAATGGTCAGAAATCCATCCATTCCTAAGGACGTCCAAGTACTCTCGGGTACCATCTTTTTTTATGCGCCTGCGCAGTAATACATCTTTTGAAAGCCACTTAAAATCAGTAGCCCCTTATGAACAGTTAATCTATACCTAACGTGGCTAAATGGCTAGCCACATAAGAGAATGGTAGCTACTGACAGGTAATCCATGCCTAATGTGGTTAAATGACTACCCACACAAGAGAATAATAGCTATGGACAGGTAATCCAAAGCCACTTAAAATCAGTAGCCCCTTATGGACAGTTAATCTATACCTAACGTGGCTAAATGGCTAGCCACATAAGAGAATGGTAGCTACTGACAGGTAATCCATACCTAATGTGGTTAAATGGCTACCCACACAAGAGAATAATAGCTATGGACAGGTAATCCATACCTAATGTGGCTAAATGTAATTTGTAGACACATAATGATGGACAGTAATAGGCACTTAAAATCAGTAGCCACTTAATGATTTTTGCCACAAAGTGCATAGCCACGTATGTACCCATTTGTGAGTCCGTCCGTCTGTGCGTGCGTCCGTCCGTGCGTCCGTCCGTTAACATTTTCAAACGACTTCTCCTCTGAAACCGCTGAGCCAATTTTGCTCAAATTTCATATGGAGCCTCCTTAGGGTGGGGGAACAAAAAATTGCTAAAATGGTCGCGGTCCGTTGACCAAGATGGCCGCCAAGCCCATATATGGTAAAAACCTTTAAAAATCTTCTTCTCCAGAACCGAGAATGCCTTGGGGGTGAACCTTTGCAGGAATCATCGGGGACGGGAGGTCTACCAAAATTGCTAAAAGAATTGTCGTACGTTGACGTTTGACCTTTTTACGGCAAGGTCAAGTTTGCTTCCCTATGCATTTGTATGGGAAAAACCTTTAAAAATCTTCTTCTCCAAAACCGAGCATGCCTTATGGCTGAATCTTTGCATATATCTTTGGGAACAGGAGAGCTACCAAAATTGCTAAAATAATGGTCGTACATTGACATTTGACCTTTTTACGTTAAGGTCAATTTTGCTTCCTTATGCATTTGTATGGGAAAAATGACCAGAATTTCAAACAACTTCTCCTCTGGAGCCTCTGGGCCAATTTTGCTCAAATTTCATATGGAGCCTCCTTAGGGTGGGGGAACAAAAAATTGGTAAAATGGTCACGGTCCGTTGACCAAGATGGCCGCCAAGCCCATATATGGTAAAAACCTTTAAAAATCTTCTCCTTCAGAACCGAGAATGCCTTTGGGCTGAACCTTGGCAGGAATCATCGAGGACGGAAGGTCTACCAATATTGCTAAAAGAATTGTCGTACGTTGACTTTTGACCTTTTTACGGCAAGGTCAAGTTTGCTTCCCTGTGCATTTGTATGGGAAAAACCTTTAAAAATCTTCTTCTCCAAAACCGAGCATGCCTTATGGCTGAATCTTTGCATATATCTTCGGGAACAAGAGGGCTACCAAAATTGCTAAAATAATGGTCGTACATTGACATTTGATCTTTTTACGTTAAGGTCAATTTTGCTTCCTTATGCATTTGTATGGGAAAAATGTTCAGAATTTCAAACAACTTCTTCTCTGGAGCCTCTGGGCCAATTTTGCTCAAATTTCATATGGAGCCTCCTTAGGTAGGGGGAACAAAAGATTGCTAAAATGGTCACGGTTCATTGACCAAGATGGGCGCCATGCCCATATATGGTAAAAACCTTTATAAATCTTCTTCTCTAGAACAGAGGATGCTTTGGGGCTGAATATTTGCATAAATCATCGGGGACAGGGGGTCTACCAAAGTTGCTAAAATAATGGTCATACATTGACATTTGACCTTTTTACGGCAAGGTCAAGTTGCTTCCTTATGCATTTGCATGGGAAAAAACATTTAAAAATCTTATTTTCCAAAACTGAGGATGGCTTGTGGCTGAATCTTTGCATATATCATCTGGAACGGGCGGTCTACCAAAGTTGCTAAAATAATTGTCATACATTGACATTTAACCTTTTTACGGCGAGGTCAAGTTTGCTTCTGTATGCATTTGTATGGGCGCCATACATTTGTATGGAAAAAATGTTGATAATTTCAAATGGCTTTTCCTCTGAAGCCTCTGGGCCAGTGTTGCTCAAATTTCATGCGGAGCCTCCGTGGGCAGGAGAATGAAAGATTGCTAAAATGGGTATGGTCCATTGATCAAAATGGCTGCCATGCCAATATATGGTAAAAACCTTTAAAAATCTTCTTCTCCATAACCAAATAAGCCCTGGGTCCTAATCTTTGCACAAATTATAGGGGACAGGAGATCTACCAAAATTGCTCAAATGATGGTTTATGTTGACATTTGACCTTTTTACCTCCAAGGTCAAATTTGCTTCCCTATTTGTGTGGGCCATATACATTTATATTGAAAGTATCGAAGTGACTTGTAGATCAACAGTAGTTAAAATTGTTCTGATTGGAAATCTAAGATGGCCATCATCTGGTTTATATTTATAATATGTCCCTGCCACTGTGCTGTTTACATGTATAAAATCACGATTCTTCAGAAACCACTTAGCCAATTTCCACCAAATTTCACATTGATTCTTCTGTTGAAATGTGATTGATAGTTTATTCATGATCATGCTCCATTGACTGTCAGGCCCATATATTCTTCTTCAAAACTAAGAACTGCTCAAATGATGATATTTTCATTAGTTGCGATGATAGGATTGGATAAATGTTGCATAACATCTGCATGTCTGCAGTGGCTATGTCACTCAGGTGAGCGAATCGTGGCCCGTGGGCCTCTTGTTTTATATAATCTAAACATTTTGGTTTGGATACCAAACAAAAATGTAGAGATTATATAGAAAAAAAGGACCATATCCATTTATGGTGATTTTTCTATATAATTTAAACATTTTTGTTTAGCTACAACATGGCTATTTAGCTAACTTGGTTTTTGCTTTTGATTCAGTATTAGAGTTGGTGCATAATGCTTTTAATCAAATCTTCATGTGTTGTGAATATTTCCTGGCAAACACTTTTAAATATGTAACATCTACTTTAGTCTTTGGCATATTAATCTTTGGCAAATGTTCCCAGTAGCTTTCTTGCACACCAACCCCCTTCTGAAAAGGATTCTACTCTAAAAGGGAAGAATTTGCTCGCCTTGGAGAAGAGCAGACCCCTTTTCAGAAGGGAGGCAAAATGATTTAGACAGTTGCATGCCCTGAATATCATTTCCCCATAAAAGCTCCTTTAAGAGTGAAGAAATTATCCTTTTTAGATACATTTTCACTGTTAACCCTTGTCCTGCTGAACCCGGATATACCCTACCTTTGCAAACAGTGTAGATCCAGATCAGTTGGCATCTAAGAAGCCATTCAGTATGTGAACTTGTATCAACGCTGGATCAAGTAATCTGATTGGCTGAAAATTTGAAAAGGGTATGCCGTCTTAATTTATTCAGCAGGACAAGGGTTAATTTTTGTTATCTTTAGAAGAATTGTTTTGAAACTTGAAACACTTATCTGTTACTTCATGAGGAGTTGGCAGAATAATCTCCCTTGCCAGAATTTGCAGAAATTCTGTCCGGTGTATACAGCCCTTTTAAATAGTTTCTGAAAATGTTTTCACTACTAGGGCGTGTCAATAAATAACCAGTCTATCCCATTTCTGACAGACCGAGACGGTCAAGATTTTCATGCTTTGTTTCAATATATGTTTTATACATAGGTACAAAATTGCACGCATATCGAGTCATTCTTTAATAAGATATTGAATGTCAAACATGGCTAGTGATGCAAAGGCATGCTTTTCATCTAAAGTTGAGTACTGTGCTGTAATTCGGTACTTGTATTTAAAAGGTAAAATAGGCAAGGAAATACATGGCGAGTTAGCCGATGTTTCATGTCTTTAGAAGATGAAGCCAGGTCTGGACACCCACTGGATGCCTCCAACGAAGAAATGTGTAAGAAAGTTCGGGATCTGGTATACACTGATAGGTGAATTCAGGTGGAAGAAATAGCGCAGGCATTAGGCATTTCACATGGTAGCGTTTCAACAATCTTACATGATCATTTAGGTATGCGCAAGCTAACAGCCCATTGGGTCCCCAAATCCCTTAGCGATGAGCAAATGGCAACCAGAGCATCATTATGCAGTGCCTTGTTGAAGCGTTTTAGGTCAAAAGATGATTTTCTTTTGCGTCTGGTGACTGTAGATGAGACTTGGGTTCATTATTATGAGCCAGAGAATAAAGCTCAGAGTCATCAGTGGGTAGGGCCTGGGTCCCCGAAGCCAAAGAAGTTCAAGACGCAACCATCTGCTGGCAAGGTGATGGCCACAGTATTTTGGGACGCAAAAGGCATTATTATGTTGGACTTTTTATCCAAGAGAAGTACAATAACTGTAGTATACTATGCAAACTTGTTAGACCAGCTGAGAACTGCCGTCCGTGAAAAATGCCGAGGTAAACTCTCTAAAGGTGTTTTGCTGCAACAGGACAACGCGAGAGTCCACACCTGCAAAATTGCAATGGATACTGTAGAGCGAAACGGGTATGAATTAATACCACATCCTGCCTATTCGCCTGACCTAGCTCCTAGCGACTTCTTCCTATTCCCAAACTTGAAAAAGGATATCCGTGGACTTCATTTTCAGTCTGATGAAGAAGTCGTGACGGCAGTAGAGGAGTGGGTCAATGGAAAGGACCCTGACTTTTTCAGTTCTGGGCTGATGGCACTTGAACACCGTTGGTCTAAGTGCATCACACTAGAGGGCAATTACATCGCAAATAAGTTAGGCTGGTTACTTATTGACTCACCCTCGTATTATATGGTGGATTTTACATTAAAGTATAGGACAGGTAGTGCTGTTTTATGAGTATATAATGTTGAAAATTACCGTATTTACCCTAAGTATTGGGACATAACTCCTTATCATACTTGTCCTAAAATTCAAAATAGTTTATTGTACTTCCTGTTGATGTGTCTAAAACAGTGCTGGATGAGTGGCAAACAGTGTAGACCCTGATCAGATGCTGCATTCTGCAGCATCTGATCTGGGTCTACACTGTTTGCTCAGGTCTGTCTGTGCCAATACATGTATTTAGAGTTATTAGGGTAGTTGATTTAGATATACGGTAAGTACTTAGAAATGTAATGTTAGAAAATGTAACCAGGAAAGAGTGCAGTATTAATACATTATTCAGTTTATATATGTAAGATTTTACCATATAATTCTTTTTTTTTAATTACTAACTTTTAACCCTTGTCCTGCTGAACCCAAAGAAGCCAACTGATCTGGATCTACACTGTTTGCAAAGGCAGGGTATAATATCCGGGTTCTGCAGAACAAGGCTTAAAATAATAGTTTGATCTAATAAATTCATGTATATTAGTGTTACTGCAGTAAAAGAATGAAGTTTCTGGGAGACTTTCTTTAGAAGAGGGGAAAATCTATTGTTATGTATTTGTGAGTGATAGTTTAATTTGTCAGAAGTGCCATATGTTAACTTTTACAATATGTTGACTGTTATCCTGCTTTATATGCCAATTGTTACATGACAGATATGATATTTTTCTTTTTTTTTACTGAAAGCATTGCTTAGTATTAAACTCAGGGTATCTCTTCGATGATGATTCTGAAATAATTCAGTCACATTGTGCCTGTGGGCACTCATTAGAAGCAGCTCTGTGCTATGCTTCTGATGAGTACCTCAGTGTAAGTTATTTATGGAAAAGAGTAGAGAAAATTATTTGAGAAATATCATCAAATACTCCCCTTAACCCATTGTAGACTGAATTAACTCCCCTTTACTATATATTGGTAGAGTCCAATTTCAATTTTAGGGATGTCAGGCTATGAGATTTAGATATTCCTAGAGACAAAAATGGCTGAACTATATGCAAACAGTGGAGACCCTGATCAGATGTCCTGTTTTGCGGCATCTGATCTGGGTATGCACTGTTTGCCAAATACCCTTTTAGGGGTTTCCGGACTACAATGGGTTAAACAAGTCCTCTGTCTTATACTATGATTTGGACAATGCCATGCCCTAAGCCCTGATGTTTAGAGAAGAAAATCAAATGCATTATATTAGGTGAATGGGTTACGATGCCTGAAAGATTTTTTAAAGGAAGACAATTTTGCAGACTGTTCATTGCTTCACTGGTATTTGAAACCTTTCGAAATTTGAGGTTTCTATTAACTCTTTCCCCACTAGAGGCAACTTTTGTTGTCTGCTGATAACCTTTGCAAACATTTTGGACCCAAATCAGGCCAGACAAAACATCAGGCCTGATCTGGATCCAAATTGTTTGACACTCTGATGGTATTCCCGAAGGATTTTTGTTTTAAAAAAGTTAATTTAAAAAGAAAAAAATCCACGACAAAAAAGGATGCAAAATTATCCAGCATGCAGAGGGTTAAAGAAAAGAATTTGCTGCCAGGTCCTACCTTAAAGAGTAGCTCTTCAAATTGAAGGGGGACAACTGTATCCATGTCAGAGTTCTGTGCCTTAGAAATGAATCCATTTTCCTTAAAATGAGCTGTTCCATGTGAAAAGCTGTCTATAGGTCATATATGGACAGTGTAGGCCAGGATTAGCCTTTGCAATTTGTACAGACTGAGCCGGGTCTTTTGCTGTCAGCTGATACATTCTGCAGTATCAAGACTACAGTATCAAGACTGCATTTCCTTGGCACAACCCAAATGTTGTTTTCTAATGTTTGCTAGATGCAAAATGTCACCTCTGTATCAGATTTTTTTTTTTTTTTTTTTACAGTTGCATTCTGTTCTCACACTTCTGTGTTTTCGACATCCATTTGAAAGATGTTTTATTCTTGGTGTTATATTCTAATTGCAAACATTTATTTTTGAGTGACAATAAGTAATCAGACACCATTTGTTGTTTCTGTTCCTGTGTTTTGTTCTCAAATATTTACCTTAAAATCAATTTTAGGCAAAACAATTGGTCTGACCTATGGAATTTCTATAGTGAACTGATTTTTGTTAAAACATTATAACAGATTTTTTTTTCTTTTCTCCACTGATTTTTAATTATTGATGTTTCACATTAATATTTTGAAAATTTCAGAAATTTTTAACAAGTGGAATTTGCTGAAAATCTGCCTCCAATCTACCTACCCTCACAGATTTAGCGTAATTTGTAGCCATTTTTACTATGGCAAAAATGAAAATATTCACATTTTAAAACAATGATTAGATAAAAACTTTTGATGCATAGGTTCCTATGACATATAGTTTTGCATAGAATTCTAACAAAAGTTTGCAAATTTACTTCTGTGTAAAATATCAGGCAAAAAATGACAATCTGAGAGATGTTAAAAGCAGAGTAGTCATTTGGATGTTTATATGATGCTATGGTAGATGCTTCTAACAGTCCAACTCATTTACATCTAGACTAGCAAGCTTTAGATTTTGGTTAATAAATTTAAATGTTAGCCCTTGTCATGCTGAATAAATTAAGATGCTACGCCCATTTCAAATTTTCAGCCAATCAGATTACTTGATCCCGGTTGTTGATACAAATTCATATACCTAATGGCAAAATCCAGATCCAGATCAATTGGCTTCGTCAGAAGCCAAGCCAACTGATTTGGAACTACACTGTTTGCAAAGGCAGAGCATATCTTGGTTCAGCAGAGCCAGGGTTAATGTTGATTGTGCTTGTTTACTGTGATTAAAGTTTGAAATTATTTATAATCATTAAAAATTTAAATTTATGTCTAATTCCTTTACCATCTGTTTGAATATACCATATTTATCCTAAGAATTGGAACACCATACTTGTCCTAAAATTTGAAAAAAAAAAGTCTATTTTACTACCTGTTATGTGAAAAAGTGCTGGATGAGTGGCAAATAGTGTAGACCCTGAGCAGGCACTGCATTCTGTGGTAGCTGAATGTGTCTACACTGTTTGCTCAGGCCTGTCTGTCCCACTAGTTGAATACTTAGGGTTATTACGGTATATATATATATTCACATATTGCTCTGCATTTCTTGTGTCAGGTATAGGAAGTAAGCAAATTAACTGTAATAGAAGTGCCTTTGTTTTAGGAGTGCCTTTGCTTTGTTTTATGTTTTTGTAGATTAACCTATTTTAGTCTGGAGACCCCTGAAAGGGTAATTGGCAAACACTGCAAACACTGCAAACCCAGAATGTGGCATTTGATCAGGGTCCCCACTGTTTGCAAAGAGTTTAGCCATTTGTCTCTAGGAAAATCTAAATCATATAGCCTGGCACCTATAATTAAAACTGGACTCTTCCAAAATATATTGTGGAGAGTACTATTCAGTCTAAAATGGGAAAGACAGTGTCTTTGCCTATTAGATGGACCTAGCACTAAAATGTTAGATGGTATTCTCTCTCCCGCTAGCTGGAAGTCAATTGGTTTTACCATTCTGAGAGGAATAAGACATCGACATATCTTGAAGAGTCGGGAAAATATACCTAACTGCATTTTTTATGCCTACACTTTTTTTATGCCCACCCTGCACCACGAAACAGAGGAGGGTGTATAGTTTTACCCTCTGTCATATGTCTGTGTGTCCGTCTGTGCGACAGTCCTTTTATGTGTCAGTCCGTCACACTTTATAGTACTGTTGGTGTCTTTGCAATTCTTCCTATAGTTTTCAAAGTAATGTTTTGAAATTTGCACCCTAGTAAGGATGTAGAGTGAGTATGTGCATAATGGTTACAGAATTCTGATCAATTATTATTGTTAGTGTTACATACCCTTGATTTACCTAGAAAATTTGTCTTATACACATGGCATAGTAAGATTCATGTCTCTGCAATTTCTCCTACAGTTTTCAAGATAATAATTTGAAACTTACATATAAGTAAGAATATAGGCTGGGCATATGCATAGAGGTCACAAAACTGATCATTTTTTTATTGCTAGAGTGTCATACGTTTGATTTACTTAGGGGCCGGCCTCGGTGGCTCAGTTGGATGCGCCGTCCGACCGGAGACCAGGAGGTCGGGGGTTCAACCCCCTCCGAGGTCGGCAACATTCTTTCGTGGAGATTGATCATGAAATATTTTCTACGGTCATTCTCTCCCTTCCGCTGATTCAAGAAGGCCAGTTGTCAGTTTCTGGCGAAAGAATGTGCACAATACTGGTTAACGGCTTAGAGGACTAAACCTGCCCAGTAAACGTGTGGTTAGGTAAACTGACCGCGCTCGACATGACCCATTGGGTTGACTGGGCCGTAAAACCACAACACAAACAAATTGATTTACTTAGAAATATGGCCTTGTACACAGGGCATAGAAGGGTCCTTGTCCACAACTCCTCTTACAGCTTTCAAGATAATGATTAGAAACTTGCAGCAAAGTGAGAATATAGACTGGGCATGTGCATAAAGGTCACATAACTCTGATCAAATTTTATTGCTAGAGTTACATACCCTTGAGTTACTTTGAAATATGGCCTTGTCTACATGGCATAGTATGGTTCTTGTCTCTAACTCCTACAGTTTTCAAGATAATGATTTGAAACTTGCAACAAAGTAAGAATATAGGCTGGGCATGTGCCTAAAGGTCACAAAACTCTGATCAATTGTTTTATTGCTTGAGTTACATACCCTTGATTTACTTCTAAATATGGCCTTGTACACATGGCATAATAAGAGTTCTTATCTCCGCAACTCCTACAATTTTCAGGATAATGTTTAGAAACTTTCAGCAAAGTAAGAATATAGGCTGGGCATGTGCATAAAGGTCACAGAACTCTAATCAAAATGTTTTGGCTAGAGTTACATACCCTGCATTTAATTAAAAATTGTGCCTTGTACATATGGCATAGTAAATCTATGTCTCAGCAACCTACAGTTTTCAAGATAATGGTTTGAAACTTGTAGCAAAGTAAAAATATAGGCAGGGCATGTGCACTCTTCTTTGCTTTATATTCAGAATAATAAATCTACAAAGCCAAACTGGAAGTAGTGGGGCCATTCATCCCCTTAAGGGATCACCTAGTTTTCCTTGTTTTAGCTTTTGTTTTTAAGGGCAATCATATCTAACATAAAGTAAAACATTAATGACTCGAACACTGATGTCTCGTTTACCGTGGTTGATTCAAACTCATTTTTGTCCCTTACGTCATGAAAATTATGTTGTGTTCACTCATTAGAATTGCATCATCAAGATGATTCTAATGAATACATTAAACATGCCATTATTCTACAGAGGATCGATGTTCTCTACAGGATCGAAAACACACTCCTATATTTTCCCCATTTGCCTCCAGACCTGGCCCCAAGGTTATAAAACCTTTTTCATGCTCACCGCAGCTGAGCATGGAATTTGTCATGGTAATAAATCTCAGAATATTAAGTTTTAAATTATTTTGTGCTAAACAAAGCTGAACATGAAATATTCTCTTCTAATAAATATGAAAATGTCAACAATAGTTGGCATTTTCATATTTATTAGCAGAGAAAATTTCATGTTCAGCTAAGTTGAGCAGGAAAAAGTTTTTTTAACCTCGGAGCCCGGCGCTATGATTAATTCTCAGTGGCTGGACCTACCCATATCTAGAATAAGTTTGCATGGTCCCAAAGATGTTCGAGCCATTGTTCGATGATAATTATGCAGGTTAATTAACCTTTTAACACACATTTTCATTGCATAGTGAAAACAATGGCGTGGATTTGTCATCAGTGATACTGTATAATAAATGGAATGGCACTTTCAGGTGAACTGCATTGGCAGTCAAATCATGGTTTTTAAGAATCACCTTTGCAACACTTTAAAGCGAACTGCACTAATAGTCAGTCCATGGTTTTGCAGAATTGTCATGACAGCACTTTCAAGCAAACCAAAGTGGCAGTCAAACCTTGGTTTTGCAGAATCATCATGGCAGCCCTTTCAAGCGAACTGCTCTTGCAGTCAAACTGTGCTTTTGCAGAACCATGCCACCAGCACTTTCATATGAACTGCACCAACAGTCAAACCATGGTTTTGCAGAATCATCATGCAAAACTTTCAAATGACCTACCCTGGCAGTCAAATTGTGCTTTTGCAGAGTCAGCATGACAACACTTTCAAGCAAACTACACTGACATTTAAACCGTGCTTTTGCAGAATCATCATGGCAGCACTTTCAAGAGAACTGCACTGGCAGTCAAACCAGTTTTGCAGAATCATCATGGCAGCAAGTGAAATACACTGGCAGTCAAACCATGCTTTTGCAGAATCATGGCAGCACTTTCGGATAAATTGAACTGGCAGTAACTTCTTAATTTTGCAGAATCATCAAGGCAACACTTTCAGGTGAACTGCACTGACAGTCAGTGATTTTGCAGAACCATCATGGCAGCTTTTTAAGGCGAACTGCACTGGCAGTCAAACCATGATTTTACAAAATTATCGTGGCAGCACTTTCAGGCGAACTGCACTGGAAGTCAAACCATAGTTTTGCAGAATCATCAAGGCAGCTCTTTCAGGTGAACTGCACTGGCAGTCAAACCATGATTTTACAAAATTATCATGGCAGCACTTTCAGGCGAACTGCACTGGCAGTCAAACCATAGTTTTGTAGAATCATCAAGGCAGCACTTTCAGGTGAAATACACTGGCAGTCAAACCGCGATTTTGCAGAATCATCATGGCAGCTTTTTCAGGCAAACTGCACTGGCAGTAAAACCATGATTTTACAGAATTGGCAGCACTTTTAGACCAACTGCATTGGCAGTAAATCCCTGGTTTTGCAGAATCACCATGGCAGTATTTTCAGGAAAAGTGTGCTGACAGTCAAATCATGGTTTTGTAGAATTATGACAGCACTTAGATGAAGTGCACTGGCAGTCAAACCATGGTTTTGCAGAATTGTCATGACAGCACTTTCAGGCGAACTGCACTGGCAATAAAACCGCTGTTTTGCAGAATCATCATGGAAGCACATTCAAAGGAACTGCAGTCAGTCAAACCCTGGTTTTGCAAATCATCATGGCATCACTTTCAGACAAACTGCAGACAGTCTGTCAGTGGTTTTGCAGTATTGTCTTTCCAGTTCTTTCAGGCGAACTGCACTGGAAGTCAAACTGTGGTTTTGCAGAATCATGGCAGCATTTTCAGGCATCTGCACTGACAGTCAATATGTGGTTTTGCAGTTTAATCTTGCCCACTCTTTCAGATGAATTTCACTTGAAGAGTCAAACTGGTTTTGTAGTATCGTCATGCAAGCACTTTCAAATGAACACACAAGCAGTTAAACCTGCTTTTGCAGAATCATCATAGCAGCGCTTACAAGCAAACAGCAATTACAGAGAGAGCCCGCAGTTTTGTAATATCATGACAACACTTTCAAGCGAATTGTACTGCCAGCAAACTGTGGTTTTGCCGTATAATCATGTCAGCACTTTCAAACGAACAAAACTGACATTCAAACTGTGGTTTTATAGTATAATCATGCCAACACTTTCAAACGAACAGAACTGGCATTCAAACTGTGGTTTTATAGTATAATCATGCCAACACTTTCAAACGAACAGAACTGGCATTCAAACTGTGGTTTTATAGTATAATCATGCCAACACTTTCAAACGAACTGAACTGGCATTCAAACTGTGGTTTCATAGTATAATCATGCCAACACTTTCAAACGAACTGAACTGGCATTCAAACTGTGGTTTTATAGTATAATCATGCCAACACTTTCAAACGAACTGAACTGGCATTCAAACTGTGGTTTCATAGTATAATCATGCCAACACTTTCAAACGAACTGAACTGGCATTCAAACTGTGGTTTTATAGTTTAATCATGCCAACACTTTCAAACGAACTGAACTGGCATTCAAACTGTGGTTTTATAGTATAATCATGTCAACACTTTCAAACGAACAGAACTGACATTCAAACTGTGGTTTTATAGTATAATCATGCCAACACTTTCAAACGAACTGAACTGGCATTCAAACTGTGGTTTTATAGTATAATCATGCCAACACTTTCAAACGAACAGAACTGGCATTCAAACTGTGGTTTTGTAGTATAATCATGCCAGCACTTTCAAACGAACAGAATTGTCGGAGTCCAGCTACGGTTTTGAAGTATCATCATGCCAACACTTTCAAGCAAATTGCACGGGCAGACAAACTGTGGTTTTACAGAATCGTTGTGGCAGCACTTTCAAGCGAACAGAACTGGTCAAAGTGTGGTTTTCAGCCCACCTGAGCACGCTCATGGTGAGCTTATATTGCGATCAGTAGATGTCCGTCGTCTGTCGTGCGGCGTCAGCAATTGCTTTAAAAGCCTAATCCTCCTACACCCCTAAGCCAATTGACTCGATACTTGATGGGAAGCATCGGGGTGACTTGTAGATCAAAAATAGCTGAAATCGTTCCGATCGGAAATCCAAGATGGTTGCCATCTTGAAAATCTATTTTTCGCTTCTTCTGAACCAAAAGGCAAATTGACTCCAGACTTGGTAGAAAGCATCGGGGTGACTTGTAGATCAAAAATAGCTAAATCGTGCCGATCAGAAATCCAAGATGGTCACCATGGCGGCCATCTTGAAAATCTATTTTTTGCTTCATCTCCTGAACCGAAAAGCCAATTGACTCCAAACTTGGTAGGAAGCATCAGGTTGACTTACAGATCAAAAGTAGCTGAAATAGTTCCGAAGTTCCGATCGGAAAACCAAGATGGCATGGCGGCCATCTTGAAAATCTAGTTTTTGCTTCTCCTGAACCAAAAAGGCTTATTGACTTTAAACTAGGTAGGAAGCATCAGGGTGACTTGTAGATAAAAAAAAAGCTAAAGTCGTCCCTATCGGAAATCCAAGATGGCCGCCATGGCGGCCATCTTGAAAATCTATTTTTGGCTTCTTCTCCTAAACTAAACAGCCAACTGAATCGAAACTTGGTAGGAAGCTTCGGGTTGACTTATAGGTCAAAAATAGCTAAAATCTGTCTGATCGGAAATCCAAGATTTCCGCTATGGTGGCCATCTTGAAAATCTATTTTTCGCTTCTTCTCCTGAATTGAAAGACTTTAAACTTGGTAGGAAACATCAGGGTGACTTATAGATAAAAAAGAGCTTAAATCGTGCCGTTCGGAAATCCAAGATGGCCGCCATGGTGGCCATCTTGAAAATCTAGTTTTTGCTTTTTCTCCTGGAGTGAAAGGCCAATTGACTCGAGACTTGGTAGGAAGCATCGAGTGACTGGTAGATCAAAAGTAGGTAAAATCGTTCATCGGAAATCCAAGATGGCATGGCAGCCATCTTGAAAATCTATTTTTCGCTTCTCCTGAACCGAAAGGCCAATTGACTCGAACCGGAGTAGGAAGCTTTGGGGTGACTTGTAGATCAAAAATAGAGAAAAAAATGTTCTGATCGGAAATCCAAGATGGCCGCCATCTATTTTTCGCTGCTTCTTCTGAACTGAAAGGCCAATCGACTCAAAACTTGATAGAAAGCATAGGGGTGACTGGTAGATCAAAACAGCTGAAACCATTTCGATCATAAATCCAAGATGGCCACCATGGCGGCCATCTTGAAAATCCACTGTTTTACTTCTTCTCCTGAACTGAAAGTCCAACTGACTTGAAACTTAGTAAGAATCATCAAGGTGACGTAGATAAAAAAAACTAAAATCGCTCCGATCAGAAATACAAGATGGCCCCCAAAGTTGCCATCTTGAAAATCTATTTTGTCCTTCTTCTCCTGAATAGAAAAGCTCACTGACTCAAAATTTAATAGGAAATATCGGAGGAACCTGTTGATCAAAAATAGCTAAAATCATTCTGATCAGAAATCCAAGATGGTTGCCCTAGCAGCCATGTTGAAAATCTATTTTGAACTTTTTCTCCTGAGCCAAAAGGGCAATTGACTCAAACTTCATCGGAAGTATTGAGGTGACTTGTAGACCAAAAGTAGCTAAAATTGTTCTAATTGGAAATCCAAGATGGCCACCATCTTGAAAATCAGAATTGAACTTCTTCTCGAACCGAAAGGCCAATTGACTCAGACTTGTCTGGTAATCAGGTGAGCGATTCAGGGCCATCTTGACCCTCTTGTATGAAATCATCATGACAGACCTTTGGTGGGTACTGTTCAGCGGGAGGACACCAAAGGGGAGCAAATTCTTCTGAAAAGCGATTTACTGATCGCTTTTTAAAAGTTGATTAGTGTGCAGGAAACAAAAGTTATCGCCCTTGTCAAAAATGGCGAAAATTCTGCTAGGTATATCGAGCTCCCCTAAAGGCTCCATATTCCTCAAAAATAGACATTTTTTATCCAGGAAAGGTTTAATAAATTGATAGATGGTATTAATACGATCATAAATTGTGGCATCTGACAGCCTGTAGAATTCCGGTTAGTACGTCTCTTGTTTTTGAACTGAATCAAAAATAAAATGATTGTTTATTGTATCTCTGAACTAATGTTGGTGCGGAAAATTTGATAAAATCATGGAAATCAGACTGCAATTTTCACGTCCAGTTGGCGTTTTTGAGGAAAGACATGCAACGCAAATATAAATGATTTTCTTGATAATTGAGTTCCACTATCGTGACATTGTCGTGTCTGTGTTTCAAGCGCATGATGATTTTTGCATTAAAGTGAAAACAAGATGGCGACTTATTTTCAAACTAAACCACGCCCCCTGAAATTCATCACCACGAAAACATGCCTATATAATTTTGACCCCCTTAATCTCAACTTTTATTTGTAAATGGGGTTTACAGGGGTATACATTATTTTTCTTATTTTTGCTCACATAGATTGTGGGTCGAGGCGTTCTAACGAGTATTCACAATCCATTATTTGAGCAGAAATATGAAAAATATCAATTTTTTTTTCTGAAATTTTTCTTTTTTTTTTTTTTTTTTTTGGTGGTGAAATTTTCAGTATATTTGAATAGGCATGTTTTCGTAATATGCACTGATTGGAACTATTTTGGTAGGAAATCATACCGGCTGAATGTGAAAATTCAAAGGTAAAACATGAATGAAAATGTAATTAACAGATTATTTTGTTGTTTTGATGGATTACGAAAAAATAATTCCCTCATGTTCTAAGGTTTGCTTGTAAAAAACATTCGCTTCGCTCACTTTAACGCGCAAGCCTTAGAACACCAGTGAATTATTTCTCCGTAATCGATCAATACAACAAAATGAACTCTATTTCATTTCAAGAACGAAAGACTAACTGAAATTGTACAGGCTGTCAAGTGCCACATTTTATGATTGTATTAATACCTTATATCAATTTTTTAAATATTTCTTGATTAACAAAATGTCTATTTTTGAGGAATATGGAGCCTTTAAGTGGGAAAGAAAACAGATATTGCCTTGAACTGTTAGTTTTACATGGCGTATGATTTACATAATATAGAATTTTACATGTTTAAGAAATATCAATGCCAAATGTATGTAAACCGCTTGAAAAAGTCATTTAAAAAATAATATTAAAAAAACAAAACACACACACACACACAAAGAAAAAAAAAAAAAAAAAAAACGAGTCGTACTGCGGTTGAGTCTATCCTTGAATGATAACGTAATTGAGATCCGGCTTTAATGGCTGCTTGAATTCGCTATTCGTATCACAATTCTTACTGTGACTTTACTTTTTCATGTAAAAATAATGAATTTTTACTATAAAATAAATTTTATTTTATTCAACCATTTCTTTTGTTGATTTTTAAAACTAAAACAACAATTAGATAAAACATAACATGGTATAAAAACTAGAACCCGTTTTAAAACTACTCTTTGCCTCAGGAAAGTGTATAAAGTGTAATTCGATGAACTCTCACTAATAGACGTCCTCTAGTATAAACAACTAAATCTTGTCTGAAATCTCCCTCATCTGCAGAGAGATACTAGCTTATATTTCATGGCTGTAGTTTCGGAAAAAAGTCAGGGACTGTTTACAAACATTTAACCGTTTTGCACTCTGTTTACATTGCTGTTAAACACATGGAAAGACAAGAATCAGACGGAATTCATGATACAAATATTAGCTTTCACTAAAAGCTTCGTCTACGCTTAGCACACAATAAATGTTAAAGCTGATTGAAGATTGACAGAGGTCAATGAAGGAAAACAAGGTTGGAGAACAGTATGTCTGAGCTGAAAGATTTTGACAAATCATATATTTTGTTGCTAATTTGATCAAAATCGGATAAATACTAAGAAAGCTAATTACATTCATAGAACTCTCAAAACTGCTGTCAAGGGCGACTCCATTTCGATTATTTAATGAGATTCTTAATGTACATCTACATCTTTACGTTGAACTGTCACATTTGACGATTACTCAACGGGTTGACTTCTGGTGGTAACGCAAGAGAGATGAAAACAAAGAGGAAATAGGGAGAAGAAAATAGAGCATCGTAAGAATATTACTGAGAAATAATGTGATATGAATACATAATGTGTACATGGTAGGCTATCAAACTATGGCTATAATATAAAAAGAGGAGAAGGAAGTTTTCCCAAATGCTTTTGGCTCACCAGGCAAAGACAAATTTGCCTACCATGGCGGTATCGAGGCCCTCGCGTCCCCGACAGCATAGTTCCCCACCTCGAGGAGTTGCCCAGTAAACATTCTACATAAATCTATAGCGGACCGTTATCGGCCCGTCACGGTAGCTGACGGGCCGATAACGGCCCGCTATAGATTTTATTTAGAATGCTACTAGGCATATGGTCCCTAAAATGTGCTTAGAAGGTCAGGGGGCCAACCCCCTCTTGAAAGATACCAAAGAAGGGGCCTCAGCCACTGATGCTGGGAGAGGTCCACAGATGGACGGCCCAGGGTGAAAAGCTGGATTTAAACGTGTCTGTAGAAGACGACTGCTGCCTGTATTTCTTCGTATGGACTCATCTTGTCCTGGATGGCAATTTCATATGGTACTCGTCTGCTGGAATGTCAATTAAGTCGTTAGTATTTCAGATTATTATACAAAATCCCCTTTGTTGCAGTAAATAGATCAGTTTTCAAGCAAATTCATAAAATAAGCGGTATAAACAATTATAGAAATAAAATATTTTTGCAACTACTAATTATTTAGGTTCTGCATATTTAATTAAGGCTTCATAAAGCATTATTAAATATTCAAAATGGGGGCGCCCCTAAATGCTTTTTTTTAAATTTCAAACTTTGACAAATGTCTCATTTATTATCCGATTTTGATGAAAGCGGGTGTTTCCGCATATAGAGAAGTTACATAGGACTCTGCCTACGCATGGAATCTCATAATGTGCACAATTATTATCTAGGATATGACTGTTGTACATAAGGTACATATTCCCATATATCTGTTCCTTTGCTTAAAGAGGGGGTTTTGTATAAAATCACATCTGAACACATGGGTGCTCTTGAAAAAACGCACTCCACAGCTATCAGTAACTCGTAATTTGAATGTCAGATTTGCTGGTGAAAACAGAAAGTCACTGCTAAAAATGCTCGTGGCACACATTTACTTATTTGTGTTACATTAGAGCGTTTATGTTTAAAGTTAATTTGAAGCTGCATCCATATTTCAACTGCGTAATTATTTTCTCACAAATTTGATCTTTAATTAAACTGGGTTCCATTTCTTGTCAGCTTATCATTTTAATATAAAAATAAGCCATACATATGTTGATTATTTTCTCAACATTTCTTAAAAATCGAAACAGGTAACATAATGCTTTTTAACATTAAATATGACAAGCCAGATTACAGCAAATGAGGAAATACATGCAATAACTGATTCAGGTGATGTTTTGTTTTTTCATTCCGATTAGTTTTTTTTGTTTTTTTTTTTTTTATCCATTATAAATAGCTTGCTTAGAAACACCGTTTTGGGTTATTACAAGTTGTGGAAAATCAAAGAAATACAAATATAGTTAAATTGCACCCTTTGGTTTTACAAAAAAAATCTAAGGTAATCTATAGATTAATCGAATTTCTTTTCTTTTGGCAGCGGACCCACTGTGGTCTGATGGGCCAAGTGCCTGAGATAATAAAGGATTCTATTAGTTTGTTGCTAAATAAAAATATGGAATTCCTGTCCTTCACTAATGACTATGATGTAACAATTGATGAATAAGTAATGAAAGATTGAACTAAAATAATGAAAAGCTTTGCTGTTGATGCTATACAAATGCAAGAAATCATGAATTTAGAAGTGAAAAGACTGTTTGTTGATGATTCACATTGATTTATACATATTTTACAGACGAAAGGCTCTTGCACTTCTTACTTTTAAAGACATCCATTTTATTATCAGGGAAAGAGACAACTGATGAGGACACATAGTGGGTTACCTATATATGCTGATGCTGATTATTCTTGATCGGGGAATGATAAGAAATTTATTGCATGACCCATACACATGTAATGCAACCATGAATATGAACTGAGTACTTATGGTCTGTGTAATGCCTCAACTACTTTTTAATAATCAATGCTTAATCTTTTTTGTCAGAAATTGAAGTGCTTAAAATAAATTGATAACAATTACCGATATGTTGGATTTCAGAATATTTGGGACGTTTTTGATCAGTCAATGGAAATTTGAATTTTACACTAAACTGACCTAAGTGCATATCATGCATTTTAAAGACGTGTTACCAGTTTTTAAATTTCATGAGACTCAGTTGACAAGAACTGGAACAGACATAAATTTGAAGATGAATTCATCTTTGTTTTATTTTATCTTAAATTTAATCCGATTTTGATCTTTAATATTCAACGTAACTATTACAGAAATGTATACAAAAAACTTTTTTATGAGACCCACAGTTCTTTGATCTAAAAGACAAATTTTCTTATAGTTACTGGGCCTTGTGCAAAGAACGTGCAAAGTTTGAAGGAAATCCATGCGTGAGCAGATTAGGAACTCCTCCTTTCAATCAAAACGCATGGTTCGTCAAGCTATTATATCTCACAGGCGTTGTTCTCTAACCTTGCTTTTCACTTTAAGAGGTCATTGTGACTTATATTTCATGATCCAGTCACAGGTCATTATGTCATTATATTTTTGGAGTATATTTGACGGATTGACATGAAATTTAACATTTTGCAGTCAGTCTTCCTTAAATCACCTTTAATATTTATCGTGTGTTAAGCATAGAGCAACCTTTTTGTGAAAATTAATACTTGGTTATAATAACGTTGAGCTGTTGATGGGTTAACGTGAACCTTGACATTTTGCTGTTTATCTTTAATCAGCTTCAACATTTGCTAAGCATAGATCAAGCTTTTGTGAAAGCTAAAATTTGATTATAAACTGTTGAGCTGTCCATGGAAAATAGCACTGGACCAGTCCATGACTTTTCATAAAGTGCTCCCCGGGTAATGGCAAACATTAAGATTGTCTACGCCCGCGGACGTAGACAATTAATTAGTTAAGCAATGAATTTTATTGCCACAGTAATCGGGTCCATGATAATTATCACTGAGATATTTATATCCAGAAAAGATCAGAAAAGTGAAGTATTGCAATTAATACATTTATGTCTATTGTCCCATAAAAGAGATATTGGCAAACAGTGTTAGACCCAGATCAGACGCCGCAGAACGCGGCGTCGTCTGATCAGGTTTTACACTGTATTAAATAAAGGAATTTCTATAAAACACGGTAATAATAAAAACTAACCAGACACCCCTTATATTGGAAATGGACCGATCCGAAGAGTGAAGATAGAAGTCCATAAATGAGTTTAAGTAATTTATTTGTTATCTCAACCCTTAAAGCGCCAATGACAACTGCAACAGAAGACAATTTTGATTTTTATACCCCGCCACACGACAGTTGCAAGGTTTCATGATATACCCGCCGGTGTCTGTCCGTCCGTCCACACCGTTTCCGGATAACTCCAACAGTTTTCAGCGGATCGCGCACCATGAGATGATGTACATCGCCTCGTACAACGCATATTGATTTGAGATTACTGTATACACCAAATTTTGATAGTTATTACACTTTTAAATATTTTTTTCGTCCGCACTTCGTTCCCTTATAACTCCTACAGCCAAATTTTCATATGATTGCGTTGAAACTTGGTTGACAATTAGTCCATGAGGTGGTATAGCGCTTATTATTTTGAAGTTAAGGTACACTACATTTTGATAAGAGTTATTACACTTTTTAATTATTATAATTTTTCAGACTTGACTTTGTTTTATTCGTTTCCGGATAACTCCTCTTACAGTTTTCATCTGATCGCGTTGAAACTTGGTGGACAGTTAGACCAGGAGGTGGTACTTCAATTCTCACCCCAGACTTACCGTAAAGGGATCATTAGGGATCAACTGCCAAACCATTTTGTGTTTTTAATAAAAATCGAAACTGTTGATAAGATTTATCAATAGATGGCTGGACTTGATCTCGCCACTTTCCGCCATACCCAATGTCCCGTGCCTACCCCACTATGCACTACCACAGCTCCTACACTACTCTCCAAAAGCAATCAGTAGTAAAATGGTGTTCTTTTTTTTTTTCAGAAAACACGTTTTAACATATGCAAAACATCTCCTAGGAGACAATTTGCATGAAATAGCAAAGCCTGTTTTCTGAAGCTGAAAAAAAATATTTCAAAATGTCGTTTGCTGAAATAGGCATTAAAATTAATATTATTAAGTGGGTCTCACCCACACCCAGCATTAGTACCACCTACTAAAGGGGTTATTATGGGTCAACCGTTGTGGGAATTCCTATTGCAAAAGTTACCCCTCTAAATAACCCCGTCATGTTTTATGATTTATACTTGTATAAAAGCAAATGATATTCGTTAAAGTTACGGAACCATCAACGTCATATTTTATGTCCTATTATATTACTTTTTCCTTGCCGTTACTGAGCGTTGTACAAAGGTGTGTTATGGGGTCAATTGTTTAGAGACCCAAAGTACAGTGAAACCTGTGTAAGAGAGCCACCTTTGAGACTGACTTTAGATAGTGGTTGATGTGAAAAAAAACATCTTTCTTATAAAGGTACATGTCATGTAATTTTGCTAGCAAAATTACATGACATGGACCTTTATAAGACAGCCACCTCACCACATCAGCCACTTAAGGTAATTTCAAAGGTGGCTGTCTTACACAGGTTTCACTGTATATATACACCAAAATTTCCTTAAGGCTGTTGTCCAGTCATTGACCAATGAAATAAAACCGCGCGTTAGACTGACCGGCCAATTGTTCACGATATGAAACCCACAACCTGTTGTCTCTTTATTTGTTTTATTTGTGTTGAGGTTTTACGACCCAGTCAACCTAATGGGGTCATGTCGAGCGCGGTCAGTTTACCTAACCACACATTTACTGGGCATGCTTAGTCCTCTAAGCGGTTAACCAGTACTTGTGCACATTCTTTCGCCAGAAACTGACAACTGCCCTTCTTGAATCAGCCGAAGGGAGAGAATGACCGTAGAAAATATTTCTTGATCAATCTCCACGAAAGAATGTTGCCGACCTCGGCGTAGGTCGAACTCGCATCCAACTGAGCCACCGAGGTCGACACCTGTTGTCTCTGAACGGAACTCTATTCCTAAACTGAACTCTTTTTTTTTTCGGGTCGATTGCATATCAGTCGAAGGTTCTAAAGAATCTGAGTTACATTGTTGTTGTCCAAGCAAATAGCTTTTGTTCGAAATCCAGGTGACGGTTACCAAAAGCCGCGCTATTGTCGCTGTGACGTCAGAGTGTTGTGTAAAGAGGATTATTTGTAAAACCTGGACCGGTCTTAGTGCTGATACATTGGCAAACGGTGCAGACCCAGATCAGAACGCGGCGTCTGATCATGGTCTGCATTGTTTGCGTAAATTACAGTAAGTTAATGGTTAAATTAAACAGTCTAAAGTCACCGTTTAGGACCATTTGCCCAACCTACAGTCAGAGACCAGTGCTGTCAGTGCTTTGTTGTTGCATTTCCAACCCAGTAAGCATTCTTCATAAGTCTACTGCGGGCCGTTATCGGCCAGCTACAGATTTATGAAGAATGCTAGCTATAGCGGGCCGTTATCGGCCCGTCAGGGTAGCTGACGGGCCGATAGCGACCCGCTGTAGATTTATGAAGAATGCTAGCTGGGAAGCCGGCATCAGTCGTTATCGCATAAAATCTTAGCCAGCTGTAACACCTCCCTCTACACGCGTAAATTAACAGATGACAATTATAAATAATTTCGAAAGAGCACTTTAGTATATATATATATATATATATATATATATATATATATATATATATATATATATATATATATATATATATATATATATATATATATATATATATATATATATATTGTGTGTGTGTGTGTGTGTGTGTGTGTGTGTGAGTGTGTGTGTGTGTGTTTGCAATAATAATTATTTTTAAAACAGAGTTCTATCCCAAGGTGAAGAAAAGTTATACAATATTTCCCTCTTCAAATACTCAAATAAATCCTATCAAAAATATTAACACCGACAATGTTCTATTTAATAATTTATGCTATGAAAATACCAAAATAGTGTTTCTACACCGTAAATCTTCGAAAAGCTACACGTGATGAAGCAAATATGTAAGTCAGCGAAAAGAATTGGGAGGCTTTTTAGTCGCTACAAGCCCTTCATTTTTTTTTTTTTTTTTTTTTTTTTTTTTTTTTGTACCCCCATTATCTTCCGTTTTTGGTGACATTTTTCTTCGAAGAATATGACATGTGCAGACAATATTTGTACCCGTAAACAAGTATATTTCAGGTAAATAAACTGCTTTAATATGATGAAACAATCTGAATAAAATGTCCAAATACAATGTACAGAATGAAGAAATGAGCCACAAAGAGTCAAAATGGACCTTTGGGGCCAAGCGGATATTGAAGGCCATGATCAGACTGCGCGGATGCGCAGTCTGATCAGGACCTTCAATGCCCGCTTGCTACATCATTAAATACTGTAGAATGAATCTATGTAGGCCCTGATCAGATAGATGCCCTCGCTGGCTGATCTGGATCTTTACTGTTCGCATATGCCCATAAGACACTTTTTCTCATGATGTGGACCAAATTAATTATCTCGTGTTCACCTTACGCAATATATGAACCGCGACGTGAGAAAATGTACCTACTCAGATGTGCGCCCAACGAAGACTCAAATCAGCCTGCGCATCCGCGCAGTCTGATTAGAGTCTTCGTTGTCCGCATGAAGAGACTTTGCATCCTTGGCTATCCAAAATGCGCATAGTGAAGATTGTGATCAGACTGCGCGAAAGCGCAGGCTGATCGGAATTTTCGCCTGGCGCGCACTGTCAAAGGTGCGTTTTCTGACGTCGCGGCTCTTTTGGTCTGTAGGCGGGTAGAAGCAATAAATATCCATCAGCAGATAACATCAAAATGGTTAGTTTGTTTACGATTTTTATTGTCAATTATTTACAGATTTTTTTTTGTTATGGTAGTCATGAACTGGACTGGATATTTACATTGAGCTATGGCAAGAAGGTATTTTTACAAACTGTCTCTTTTTTTTCTACTTCTTTGTCGACGGTCAGGACGGGGATGGGTTAGTAGTTTAAGTGACAAAATGCATCAAATATGACTGATTTTTGATAAATTACTTAAATTAATATCATATAACTAGTCCACGCAGAAACCATACCCACATTCTCATATAATATATAGTGAAAACCGGCTATAGTGTGTGGAGGGGGCGGAGGCGTACTTTATGAAGTTTGAAATTTTCTAAACATACTTTTACCTTTACTGTTCTTTGGGCTTATTCAAGAAATGAGAAACTGGTGATATTTCTTTTTTATTTACACTGAAAATAACCTTTGATATTTCATGCAAATTAATTTCCATGGAATATGTCAAGCCTATTTTCTGGGGAAAATGAGAAAATATATTAAAATATCGTCTATAGAAAGTTGTACTCGGCAAGCTATGCGTTAAACAAATTTGGTATCCAGTCAGGGGTTTTGGAATGTGCAAATTAATTTAAATGTATTAAATGTATTCTGTGACAAAAAATTGCGGATTTTTTTTTTTTTTTTTTTTTTTTTTTCATTTGATAGAGTTGTAAAGTAATGGATGAGAAGGGCATGTTTGGCACATAATGAAATTAAACGTTCATTTAAAATTTGTACTGTACTGTTGTTACAACTGAATGTTATTTAACTGAAACCCTACCTTTTGCTTATTTCATGGAGATGTTAAAAAAGACTATTACATGTACAGTCAAACCTGTGTTAGTGGTCACCTCTATTAAGCAGCCAACCTGTATTAAGCAGCCAGAGGAAAGTTGCCCGAAAATTCATATACTTATATATTTGAACTGTATTAAGCAGCCACCTGCCTTCAGCAGCCATATTTTAAGCTTCCCATGGGTGGCTGCTTAAGACAGGTTTGACTGTAATTCTACGCAAACGAAATTTGTCATGAAACTTCAAAGTATGATCAGTAGCAGTGTGTGGCTTTAAACATAATCGGAGTGTTATCTACCCTGGACAGTTTCGCCCTTCTCTCTAAATTTGTGAAGCAAACTACATGTACTTCTAAGTTTTTGCTACATTTTTAAACTTCACACTCACAGAAATGACTAGGATTGTGAGTGGTATGCTTGACATTAACGCGTTTTCACTGTAGGATTATCAGCCCTTGACACTTTAGTCTCTTTGTCCAGAATTGTGGAGTAAACTACATTTCATTACGTTAATAGACCTTTGTGAAATGTACACTTCTAAGCGTTAGCTATATAAAAAGCGCTTTTTTTTAAATCAAAACATATTGACATTTTTCTTATGTCTCCATTAAAACATATGTTATTGGTACTCATTAGAAACACCCCCTAAGCATTCTTTATAAATCTATAGCGTACCGTTATCGGTCCGTCAGCTACCCTGACGGGCCGATAATGGCCCGCTATATATTTATAAAGAATGCTAGCCATTCTTTATAAATCCATAGCGGGACGTTATCGGCCCGTCAGCTACCCTGACGGGCCGATAATGGCCCGCTATAGATTTGTAAAGAATGCTAGCCATTCTTTATAAATCTATAGCGGTCCGTTATCGGCCCGTCAGCTACCCTGACGGGCCGATAACGGCCCGCTATATATTTATAAAGAATGCTAGCTGGAACATCTGCTTCAGTACTGTCGACTAGAATTTTGGATTTTGAGTTTATCTTTTTAACTTACTCATCTAAATGGGGGTGGTCGGGTGGTGTGAAGGTGTCGTGTATCTTACGTCACCGGGGCCTCCAACTGATATTGTCTTACAGTTGGGCAAGGCCTGCTATCCTTGTAGCAGGTAAGGGTAGAGGAGGAATGGTTTTATTTCTTCTGTTTCTTCACTTTCATTCCTGTCCCTCTTTCTTCCCTGTCCTTCTCTTTCATCTCTTCAACTATCTCTTTTCTCCCTTTCTATGGGACACGACACAAAATGACCCACAAGGGTTGACGTGTCGTTAAACCCCAACACAATCAATTACTCATCTGAATTGAACGTTCTTCCAGAAAAGTTGTTATTAGGGTCCCGCATTCATATAGTGACCCTTCTGTATATCCGTCCGTCTGTATATACACTCAAATGAGTGTTTAGTGGTGGTAAGGAAGTGTGTAAAGGATGTACGGTTTTCATATACCATAAAAGGGGCCTTGTGATCTGTATTTTGATCTCTGGCCTAGGTTATGTAAAACGAATTCTCTAGTGCAAATATCCTGTACTGTTTGGTCTAAGATCACCAACTTTTGTGTCTTAGTACATTTGGTGATAATATGTTGCATGTCATGATGAGTCACAGTGACATAGATGTTGACCTTTGACCTACATTACATCAGTTACTTATCCCTTCTATATCTCATGTACTGCATAGTCTACCCTGATCAAAGTCACTATGTAGGTACAACTAGCGAAGAAAGTGCATCATGTATCATAAGTAGGTCACTATGACCTATATGATGACATCTGACCTGTAATACTATTATGCGGCACTTTTCATGACGTAACATTGGTGCTTTATGATGTAATTAATATGCGTTGATTAATTATTTTGTATTTTTTTTGTAAATATACGCGTCAGTAGAAATACAAATGGCTAATTATTACAATTTAGTATTTCGGACGCTTATGAAATTTTCAGAATAATCAGAAATAAAATAGCATTTGCAAAAACTTAAAATATGTATTTCGAAAATGTTGTGAACTTCGTAGATGTGATCTCTGTCTCCTGTATACGTAACCAGACATATTATATAAATCTAATATTATGATACGTTTCCGCGAAAAGTTATTTAACGCGTGCGATTGTAGGGTCATTCACATCTACTAGACGACATTAATAGCAGGAAGTCCGCGCTCTGTCTGATCGAAGGATCTGACTGGCTAAACTTGTCCCCTGCCGAACAGTATAAGTAGGAGGTCGGAGCCGCGGTTCATCACTAACTTTACTTTGGATTTGGATCGCGGGTTAAAGCCAGTAGTAAAAAAAATGTAATTTCGTCGTGGTCGCCGCTTGGCGGGCCATAGGCCCAACCGCCGCACTTGTACAAAATGTTTGAATGTAGTGTTTAGCTGTTTAGAGACTTTGTAAATAATTTATATTGGGACTATATACTGCGAAGGTGTTATTGATACTTATACATTTGAAATTATTATATTTTGGTCGACGTTCATCAATTTGTATTTTACATATATAATGTAAACATGGCATTGTTATTAAGTGAAGATTTTTTTTTTTTTTTTGATTTGGGTTTTACGGCCCTTTCAAGAATATTTCACTTATATCGAGCCGATCGTTCATCGAAGGTGGGCGAAAACCGGAGAACCCGGAGAAAAACCACCTGACCATCCGTAAGCAGAACTTGGCTTTCCCACATATGACTCGAGCGAGGCTCGAACCACAGCGGTGAGAAACCTAATGGATTAAGAGTCAACTCTCTTATCCACTAGGCTACGGGGGCTCGCTTATTAAGTGAAGAAAGAAGAACAACACAAATAAATAAAAATGGATGTAAAACAAGAAATCTGGACATTCCTCATTATTTCTCTTTTACAAACTATAAACAGCAAGATCATCGATGAAACGTTTAAATTTTTTCCTAGACTTTCATCAACCATCTTTTTTTTTAACTCCCCACAAAAATTGGTGGAGAATCCGGGTAACAAAACTTCTACGCTTTTGTTACTTTCCCGTTAACCTCTCGCACGCTAACATTGAATACGGTCAATCCAGGATGTTCCCCACAGGTAGAGAATACCGATTCCGGAAGGTTCGAGTACCGAGTGCTGTCGTCAGAGGAAGACTGCGGAAACCTGCTATTCTTTGATTTAAACTATTTGAAACTCTGTGTGACAATTATTATCGATTTCTAAATTTTTGTTTGATTTTGTGATTTGATATTTTGCTCTCTCTTTTTTTTTATCTTACATAAAATCGGAAATATTAACTTTTAGCTGACTTATTTGGACAGTTATGGTGAAAATTAACAATGATGACTATATAAAGTACGACAATGCGATTGATTCAAATGATGTTCAAAGGAAAAATAACCATTTTGTAATGAACACTGTTATTCAATTGATTCAGTTAACATGTTTCAGTGAGTATGTTCCTTTTCTTTGCGACGTCGTTAATTATATTGCATTTTGTTAATCTTCAGAAAATGTCTGTGCGTTCTCATATAATTTCCAAATTGTCTTACACGTGGCATGTAGAACTATATGTAAAACATAGCGCCGCTATCCTTACATGTAGTAAATATGTGCAGAACAAAGCTCAGTCTTTATGTCGTGCAGTTAATATGCTGAAAAAAGATAGCTTAGACATTGTTTCATGTAGTTCACAATTGGTATTTGTGTAGTCCTTGCTTTAATTCGTGTAGTAATGCAAGTATTTCGCATAGTAATCAGGTAGCTGAAATAAGCAGTGTCTTTGCTTGCATATAATTTGTATCAGCGGGATACTGGAGATTAGATAGGGATTGCGGATATATAGAGTTCGTATGCACCAAAAATCGGTACTCAGTAGGTTATACCTTTAAACATAGGGAGGCATAAATCTTTAACAGATAATTTGGTTTATTCTTCTTAATATGTCGATTTTCTAAATTCCATTCATGAACATGCATTTTTTTTATTTCGAAATTTTAGACCTTTTGTCTCAGTGGTGAGTAACATTTTTTTTACAAGTGTTGTTTTTGACATCTTGTGTTTATAGTGCTAATTGATCACGATCAAGATCAATGCCGTTTCTCATTATTCAGACGAAATGTACATTTTCCCCGTGAAGGTGATTTTGTGGATAGTGGCATGGGAATGCTTGAAGTTTGGTTTAATTGATATGTTATGAGATTAATCCTATCCTCTCAAAAATGTTTGATATAGGACAAGCCTTTACTAGTATGCGATATCGTGTTTTAGCTTCCACGTCATTTCAACGGTAATTGGGCATACAGGTAGTATGCGCCATAATATAACTCATAAGTTCCACGTAGAACTTCCATGTTTGTCTACTTGTAGAGGGCAAACGAGACACATATAATACATATCATTTGTTCGTCCTGAGGGATTCATTCATGCATCAAGCGTATAGGCAGTACACGCGTCAGCATGCAGCGCACGTGGTCTCAGTGTTGTGTGGGTTGTGTGCATGTACACAGACGCACGTGACTCGTGGTAAGCACAATAAAACGAACTCAATCGCACATATTTTCAACATCAACAGCATCTCACAAGACGTAATATCATACTGTATGAATAGTCATAGCTTACAGCTTCAGCAGCATCACATAAGTACATGTGGTAACGTTAGCAACACATGAAATCTGTCTATAGTTTTAAAGCATAGTAACATCTTATCAGTAAATAGGTAGTTATCAAGACATTGGGCTATCAGCTAAGAAAGCATTTGCCGTGTACTACAGTTAGTACTATTTTTGGTTGGTTCCTGAATGGACGCATGCCAGGTACTTCCATTCAAATAGTTTGATTGCAAGAAACCCAAAATAAAAATGTTACATGCCGTTTGTTTTAAGTCTTTTGGAAATATCACAGTCGCAACGAAATGGTTTACTCAGCTGTCGTCATTAGATTTGTATGCAAAAACATATATGTTTAAATTCATACTTTCGTAGTTGTAAATATTGTAAATGCGTTCTGTTTCATATCCGAGTTTTACATCCATCGGTAATAATAGTTTTACAACAACTATCAAAACAAGCTTGTAGGTACAAATTGATGTAGAAAAAAAATGTGTAACTGTAATACGAATTATTTCACGTACTTGCGTACATTAGAATTGTTAAACATGCACATTTTCCTACATCGATTTTGTCTGATTGTATACATGTTAAAACATTTTGCGGTGCAAAATTTCAGTACAGTGGGGGAGTTATTATGCGGCACTTTTCATGACGTAACATTGGTGCTTTATGATGTAATTAATATGCGTTGATTAATTATTTTGTATTTAAATATACGCGTCAGTAGAAATACAAATGGCTAATTATTACAATTTAGTATTTCGGACGCTTATGAAATTTTCAGAACAATCAGAAATAAAATAGCATTTGCAAAAACTTAAAATATGTATTTCGAAAATGTTGTGAACTTCGTAGATGTGATCTCTGTCAGCTGTATACGTAACCAGACATATTATATAAATCTAATATTATGATACGTTTCCGCGAAAAGTAATTTAACGCGTGCGGTTGTAGGGTCATTCACATCTACTAGACGACATTAATAGCAGGAAGTCCGCGCTCTGTCTGATCGAAGGATCTGACTGGCTAAACTTGTCCCCTGCCGAACAGTATAAGTAGGAGGTCGGAGCCGCGGTTCATCACTAACTTTACTTTGGATTTGGATCGCGGGTTAAAGCCAGTAGTAAAAAAAAATGTAATTTCGTCGTGGTCGCCGCTCGGCGGGCCATAGGCCCAACCGCCGCACTTGTACAAAATGTTTGAATGTAGTGTTTAGCTGTTTAGAGACTTTGTAAATAATTTATATTTGGGACTATATACTGCGAAGGTGTTATTGATACTTATACGTTTGAAATTATTATACTTTGGTCGACGTTCATCAATTTGTATTTTACATATATAATGTAAACATGGCATTGTTATTAAGTGAAGAAAGAAGAACAACACAAATAAATAAAAATGGATGTAAAACAAGAAATCTGGACATTCCTCATTATTTCTCTTTTTCAAACTATAAACAGCAAGATCATCGATGAAACGTTTAAATTTTTTCCTAGGTTTTCATCAACCATCTATTCTCTTCCCCACAAAAATACATACACATTAAAAAAAAAACAAAAAAAAAAAAAAAACAGCAAAAAAACTCAACCGTAGTATATCAGTTGTTCTGTACAACCTAGACAGACCAAATTGGGTGGGTGGGGTACATCTTGTAATTACACAGTTCTCAAGCAGTGATTTCATCACGAAAACATGTCTATATAATGTTGACCCCCTTAAACCCCACTTTTATATAGTAAAACTGGGGTTTAGAGGGGTATACATTATTTTTCTTATTTCTGCTCAAAAACATAGATTGTGGTACTCGTTAGAACCGCCTCGCCGAGGCGGTTCTAACAAGTACCCACAATCTATGTTTTGAGCAGAAATATGAAATATATCAGAGTTTTCATCTGAAAATTTTCAATTTTTGGAGGTGAAATTTTCTATATATTTGAATAGACGTGTTTTCGTAATGTATATTTTGATGTCTAACCTGCGGTTAAGAAAATTTTGTCCATTGCAAATTACCTGTACTGTTTGGCCCAAGCTGACAAAATTTGGTGTATGTGTACACCTAGTGAAGTTTATGTGTTAAGTACTATTTGTAGGTCACTGACCAACATGGTGACCCTAACCAATATAACAGAAGAAATATCCACAGGGGGAGCGAATTCTTTCCTATGAGAGCACCTGTACCTTAAAAGGAAATTAATAAATAAATAATGATTTTTTTTTCCTGCTGAAGCGGTCTCTATTTGAGAATGAATGCAACGTTTTATTAGCTTAAGAGTGTCGTTCTATGGGTTGTATCCATTCATCTTAACCCATCTATGCCTAGCTTTCCATAAAATGGACATTCACAAATAACGTAGACCCAGACCAGACTCCGCAGAATGCAGCGTCTGATCAGGGTCTATACTGTTTGCATTATATACAGGGATTTCTATGAAACACTGGAATAATAATAATAATAATAATAATAATAATAATAAAAACCCAAAAAAAACCCACTCATTCTTTTAGAAAAGGACCTGTCCGAAGACTTGAGAAAGCAGTCTTCTCGGCATAAATGGGTTAACCGTTACTGCAGGTGTCCATTTTCTTTTAAATTAAACTTAAATGATTTCAGGTGTTTTTACCTTCGGATTACTTCAAAGAAGTTGTACTATCTTGCTGTTTTATCCTGCTGGTTTGTGACAGGATGTGTTGTATTCACAAGATTTCAAGAGTTTCGTGTCTATAATGGCTACTTAAGATATGGCAAGGTAAGTTCTTCTGTTGTCTAGTGAATGTGTTGTATTCAACAGGAATTTAAGTCGTAATGTTACATGTACCTAACATAATTGTGGACCAGCAGTAAATGTAATGTACAAGTCATCACGAAAACATACCTATATAATTTTGACCCCCTTAAACTCTACTCTTATATACATGTAGTAAAACTGGGGTTTATAGGGGTAGATATTAATTTTCTTATTTCTGCTAAAAAAAACATAGATTATGGGTACCCGTTAGAACCGCCCCGTCGAGGCGTTTCTAACGACTACACACAATCTATGTTTGGAGCATAAATATGAAAAATATCAGAGTTATTCTATCTGAAAATTTTCATTTTTTGGTGGTAAATTTATACAAATATCAGTATATTTGAATAGGCTTGTTTTCGAAATGATTGTGATCATCACGAAAACATACCTATATAATTTTGACTTCCTTAAACCCCACTTTTATACAGTAAAACTGGGGTTACACGGGTATAAATTATTTTTTCTTATTTCTGCTCAAAACATTGCGGAGGTTCTAACGAGTACCCACAATTTATGTTTTGAACAGAAAAATGAAACATATCAGAATTGTTATCTGAAAACTTTCAGGTTTTTTGGTTTTTTTTTTTTTTTTGTGGTGAAATTTTCAATATATTTGAATAGGCGCGTTTTCGTAATGACTTGAATAAACCCAGAAAAGGCAACAAGCACGAAACACAAGATTCCAAAGTCATCATATTAAAGAAGGAGAGTTGTGGAATAAGCATCACGAAAACATGCCTATATAATTTTGACCCCCTTAAACCCCGCTTTTATATAGTAAAACTGTGGTTTACAGGGGTATACATTATTTTTTTCTTATTTTTGTTCAAAAACATAGATTGTGGGTACTCATTAGAACCGCCTCGGCGAGGCGGCTCAAACGAGTACCCACAAAATATGTGTAGAGCAGAAATATGAAAAATATCAGAATTTTTTATCTGAAAATTTTACTTTTTTGGTTGTAAAATTTTCAATATATTTGAATAGGCGTGTTTTCATAATGAATGTCAAAATAAAAAGGCACTATTGCAGTGATAGACAGACGCTTGGAACGGTCGCTAGAAAATAAGTTATTGGGGTCTGGACTTAAATTCTGCTCGTGCGAAAACTCGCCGTTACTTCTAACGCAGCACCAAAATTACAAGGATAATGTATGTGTTCAGTGCTCGTTGGATGTCTAACACAATGAGCTCCAAGTAAAACATATATAATGAAACACTACGTGTATGATGAAACAAATTTGAAGACCCGATGGCAATTTTAGGTCAGATTACTGATCTCCGTAGTCAAGAAGGTGCTACATGTAGAGCTGTGAGCAGTGTTGCATGTTACATTATTGTTCATAAACAGATTCTATAAAATCGATTCTACTATTTTCGGTTTCTTTGCTGTGTTATTTGTTCTCAAAGGATCTTTTTTGTTTTCATATTTTATTTATCTTCATTACAGCTGGTGTTAAGCATAGTATGGCGGTCGTAAAACGTCTCCTCGTACTTCATTATAGAGTAGTTTATACTTTCTATTCCTTTGGGATTATTTAGTCCATATCGAGTGAATCGAAAATAGAATATCGCTCAAGCCGGTGCTAGGAGGCCAGAGTAGTATTGCATAGAACATTTCTGTTCATGCGAAGGACTCATTAAAACAGGGGATTCCACTGTTTTTTTTTTTTTTTTTTTTTTTTGTTCTCAAAAGATTTTCCGTCTTAATTTATTTACTTTCACTATAGCTGGTCTTAAGTGTCGTGAGTCGGCCATAAAAACGTCTCA